>QEPC01007445.1:420190-480129 GCA_003113815.1 Sphenodon punctatus | reverse complement strand
GGGCTGGAACTTACCAGAGGCAGTGGTGCCTCCCCTCCCTCGACTCGGCTGGGTCTGGGTCCCGATGTGGAGGAGGAGGCGGCATTGTTCCAGGGACTACTCTGGACTTGTGGGTGCACAGGGAGGGAGCACAGCACTGCCTGCCTCCCTCCCTGCGCCCACAAACCCAGTCCCTGCGGCATTTTTGGGGGCCAGTTGTTCTTTTAAAATTGCCCGCGTCTCGTCCTGACCCCACCGGGGAGGGCGCTGTGGCGGTGCTTTCCCTCCCCGGGGCCAGGACGAGGCGCAGGCAATTTTTTTAAAAAAAGTTCCCTTGCTGCCGGCTGCTTCTCCCCGCCGCTCTAAGCCTCCTGGAGCTGCAGATTGGGGAGGGAAGGGGAGAGCAGCTGGCAGCAAGGGTGGCAGGGAGGAGCCGGCCGGAGGCATCTGGTCCCGTGGAGAGGGGGCTCCCACAGCTGATTTGTTGGTTTTTTGCTGCGGCTCTACCTTGGCCCCCCTGCCGCTGGCAGGGGGGCCCAGGTGGACCCACGGCAAAAAAAAACAAAAAAAACCTCAGATGGGACTTTTTCTTTTCGGGCCCCATGGCTTGCGGGCCCCCACCAGAGCAGGGCCCGGGCTCAAATGCGCCCCCCCGCGCCACGGTAGCTACGCCCCTGGCAAGTAGTGCTAAGGATACTAAGGCCTTTTGGCTTATAGTCAACGGAGCAATGATGGGGTTGAGACCTCTCTAGCACCTTCAGCCTGGGTGGACTTTATAGGAAGGACACAAGTAGATGTGGGTGGGTGGGTGGAACCCCACCCATGTCGGGAGTTGGGGACCTCTAGATAAGGGCACCCCAGAATGGCCCCCAGTCTCCATTCAGGAACTGTGCCAGATCCTGGAGACTTTCTCAAATGGGAAAGCGCCTGGACCAGATTTAATCCAGGTGGAAGCCATCAAACTGAACTCAGACTGGTGGCTTCCAATTCTGGCACAACTATTCACTACCATCAATAATACGGGAATCCTTCCGCAGGGCTGGATCCAGGCCATAGTTGTACTCATATACAAAAAGGGAGTTACATCTGACCCCAGTAGCTACAGACAAATTAGTTTGATTAGTGTCATTAGAAAAATTTACGCCAAGTATCTTTTGGCCAGGCTTGTAGACTGGATAGATATTATGCAGATTCTGCACCCCAAGCAGGCAGGGTTCCGCAAGGGAAGGTCAACGCTGGGCCACTGCCTAGTGCTGAACCACATAATTGAAAAGTACAGGAGTATCAATGGAAAGTTATAGCCACTCATTCTCTCTTCTTAGACACACAAATACTGGGGCCTAACTGTCCTGCCTTGTTGTTAGTGCAGAATACCCCCTGTCTAGCTCACCCCACCATAGGAGCTGCCTTATAGGACTCCAGCAAAAATCCATGTTTCCTTCTTTCTCAAGAGCATGCTGGGAACTATAGTCCTTCAGCCTGAAAGAGGGACAACAATCTCCATGTGGGGCTATGTTGCCCTTCTTTTCTAGAAAGCCACGGTGAGTTGGGGCTAAACATTCTGCAGCAGGCTGCAACATTATACTCTACTGCCAGTCCTGGTTTGCCTGTTTATTGGGGTGGTTCTATTCCCAGACTAGTGGCAACCTGCTGGGAAGTGCCACAAATGATAAGAAACATCAAGTATCCTCTTGTGGCACTGGTGACTCAGTTTTGTGTTTAACGTGGGAGATATGAGGGATGGTGCCTTGATAGGGCCCATCTTGTAGAAAAAGGGAATGTGAAGCTAGAGCCAGCTGTTCAACTTTGCAACAGGCACAATGAACATGTTGTCAGGAAACAGCATGATGGAAATGGAAGGCAAAGGTCTAGATGGCATTTCTGGGGGCATCAATACCAAAGTCTGATACCTATCATTTAATTCCATGCAGCCATAGCTCTCCACAAGAACAGCAGAATCAAAACATCAATTTCAGGTTGGTCCCCTACAGAAGGTAGTTGGGTCCAATACCACAGGTCCTGACTCCACATATCTATGCTAGACCATTCTAGTGGTGGTGCGGTGGAGGTGGGGGGCAGGGGCAAGGCGAGGGTCCATTGCCCTTGATCAAGTTTCCTGGGATTTCAAATGATATCATTTTCTTCACCAGAGTCCTCTTTTTACCATCCAGGTGAACAAGCTGCCAATCCCCTTTCTCTTACCTGAAATTAGCATTTTTCTGGCACAGAGCAGCCAAAAATCAAAAACAGAACAGAATAGAAACACAGACAGGATAATCCCTGAGTGGGAGAAGCAGCTGGGTTGAAGGCTGGATTCAAGGATGCAATCAGAACACAAATGGGTGGTGAAGGGGATATTCCTAGCCACTATCTCTTGGTCAAACCCCTCCTCTCCTCCCAGCAAAATGTCCCTATCCCTTTCCTCTCCAGGTGCAGTTTGTTTCATGGGGGTGGGGGGTACTGTGGGGATCAGAGACAATATCACATGTTTGGGTGGCCTCCTAATCTCACATTCCCTGCCCCTTACCTTGTATTGCATATCACCCTCTCCAAGAAACAAACTGAGCTTTGAATAGGGTGTGAAGCTCTACTCTCATGGGTTGGAGGGTACTGTTAGGGCACAGGGCTTCTATGGCTAAATTACAGAGGCTACTCAGCCCCAGGCAGTTCTTATAATACAGACCAGAGTGTTTTGTTTCAACCTGTCAATGCTGCCAGCTCATTTGTATCTGAGCAAAGAAATCTGTCTGTGGGTGCCACAAGGCCCAGAAACGTCCAGTGACTGGAGAGTGATGGGTGAACTGGCACTGATGAGCAAGCAGGTAGCTGTGAGAGTAAGGATCTACCAGTGATTAGCATGCTAGCCTTGAGAAGACCTTGTTTCAGTCCCCTGCTGTCACTAAATTGCTGTGTGACCACAGACAAGTCACTTAATTGATTTGTTTCTTCAAATGCAGAAAACACAATTTCAGCCCCCATCCAATGCTCTGGGCATCCCTCCCACAATGGAATAATCATACTTTGGAGAAAGGCTGACCCTAAATATGCTCCCTTACACTCACCTCATTCACTGGGCCTGGTACAAGGGGGCCTTTCCTACAGGGGAGGAGATGAACATCAACTCCTTCCCTGCCCTCCTCCCTTTAATACAAAACCAATCATTAAAACAACTGCAGAGCAAATGCCCAGGAGCCAGGTAATGTCCAGCCCTCTTTGCATGACACAAACTGAACTGTGAACTCCTTGAGGCAAGGATTGGGCCCCAAAAAATATGCTCTTGATCTCTGTCTAGGTGTAAGAAGGATGCAGACCAATAACCAGCATCCCTAGAAGTTCTGGCGCAGTGGCTTGCTCAAAAGCACCACTGTCACATCCTGCCTGGGGCCTTACTTTTCCCATTTCGCTCTATGTTCCAGCCTGTGCCAGGCCCCCTGCTTCCTGATTGGCTCCTGCCCAGTTATAAGACTCTCCAGGGGAAGCACAAAGCAGAGAAGAGCAATGCACTAATTCCTGTGCTGTGCTTGCCTTGGGATCTGTCCTGATCTATCCACGTCCATCCTATTCCTGATCCTGGATCCAGTCTTGCACCTAAGGGTGTTTCCAATACGCATTGGACTGTACTTATAAGTTCCAGCAGCAGGATGCATATGCAAATTAGGTATGGCTTTGATAACTAGGGATGTGTGAACTGAGTTCGGGGGTTCGGGGTCCAGCCCAAACTTGATGGGTCCGGCTCATTCATGAACACTCTGAATCTGAACTGCCCCCTGCCCAATCCAGCCAAACAAAGTTCTGGTTCCAAACGCATTCAGGCAGGGGGTGGGGGGTGGGGGGTAGGAGGGAACCTGGTTTCCCCTCCCCCTTCCAGGCTGCGTGGGTGGAAGGGGCGCCGGGGCATACCTCCCCCCCACCCTGCCCAGCCTCCTAATTTTTTTTTTAAAAAACCCACCCCAGGGATCAATCTACCTGGTGGTGCTGGGGTTCCAGCCCTGGGTCCAATGGCAGCAGCACTCTGGAGCATTTCATGACTCTACTAGGCCTTCTGGGTCAACCCGGAAGACCTAATAGAGGCCTGAAGTGCTCCGGAGCGCCGCTGTTCCACCAAACCCACCGCCGCTGCCACTTCCACCGCTGGACACATGACCAGAGCCCCGGAACCAGCAGGTAGGTCAGACTCTGGTTTTGGTGGTGGCAGCAGCAGTGGTGGCAGGTCCGGTGGCAGTGGCGCTCCTGAAGCGCTCTGGAGCGCTGCTGCTGCCAGATCCACCACTGCTGCCATCATTGCCACTGGACTCAGGGCTGGAGCCCCAGCACCACCAGGTAGGTTGATCTCTGGGGTGGGGAGTTTAAAAAAAATGATGAGGCTGGGCAGGGTGGGCGTGGTGGTGAGCCCTGGCGGCCCTTCCACCTGGAGGGGGGAGGGAAAACAGACACCCCCCCAGCTCCCCAAATGGGTTCACCACTCCCAAACCCATTCGGGCCAAACAACCCGAGCCCCGAAAGATTTTGGGGGGTGAACCCAGAACGGGCCAAACACCAAACCCTCCGGTGTTAGCACATCCCTATTGATAACATTGGAAAGGCACGCCGCACATGATTGAAGCTTTTTGGCACATTGACAAATGCACTATACTGAGCTGCAAAAGCCAGTTTGGTACAGTGCATTTGTCAGTTTGCCGAAAAGCTTCAATCATGCATGGCACGTCGTTCCGACATTATCAAAGCCACACCTAATTTGCATATGCATCCTGCTGCCCAAACTCATAAGTACATTTTTAATGCACATCGGAAAGTGCCCTGAGTCTGAACCCAAACCTGCCAGCAGTTGTAGATGCACTTCAGAAGTCCACCTATGTACTGGGCAGTGAGTCCTGACACTAGGCGTCTCCAGGCATTCCTGCACTGCTGCTAACAAGGACATGTCTGTGCTTATCTGATCATACACTATTCCATTTCCACAGGAATTCCAGCTCAGACTGATTGGTGACTGAGGAGGCTGTTCTTTATTTATTTTTATACTCCTTGATCAGTCAGTGCCTTCCCTCATTCTCTGCAAACTATCCACCTCACGAAATAGATTTTTTTAATTGAATATTATCAGGCAGGAAACATATGTGATTCTCCTCTCCTTAGCTCTAATGAAACTAATAGTGTGCTATTATCAGTATTCCTTTATATTATCCAATTTATGGATTGGCTGTAGGGCACATCCTGTCTAATGAAAGTTAGGAATAGCTGTGATAGATATGCTGAGTGCTGATATAACTTAATGCAGCCTTTAATTGTTGATCAGTGATTAGATTCCTTTAGAAATAATTGTAACGGGGGGAAAGAAAGGACAGACATGGCTTTCAAGCCAGTTTTTCCCCACTCACATGGCCATACGGTATCGGAGAAAAGATAAACAGGGGCCACTGCTTTTACATTTCTCCAATGTTAAACAGAGTCCATGGAACCCAGCATATACCAGTTTACTAGAACTTGGGGTTTCTTCCAACCCTAAAATGCTATGACTCTATAGTGCATTGCAATACCATTTGACAGTTCTTATATAGAAAGAGGCAAGTGGGGCATCTAGAAGCACAAAGAAATTACTTTCCCATTTAGATACTCCAATGAAAGCTGGGAGGATGATATCCTTTCAAGGGATTGTTTCCTGAGTGCTAGTTGGGAGGCAAGATTAATCTTATCTGTGTTCCCATGAGAAGGAGTTCACAGTGAGAATACTGGGGAGTGGGTTATTTACCTCTTCAAATTAATGGGGTTAAATTGCAGACTGAAGTTCCTACTTCAGAGGATTTTATCATCTTTACACACCCCACACACAAGGCAGAAAAACATCAGCCCTATGGATTTGAAGCTCTTACCTTTGGTGTTTTCATTTGATGGGTTATGAACCCATCCATTTGGTTTTTTTTTGCAAGAACCCCATTTATTTTCATTTTCATTTATTTTATTTTTTAAAAATAAAAATAAATCACTGCACATGCAGAAAATGGCCACCGGGGCTGTTTGATGCATATGCAGCCCTTTTTCAAAATGACACCAGCAGCATCAGCACCATTTTGGAAAAGCGCAGCTGATCTGCACCTGTGAAGACTGACTACCCTTTTCCAAAATAGTGCTGTGCTGTAACAGTGGGTGTTTTTACACACACATTTCTCCTTCATGTTTGCTGTTACATCCTGAACTTTCTGTCTAAATCACTCACCCAGATCTTAAACATCTGGCTCTTTGAACTTCTGCATAGAACTTCTCCCAGAACATTTGTGTGTAAAAATTTCTCCTGGTAAACTGCTCTGCTCCAGGCAGCTGTGGTCACTTGGTTTCCATGGCAGCCTCTCATGTCTACAGTTGTGGCTACTTTAGGCTGCCTCAGGGCAGTGTTTGTGTGAAGAATGCATCTAGGAACTGCCTCAGGGCAGTGTGTGTGTGAAAAATGCATCCGGAACTTACTTGTGGACTTATAAACCCAGAAGATTGAAAAATCCAGAACTCTAAGGTGTGTGTAAAAATGCCGAGGATGGGGATTAACAGACATTAGTCTCTCAGGATCAGGGCCCAATAACTACAGTCTCTTTAGGGATTAGCTTTCAAGTATCGCTTTATTCTCATAAGCCTCTACCTTAGTATCTCAGTACACACAGTGTTACACCCTCTGGGGTCTCTCAGCCCTTACAACTCCCTTGGGCTCAGTCCTTGCCCTCTCCAGTCTTCCAGTTCGGGTCAAGCCCCCTCCTTCTTCTCCTTAGCTGCTCCCAGAAGCTCTCATTATTTCTAGGTCAGGCTACCCCAGCTCCCCAAGTCCTTGCAGCCTGTTCCCCTCTGGATCATGATTGTGAACTAGCTAAGCAAGACCTGGTTAGAGCCAGGAAAGTATGGACTAGGTATCATCTCCCCCTTGACTGGGAGTAATTTGTTTCCAAAAGGAGGGCATATTTTGCCCTCCTTCGGGGTAAGAAGGCCTCCAGGGTTGTGCAAACTTGGGCTGAGCTGCAGATTGCAGCTAAAACCCAAAATGTAACTAAAGTTTGGAGAATATTGAATACTGTGCATAACAAAGCTAGGGGCCCTCAATCAGGGCAAGTCAGTGGGGAAGAATGGGTTTCTTTCTTTAGTAATTTATACCTTGACCCTGGCTCCAAATTTTTTGAGTGGGCCTCTTTTCTTTCTTTGAATCAGAGAGGGGGGGCAAGCTCCTGTATTTCCCTTGATCGTTAGAGAGAACCAAATCTATGAGTTCATAGGTAAACTTTGCTCAGGCAAAGCACCAGGTTTAGATTGTATTCCACCTGAATTGTTTAAAGATAATGTATGGTGGTGGATACCGGTACTTGTCAAGTTCTTCTCAGCAATAAATATTACTGGCTTCCTCCCAAATGCGTGGACAACAGCCATTATTATTCCTATCTTGAAAAAGAGAAGTCCTGCACAGCCCACCTGCTATAGGTCCATTAGTCTTCTTTCAGTTTTTAGCAAGTTGTATGTGCGTGTACCTTTGTCTTCCCTTGAGGAGTGGGTACGATCTTGTTCCTTGTTAGAAGAAGATCAGGCTGCTCTACATTGGATCACTGTTTTACCTTGGTGCATTTAATAGACAAATATTCACGAATCAGAAGAGCCAATCTTTTTGTGGTGTTTATTGACTTAACAAAAGCTTTCAACTCGGTCCCGAGGAAACTTGTGGCAAAAGTTAGCCACTATGGGGATAGATCCAGGCCTTCTTCAGCTTATAATCTTGATGCACAGGGATTCTAAGGCAGTTGTTAGAATAGGACCTGGAGGATGAACTACCAAAGCTTTTCCATCACAGCAAGGGATTCGTCAGGGATGCCTTTTGACCCCGATACTTTTAAATCTTTTTATTAATGATTTAGTTGCTAGGGTTACAAGAGTCACAATACACACACACACACAGAAGATTCAGATGAGACCCATATCGTTCCTCCTTTATGCGGACGATGTGGTCCTGGTGTCCCAAACTAAGCACGGGCTGCAACAATGCCTTGATGCCCTCCACCTTTTCTCTGTCCAAAATTATATGGCAGTGAATGTAACTAAATCTAAAACTATGTCTTTTGGCATGCCCCGCTCAAACTGCATATGGAAAGTAGGCTCTCAGAAACTACTCAAGGTTTCTAATTTCCCATATTCGGGGATAGTTTTTTCAGCCACTCAATCCTGGAGAGCCAACCAAAATTCTTGGGCTGTCAAAGCTCTACAAGTTATTGCAGTGTTATTAAGATTGTTTGTCTCTGCCCCCACCCCTTCTTTAGATCTGGTAATGGATGTTTTTCCCTTGCCTCCCTTTCTCCCCCCTACCTCTCTGCACTTATCACCCTCCATACTCCAGCCCATGCACTTCGCTCCTCCTCTGTTCCTTCTCTCACCCTTCCGCGCCTTCCCTGCTCCCCTAAACGCCTTTGTCCCTTCTCACTTGCTGCCCCCCATGCCTGGAACTCCCTTCCTGTCCACATCCACCTTGACCCCTCCCTTCATACCTTCAAATCTCTCCTTAAAACTCACCTCTTTCGCTCTGCTCTGTCTGACTCTTTATCCTGCTGAGCCACTATTCCTATACCTACGATCAGTTTACCCTTATCCTTGCAACATGGACCTGCCTGCTGTCATTCTCATCGTAACCAAGCCAAGTACGTGCACTTGAGACCTCGCATCTTTGAATGTTAGACCCCTTGTCTCTCCCTCTGTTCCCCTTCCTAAGTCTCTCCCCCAGCTCCTGTCTCTCAGATTGTAAGCCCTAGGGGCAGGGACTGTGTCTATTTTAATACTTTGTAAAGTGCCAGGTACACTGCTGGCGCTATATAAATGTTTGTTAATAATAATAATAATAATAATAATAATAATGTTTATAGAGCTAAAGTGCTGCCTCAACTTTTATATGGAACAGAGCTCACATTTTATGAGTTCCAATCTAAGTGGAGGTTGCTCAAAATAAATTCTTGAGGAGTATCCTCCGAGTCCCTAGGGCAATGCGTCTTTCCATGCTTAGGTTAAAAACGGGATTTTTATCCCTTCAATCTTGGTGTAATCTTGGTGCCCTATGGTTTGCTCGTAAATTATCACAAGGGAAGGCTTCCCCTTTGGTGGTTTTATGCTATATGGAGCAAAAATTACATCAAGGCAGTGTGGAATACAAGTGGGGGAAGGCCCATAAGAATCTGACTGAAACTCTGTTCCCTCCTTCCTGTCCCCTCAATGGAATAGAGGGTAATTTAACTGCGGCCAAGCTTAAATAGAAATTTAATGATGCTGCTGAGAGAGATGATTTGCAAGTTGTTGCTTCATTCAGGATTGCACCATTTTCTGCACAGGTCAAATTTCCCTTTGCTCCAGAATATTATCTCCTCCATTTGGCTGATCCAAATTTAAGGATACTGTTTACTCTTTTTCATTTCAATTTGCTGGAAATGGCAGTTGTTAAGGGTAGAAGAGCCCAAATTCCCTTTTCAGAGAGATTTTGTGATTGCGGTATGCAGGAAGTAGAAACGGTTCAGCACGTCCTGCTCTCCTGCCCGCTCCACAATGACCTTAGGGAGATTTGGATTATGCCACTATTTTTAAATTCCTTTCTCCCCCTTGAGGAGTAAATGAAAAGTCTGCTTTCTTTTGCAAATCTAGATACAATCAAAGTGGTGGCCTTCTTTTTAAGAAGGGTTGAACAAGTTTGGGAACCAGCTAAAGTGTGAACTGGGCAAGATTTAGCTCAACTTCTGTTATCCCTTCTTTTTACTTTGTCTTCTTTTACTAGCGCCCCTTCTTTTACTTTTAGAATAGTTCCCCATATTTAAGGGGGTTATTTTATTTTACTTAGAGTATTAATTATTATTATTATTATTATTATTATTATTTCATTTTTTAATTTTAGATTGTATTATTATTATTATTTCATTATTTTATTATGTAACAATTATGTTGTAATAAATAATAATGATCTTATGTTGAATTGTTATCATAGCGAATTGCTGGAAACAATTAATTGACAATTGACTGTTCCCCTCTGGCTATACCTTTTCCCTTGCTGTCTCTCCTAGCACTGAGCTAGCCTCAGTCTTTGCTCCTCCTCTGGGCTAGCTAGTGCCATGCCTTAACATAGCTGTTAACAAATTAGGTATGGTCCTCCTACTACTCCAGCTCCTGCAGCTTTGCTTGCATAGTCCCCTGTCCTGATGCTAGCTGCCTTAAAGGGCCAGCAGCTCACAGGGACTCTGGTCTGCCACACTCCTCCCCCTTTGAAGAGACAGGGACTAAGCCTGGTAGCCCTGTCAACCCTGAAATTTGGACAGGGCAGTCAGTTTTACATTATAAGTGCATACACACTTTACATATCCATGACATATACACATTTTGATATCAATAGCCCCACACAGTTCAGTCCCAAAGTCCCTCAGGCTTCCCATATCCGTTGTGGCAATCAGCTCGAACACTCATGCCTAGTGCCTCTTCACTGGAGTCTTTCCCCTCCCAATCTGGCCTCCCAACGTCCCTTTTAGTGAGCCCCGTCCACTGGATGACTCTTGTCTTGGACCCACTAGGCTTTTTGTCCTCTTACTTTAGCTGCTTTGGGCTGTCACAGTCCCATTCCTTACAGTCCCATCAAGTTTTCTTGATCTGGGCTCCAGAGTTGGGCTTGGGGAGCCCCACTCACCCAACCCATAGTCTCCCTCTTTTGTTTAGGGCTCCCAGCCCTGAGTTTGGGGAATACCACTCACCCAAGTCCCTTTATTTACAGACGCTCAGCCTTGTGTCATTTATTGGGGCTCTCATCCCTGTGTCCCATTAGTGGGCTCCCAGACCTAGGTTTGGGGAGTCCCAAATCCAAACCTTCTATATTTAGGGTCTTTGTCTATATTGGAGCTCTCAGCTTCCTCAAGGCTCCCTGCCCTGTGTCACATTATGTGTAGGGCTCCCAGAGCCTTAGGCTCTCACCCTTTTACTTATTCTCTATGTGAGTTTCCAACTCCCCCCTCCTTCCCCCCCAGGACTCTAGTGACTCTCATTCAGTTTAACATGAATCTCTAATTCTCACTTTCTGTCTTCTCCCCCTATTCACCTGGGAATGGGGTTTCCACCTGTGGTGGTTTTTACCTGATGGAAGTGTCAGGTAAAAAATGACCCAAGGTGACAACCCTATTCCCAGGGGTTTACTGTGTTCCAAAGATATCCAGATGGCACCTCTGTTTCCTTGCCTCCAGGAGTGCCTCATCATTTTCATCTTTTCCAAATATAGGGGTAACCCACTGTGGTCCCCTTATATTTTCTATTCCATCTGTTTCATGCTCTTCCTCATCTAGAGGTGTGCACCAGGGTGCCATGTCATTTTCATTTTTGTTTTTTTGTTTTTGTTATTTAAATCTGTCATTTTAATGTTCATAAATATCAAATTGTTGTTTTTGGTTTTGCATACATTTTCGTTTTCCATTAATTTCAATGGAAAATACATTTTTGGCTGTATCTGAAACTTGGTGTGCTTCTACCTCCATTTAAAGCCTTTTTTGTATTAGATTTCAAATAGATTGAATCAAGGAATCCAATATTAGAAGCGGTTGACTTAATTTATTTTGCAACGCTCTTCATATACATTCTGTGGTGTAACTTCTTTGCCTCACATTTAATGTAGATGAAACTTGGAAAGATTATACCCATCCTCATTTTTAATATCTATGCCAACACCAAAAGGATTTGATAAAGGTTCCTGGTGGTATAAGCAATTAACTTATAAATGTGTTTCTGACTGTAACATCTTTGTAGTCCAACCAGTGTACATGAAATTTGGCAGGGATCTATACTGAACATTCTTTATTATCTCTTCCAAATATTGAAAAGTTGTGATAAATGGTCCTAATTTTATATGCCTGCACAACATATGCAGAGAATGAGCCTATGACAGAGATTCTCTTATGTGTCACTGTGGAATAATATTGGCCAGTAGAAATGTCAACCAAATATCCTCATTATGTGTTGTGACCATCCCAGCATCTCTCCACCATGTGTTACTGTGAAGTCAGAAGAATCCGTTTGGGAAAGATCCAATAGAGATTCTCTTATGTCTGCTGTGACTGTGATGCAGGATGTGATTGTGATGATAATTGGCCAGCCTAGATGTGTAAACTATGTCTCCTGATTTCTGGTATGCTATCCCCAAAGTCCCAGTTATGTCCCTTCTTTGCCCTCCTGAGGACCACCCCCTATGTCCACCTCAAAGCCACCACTGATTGGTACTGTAAAGCTAGAATTATGCAGTAATTGGCCAGTGAATGTGTCTGTCAGTCTTTTGGGTTGCTCCACATCCTCCCTCCTACAGCCTCTATCCACCTGCCATGCCAGATGCCTGCCTCTGACTGGCACTACGTGTGCTGCTATTTATCTGAGTAATGGTCTTCAAGGGGACAACTCCAATTGCTTATAAAATTGTGTCCTTTTATCAAATTGCCCTGTAGTTTGGCAGAGATGACAGGGAAGGTATTTATTTATTTTTATTTATTTATTTTATTGCATTTATATGCCACCCCCTCATGCCTACAGATTCTTGGAGCGGCTTCCAACACAGCATAAAACAATTTACCACAATATAAAACCAATCTACAATGTTATTATTAAAACAACTTTAAAACACCCCCCCACACAAAAGCTTAACCCACCCTCCCCTCCCCACCTCCAAAGGCCTGGGAGAACAGCCATGTCTTACAGGCATGACGGAAGGCCGACAGTCTCGAGGTCAGCCATGCTTCCTCTGGGAGGGAGTTCCACAACCAGGCCCAAGCCACCGAAAATGCCCTCTGCATTGTATCCCCCCACTTTACACAGGGGACCTCCATGAAGGTGCCCCTGGTGGACCGGAGGGTCCATCTTGAGTCACAGAGTGTGAGGCGGTTCCTGAGGTATCCAGGTTCAAGAATCTGGCTCGGCGCATTACATGCAGCCAGTGCAGTGCACAGAGCACTGGTGTTATGTGCTCTCGTCGGCCCATCCCTGTTAGGAGACGGGCCGCTGCATTCTGCACTAGCTGTAACCTCTGGGATAGCATCAAGGGAAGCCCCATGTAGAGCGCATTATAGTAGTCCAGCCTCGAGGTGATGAAGGCATGGCTCAAAGTAGCCAGGTCAGGTCTGGAGATGTATGGGCTCAGCCTCTGCACCAGATACAGCTGGCGGAAAGCCGCCTTCACCACCACATCCACCTGATGATCTAGACGGAGACCCGTGTCCAATAATACCACCAGACTCCGAACCTGCTAGGCCATGGAGGGGCGCACCCCCTGCACAAGAGGGGGCAACACCTCCCCTGATCAACCTACCACCATCACCTCCATCTTATTGGGATTGATTCTCAGTCTGCTCTGCCTTAACCAACTCACCATGGCTTCCAAACACTGAGATAGCATGGAGATGGCAGGGCCTTGGTCGGCTGAAAAAGAGAGGAAAAGCTGGATATCATCAGCATACTGGTGGCAACGCACACCAAACCCTCTCACGATCTCCCCCAAGGACTGCATATATACATTAAACAATAAAGGAGACAGGATTGAACCTTTCGGAACACCACAGTCCAGGGCCCGGAAGCTAGATGTTTCTACTCCCAGTTCAACCTGCTGGTCCTCCCCGAGAGGAATGACTGGAACCAACCAAGGGTGGTCACATCCAAACCCCCCAGGTCACGCAACCGTCTCAACAGCAGCCCATGGTCCACTGTATGAAACGTGGCCAAGAGATCTATCAGGACCAGTACTGTCAAACATCCTACATCCATCTCCCAGTGGAGATTGTCCACCAATGCCACCAATGCTGTCTCTGTACCATGGCCAGGCTGAAACCCTGATTGAAACGGGTCAAGAAAACATGTTGCCTAGGTGAACCTGAAGCTGCAAGGCCACTGCCCATTCAATAACCTTCCCTAAAAAGGGAAGGTTAGAGATGGGTCAGTAACTGGCGAGTGCGTCCACCTCCAAAGATGGTTTCTTCAACAGGGGGTGCGCCATGGCCTCCTTGAGACTGGGGTGCAAACTCCCCTGCTGAAGGGACACATTGAAAACCTCTGCCAGCACCAGCACCAATATCTCCCTGGAGACTTTCACCAACCAGGACGGGCAGGGATCTAATTCACAACTAGTGGCCCTAACTGAGCCCAGGATGTCCACAGCATCGAATGGCGTCACTTCCTGAAACTCATTCCAGAAAGATGGTCCAGATGGCGCCTCCATCACCTCACGCTCAATTCCTACTGTCTCTAATCAAGTGTCGAAGTTGCTCTGGACCTGAGCAATCCTGTCTCCCAAGTAGATGGTAAATTCCTCACAGTGGGTCTGGACAAGTCCCTGTCCAGGCGGAGGGAGGCCGGTCTGACCAGCTCCCACACCACCCAGAACAGCTCCGCTGGGTGCAACTTTGCAGACGCTATGAGGGTGGCACTGAATTCTTTCTTTGCTATCCTCACAGTCTCAATGTAGGACCACAAATGGGCCCTACAGGGAAATCGGTCGGATTCAGAGCAAGTCCGACGGCAGCATCGCTCTAGTTGCCTGCCTTCCTGCTTCATACCTTGCAGCCCCTCAGTAAATGAAGGGGCCCTGCGATGTTGAGACAGGGGCAGGAGACGTCTCAGAGTCACCCTGTCAATGGCCTCCTCAAGCAAGATGTTCCAAGCCTGGACGAATTCATCCACAGAGCGTCTGGAAGAGTCCAGGGTTAACTCCCCTAGGGCCTTCTGGAACTGGTGAGGTTCCATCAGCCTCCGAGGGCGGACCATGCTAACTGGTGCCTTCCCCTTCAGGGGGTGACACACTAAGAGACCGGTCTTAAGGAGATAATGATCCGCCCATGACAAGGGCATAGTTGTTACATCCCCCACTACCGGATCACCCACTTCAAGGCCAGAACAGAACACCAGGTCACGGGTATGCCCTTCCACATGGGTCGGGCAGCTAACAACTTGGGACAAATCCATGGTTGCCATGGTGGCCATGAATTCTCGCTCCGCCCCCACAAGGTTGGTGTCGGTATGGGCATTGAAGTCCCCCAGGGCCAGGGTCCTAGAGAAGCCCAATGCCACCACCGGGACCAGGTCTCCAAGAGCTTCCCCCACACCCGAGCCTCCCCCTCTCACTGGGAGCCCCCCCCCCAAGCATGTGATACATTCCTGCAAATATCATGTAAACAGAATGGATTATAAAAATGTTCCAGTTGGAAATGTATTTTAAAGTTAATGTCTTATACCATCAGGACCCTTCATCCAATCCTTCTGATAATTGGCAGGTTTGTTTAGCTTGTGGGGGACATGGTATTCACAGGTTTCATGTAAAGTGGATGGAAGATAAAGAAGTTGTAGCCATGAATGAGTATGGAGCTTTTCTTGAAATCACAACATTCAAGCACTTCTAAAGTCGATTTTCTTTTTCAAACCATTTCATAACTTGGTACACATAATGCCCTCCATTGGGGGAACAAGCAACCCAAAGTTATAGCCAGAAATACATAAACCTAAAACCTAAAACGTTATAGCCAGAAATACATTTGTCAGTGTTTTCCCTTTATTTCAAAAACAATATGTCATTTTCGTTTCTATTTTCATTATTATTTTTGTCATTTTTGTTACTGCAATAATGAAAATGAAAAAAACAATTTTCATTATTGTTATTGTAATAATTAAAATTGCATGCACACCCCTATTTTCCTTGCTACTCTCTCTACCACCTAAGGTTCCCATCAAGCCCTTGGCTTCTTCTCTCCCCTTTTCTGTGTTTCTTAAGGGGTCTTTCACTTTCTTCTATGTTATTAGCCCATATTCACCTATACTTTCTCATTCCCTCAAAAGCTGCCTTACCCAGTTCCCCACTCTCCTCATTATTGTCTATGTCATCTAAGGCTCCCAACAAGCCCTCGGCTTCATTTCCCCTTCCTCTTTTCTCTTAAGGCTCTCAGACTTACCACATCTTTTCTTTTTGTATTCAACCTCATCCAGCTCTCTTCCCTGGGGCACCTTTAGTTGGATTACCTCTTGCTCTAAGGCTGCCATTCACCTCAACAGTCTTTCCCGGGAGGCTCTTAATGCTCTAACTTCCTTTGTAGGACTTCTTCCCTTTTTATACTATCGTGGACATTTCCCCAGCACTAGGGATGTACGAACGTGGTTTGGACATTTGGTGTTCTGACTGAACTCAGCCAGTTCAGATGCCCGAACTGGATAGTTTGGCCGTGTTTGGATGAGTTTGGGCAGGTTCGGGCGGGGAAACCATTGATGGCAGGTCCAGGGGGGGGGCAGCTGAGGAGCAGACTTTCTGGCACCGGGGTGGAGAGGCTTGGACTAGCAGCCAGCTTTCCAAATCACCATCCTTCTTTTCCTCAGACCAGTGACTTCGCAATCTGCGATTGACATGGGGCTAGGCTGCACAGAGCCAATGGGGCTTGTGGTAAGGCGGGCACAGCAAGTAACAAAAGTCATTTCCCCCCCTCCCCCTTCCAATTCCTTCGGAACTAGCCACTGATCCTGTCAGCAGGTGTTTTCAGAAGTCTCCCTCTCCCAGCAGTTTGTGTTCCTAATCCATTGCCATCCTCCTCCTATTTCACCCATTTCCACACATTTACCTCCATAGTTTCGTTTATTTAGATTAGATTAGCTAGATTTAGGTGTTATACCCTGCCTCAGCCTGCCTTCTGTTCATGCCAAGGTGCCTGTCTGCCCGCCCTATGGCAAAGCTTGAACCCTGCCTCAGCCTGCCTTCCCTACTGCCTCTCATGCCAAGATGCCTGTCTGCCTGCCCTGGTTGCAAAGCTCGAACCCTGACTCAGCCTGCCTTCTGCCGTACATGCCACACTGCCTGTCTGCCCACCCAGGTTGCCAAGCTCGAAGCCTGCCTCAGCCTGCCATATGCTCATGCCATGCTGCCTGTCTTCCCACCCAGGTTGCCAAGCTCAAAGCCTGCCTCAGCTGCCTGCCTCTCATGCCAAGGTGCCTTTCTGTCTGCCCTGGAAACCCTGGGTGATGTGCCTCACTGACCTGGTAATACTGCTGCTGCTGTCTTCTGGTCCATGGGTGTTCTGACCTGGCAAATCCAAATGTGCCCACATAATCCTGCCTGCTGCTTCTGTCTGCTGCTGTCTGGGAGCTCTTCCCTTGCAAATCCTATCATCCTGGCTCCGTGGGTGCTGCGCACAGGCAAATCCTGCTACTGCTGTCTCTACTAGGGGTGGGAATTCCAGTTCTCCCGAGATCCTATATTGCCGGTATTTGGGTTTATCATCTTAATATGATAAATCTGATATTTACCTGTACTGGTTTACTGGATTTTTAACATTGGCCGCGGTACTGGATTTTTTACATTGCGGCCATTGAAGTCAATAGCCGCAATGTAAAAAATTCGGTACCGCAGCCAATTTTTAAAATCCGGTATGGCAATACTGGTAATCCGGTATCAGGGATACCAGTAAATCCGGTACCAGGGAGATCTGATACCGGTACATCCGGTATCCAGTATTCTCCCCGATGTCCCACCACTAATCTCTACTGTTCCATGGGTTTTTGCCCTGGCAATCCAATGTCTGCTGCTGCTGCTGCTGCTGCTGCTGCTGCTGCTGCTTCCTCTGCAGTACCACAGGCTCTGTGCCCTGGCCATCCAATCTATGCTGCTGCTGCTGCTGCTGTCACTTCTGCTGTGCCATGGATACTGTGCCTGGGTAATCCAATGTCTGCTGCTGTTGCCAATGCTGCCTCTGCTATATCATGGGTTCTGCTACCACTCAATCCAATGTCTGCTGCTGCCACCAATGCAGCCTCTGCTGTGCCATAGGTTTTGTGCCCTGGAAATCCAATGTCTTCTGCTGCTGCTGCTGCTGCTGCTGCCTCTGCTGTGTCATGGGTTCTGTGCCCGGGTAATCCAATGTCTTCTTCTGCTGCCAATGCTGCCTCGGCTGTGCCACTGCATCAAGAAACAGCCATTCCAGCTCCAGGACCCACCGTCAGTGTTTTGGAGCCATACTTCTGCGCACAGGGAGCCTTCATTCCACCGCATCAAAAAACAGCCAGTCACTCCAGCTCCAGGACCCACCATCAGGGTTCTGGGACCTATGTTCCAGGCAGGGAGGGCTGTCATTCCACTTCATTGCCTGCCAATGTTCCACCGATGCCAGCCAGCCTATGTTCCAGGTAGGGAGGGCTGTCATTCCACTTTATCCAGAAGCTGCCGCTCCAGCCCCAGGACCCACTGTCAGGGTTCTGGGCCCTACGTTACAGGCATGGAGGGCTGTCAATTGATGTCATCCAGAAACCACCACTCTAGTACCAGAACCCACCGTCAGGGTTCTGGGGCCATCATTCCGCTCACAGGGAACCATCATTCAACCGCATCAAGAAACAGCCAGCCACTCCAGCACCAAGACCCACCATCAGGGTTCTGGGGCCTACATTCCAGGCAGGGAGGGCTGTCGTTCCACTTCACTGTCTGCCAATGCTCCACTGATGCCAGCCAGCCTGCAACACCTGGCCAAGAAGCGGTGACAGCCACCAAGGCTTGGCCAGGCCTCTGCCACTCCTCCACTGATGCCAGACAGTTTGCAATGCCCAGCCAAGTAGAGGTGCCAGCCGTAGTTATGGTGCCCTGGCAATCCAATTGCTGCTGCTGCTGCTGCTGCTGCTGCTGCTGCTGCTGCTGCTGCTGCTGGTTGTGGTGCTGGTGGTGCTGGTGGTGGTGCTGCTGCTGCTGCTCATCAGCCATTTACTCCTTCCTCTTGTAGATGGACATAGCTTGGATGAGTGTGCTGGTGGGCGGGGACTGGGTGTCCATGAGATTCACCACCGAGCTTGACTTGACTAATTTGCAGTAGAACATCTTGAGCTCTGTTGAGTATGATGCCAGCCTGCAACGCCAAGCCAAGTATGGGTGCCAGTCACCAAGCCTTGGTCAGGCCTCTGCTGCTGCTCCACTGATGCCTGGCAGCCTGCAGTGTCCAGCCTCTGCTCTTGCTGCTGATTCTGGGTCTCAGATGGCCAGCCATGCCCCCACGGGCACCCCCAGGGGCCAAGCACCAAGCCTGCCTGCCCGGTCAAGCCAGGGTGCCAAGTCCAAAGCCTTCCCAGTCTCTGTTTCTGCTCCTGATGATGCTGCTGTGTCTCTGACGGCCTGCCATGCCCCCACGGGCACCCCTGGAGTGCCCCAAGACTCCAGGCAGCTGAACTTTCCAAAAGTTATGGGGGGTCTGAACTCCGTGGGACTGAACCCATGAACCCGAACTAAGTTCTTAGTCCAAATGGCTGAATGTCCAAACGTCCGTACTCCGGTCTGTTTGCACATCCCTACCCAGCACCTGTTTACTCACTTTCATCTGAGAGGCCTGACCCCTTCTTTGGAACTTCTCCTGGGGCTCCCTAATGGCAGATTTAATAACTTTAATCTCTCTATTTTGAGCCTCTCTGGCCAGTCATGTTCCATAAATGTGTCCCAGTGGCCAAATCCCCAACATGTCTTATCCAGTGTTGGGGTCTTCAAACCCCTCTGGTGCTTTCTGTACAGGTAGGCAGAAATCAGGTGTCATTCATTTTGACACACCCTTTTTCTTTTCACTTGATGAGTCTATTCCCTCTCATGGTCTCTCTAGCCCCCCTTGTATTCGTCCCTCTTACAAGGGCCAGAAGCTCACAAGAACTCTGGCCTGCCACAGACTCCAATGCTTCTGGCACCATTTTGGAAAAGGATACACATACAGAGAATGGCCCTGGAAGCCATTTTGTGAATGTTCAGTGATTTTTAAATGTTTGTTACTTTTTATTTTTTATTAAAATAAAATAAAAACCTGAAAATGAATGAAAACAAATGTGTGTCATTTGCTTATTCATTCATTTTCAGAACATTAGTTAGTCAAATGAAAAGAAAATTTTCATTCACTTACCGGTGAATTTTGTTTCTACTAGTTTTCCTACTCATCACTCCAACTAAAGCCCCTTTTCAAGCCCTGTCTGTAGAAATTCCAGCAAGTCCAGCACTCTGGGTGAAGAACCGTCTCCGGGCCTTTTCTTAAACCACTGTATGAACTTTCTCCAGGTGGCTAAGTAGACATGGTTTGTAGGGATGGGCAAACAGATCGTGGTTCAGGTTCGGTCGTTCGGTTCAGCGGCATTCGGTTTTTGCATTCGGGTTTGTGCATTCGGATAGTTCGCTTGGTTTTCCTGGTTCTGGTTTGGCTGTTCGGTTCACCCGTTCGGTTCGGCCATTCGGCTGTTTGGGAAAAATAATGTGAGAGCATGGGAAGCCGTAATCACGTCATAAACCAGAAGTTTGAGTGCATGCGGAGCTGTGTGGTGAGTGAGTGTGTGTTTGACTGGGTGGCTGTTCAGTTTGTGTGTTTTGGCTGTGTTTGTGTTAGGTTTGGCTGTGCTGTGTGTTTGGGTGGTTTGTGTTGTTGGTGTGTGTTGTGGGTGACTGTTTTGGGTGTGTGTGTTTAAAAAAAAAAATGAAGAAGGCTACGTTGCTGATCCCCTGGCTGGGTGCCAACTTGCAGGTCAAGGAGGAGGATGAGGATGTAGAGGTCGCTGCCCCTATTACACCTCCGGGGATGTTAGGGAATGCAATCCCTAGCATCCCCTAGCACCCCTGGGAGGGCAGGATTTGCACGTGGTTTCTAGTTGCAATCCCTAGCACCCCCAAGGAGGGACGACTAGAGGCATCATCATAAATGCATGATATTACTTTGGTGTTCTTAATGTGTTCCCATTTCAAAGATGAATTGGATGCCGGCCTCAGATCTGCTGCCAAGACCAGGCCAAGGACTCGAGGACCTCTAGGCATAGGCAGAGGTCACTGCCACAGTCATTGACACCCCCAGACATCCGGCACCAGATGTCGGATTTCTGGAGGTTATACCACAAGGCCGACGGAATCGCCACATGCAAGGTATGGCACGGGGACTGGAACAACAGGGAATGAATTGCCCTATGACCTGTTATGAATGGAAGCCCCCTGCAGAGAGAGATTTGATGGCCACCCCAGTCCACCCACTTGTGGAGAAAAAAATGCAGGCAGGGCTTCACAGACCATTGGTCTGACATAGTATGGCACTTCTTATGTTCCTATCTTTTTCTGATCTTTTTAGATCTGCCACAAAATAATCCATCACCAGAGGGAGGGGACCACATCTGGGCTAATCACCCACATTGAGTGAAGGCATGGCCTGAAAGTGAGGCGGAAGGATGAGGACTCTGATGTGGTCGTGGAGCCCCAGCACCAAAAGTAGGGGGGAAGGCAACACACAAACGGCAGCATATAAGCCCTTCCCCCCCCTCCAGACCTGATGTGGAGGAGACGCCCAGGCCCAGGGAGGATGCAGAGGTCAAGACCCTTGGGCCCAATTTGCAGCCCAGCCATGACTGTGCAGCAGAGATCCAGCAGTCTGTTGTCATCATGGAGACCTGCCTGGTGGAGCAGCTGCAGGTGGTCCAGGTGGAGCAGAGGACGGTGGAGGCACAAGGCCAGTATGTCTCCGCTGAGCTGGACTGTGTGCAGATGTACCACCAGGCGTTCTCCAGGTGGCATAGGGACACAAAAAAGGGCTTGGAGTTTGCTGTGGCCCATGACTACATGCTGGATGAGTCCTGGGTGGCCGGTCCTCAGACCTGTGATGTGCCCCAATGGCTGTTGCCTTTCCCCCAATTACTGGGGGACAGGCCCAGTGGCAGCAAAGACTCTTAGTTTAATTAATACTAGGTTTCCTTTACATGTTTGCTTTTGTTTTATTAAACGTTGTTGTTTTGTTTTCTTGTTATTTAAATAGTTTTAATTAAAGTTTTTTTTTAATTGTTATGAGCTTCGTTTGACTTGTCCAATCTTTTTATCCCTATGTGCTGAAATTCGGGCTGGCAGGTAGCAGAATCTCATACAGCTCTTTGATCCCTACCAGCAGCACCTGCCACCTCATGTAACCTAGTTAGTAACCCAAAGATGTGCTGTGCCAGCAGCAAGGTCTCAACTAGCAGAAAGCCCCCCAGGAGGTGCAGGGCTTGTGTTTGTGTGGGTGGGTGTGACAGAGAGAAAAAGAGACAGGCTCCTTCGCAGCGGGCAGCAGGCGGCGGGAGCTGGGGGTTGGAGGGGCTTTTAGTTTCAGCAGCTTCAGCAGGCATCCGTGGGTGGGTGCAGAGGAGTAGGCTTTGGAGGAATGGGGGGCAGGCTGGTGTGAGGGCACCGGGCTTCTGGATGCAGTGGAATGGAATGCAGCCCCCCAGTGACTGGAATGATGGTCCCAGAATCTCATTGATGGTTCCTGGGATGGGCGGGCATGACTGAATCAGGGATAGTAGAATGACAGCCTAAAGCCTATGGGACACACTTCATTTGATCAGGCGATAGGTGGTATCAGGGCAGCAGGTACAGGAATGCACACAGGCAGGCAAACAGGCAGGCACATATAATACATTGTGTGTTATATTCCATCTCATTACGGTAGGTTTGCTGTGTGCTGGATGTGGCCAATGGGCATTAATTGGCGCATGAGCACAGATGGGAGTTCTTCCTGGTTTTGGCAGGTGTCAGCCAGGATATACCTACCTCTCCCCCTCTAACCCCCATCTCCCTCATTCTAGCTGGAAACCTATCTCTATCTCTCTCTCTCTCTGGCCATATACTGCAGGTGACAGCATGGGTGGGATCGTGTCTGTCTCTCCTTCAAGCAGTGGGTGGCCTCTCTCTCTCTCTCCCTCTCTCTCTCTCTCTCTCTCTCTCTCTCTCTCTCTCTCTCTCTCTCTCTTATTTCTCTCTTGCTCTCTCTTGGCAACAATCTGGGTGGGCAGACAGGCACCTTGGCATGAGAGTCATGAAGGTGGGCTGAGGCAGACTTTGAGCTTGGCGGTAACCTGGGGTACAAAACACTTGGCACAGACAGAATATAGGTCTGGCAGCAGCAGCTGTTTCTTTATGCCATGGCATCATGGCACAGATAGCATATAGGCCAAGGTTCTCTTAGACAGTCGATTCTAAGAGATAGGCGATTGTTGTTGAGAAGGGACGGGCAATCACCGATAGCCTCCATTTCCCGCAGTCGATCGAAAGGTAGTTGGATACAGGATCATCCTGTGCCAGCTCCAAATCATCCAAGGGCAAGCTTCTAGATACAGTGGATATAAAGATGGATAGACAGTGGATATAAAGATTGCTCTCTGTGAGTTGAATGATGGGCCCCAGAACCCTGATGGTGGGTCCTTGGGCTAGAGTGGCAGCTTCTTGATACAGCGGATAGAAAGATGGATGGACAGTGGATAGAAAGATGGATGGACAGAATAGATGGATAGAAAGATGGCTCTCTGTGAGTGGAATGATGGGCCATTGTGAGAGGAGAGAATACGAACTAGGAAATATGACAGCAAGCGGCAAAGGTTTTATGGATTAAAATGGGAGGGAGCCTTCAAGAAGCAAGTGTGCTCCCCCAGACTGAGCCCCTTTGCTGGCTCTACAGAATCTCCTAGCCAAGTGTGTCCACTCTCCCTGCCTTGGTCCATCCCAGCTGCATTCTGTCCCCACACTTCTCTGGTGGGGGGGAAGGAGGAGAGTGAGAGATCTCCAGATACTCCCACCCCATCCTGCAGGGTGCTTGCTCGCTGCCTCTATGTTGGGAGCGGGACCCTGCAGATGTTCCCAAGGTTTGAATGTTGCTGGTTACAGGTCCCCCGCCCTAGAACACAACCTGCCTTTTGTGTCTGCTGTTAAAAGCTCCTCTCCACCCCCCTTCATGGCCCAGTTTCCTCTGAGCCCCACATGCAGAGCTGGGACTAGGGCATCCCCAGCCCTGCAGCTGGTGGGGTGTGTGGAGGCCTTGCTGATTCTTGGGAAGGGGAGGGGTAGGCAGAGCTCCCCACCCCCTCAGGCTGGGTACAAGGCCTCACAGACAATTAATTGAGACCAATTACAGTGGGTGCTGAGGCTTAGATGTCAGCTTGTGAATCTTGGCTCCAACCCTCCCTGCCTGTACGTTGGCCCCAGGACCCTGGTGGCAGGTCCTGGCACTGGAGTGACTGCTACTTGTCATGCGGTGGAAAGACATTGGAATGTGTGAGGAATGACGGCCACAGACCCATCATGCTGGGTGCTGAGGCTAAGGTGGCAGCTTGTGCATCTTGGCCCTGCTTGTAACTTGGCCCCAGAACCATGACGGCCAGTCCTTCGGCTGAAGTGGCTGCTTCTTGTCATGCGGTGGAATGACTAGTGCCATTGGCACTATCAGCAGCAGACATTAGTTGCCGGGGCAGGCGGTCAGGTGGCGTGGCATGAGCAGCAGTCAGGCAGACTGAGGCAGACTGAGCTTGTCAACCTGGGTGGGCAGGCAGGAAGCATGGCAGGAGAGGCAGTAGCGCAGGCGGGCTTGATCAGGCTTTGAGCTAGGCAACCTGGGTGAGAAGACAGGCACCTTGGCATGGGAGGCAGGACTCATGCATGCTTTGAGGTTGGCAGCAAGCTGGGCGGGCAGACAGGCAGTGTGGCATGAGAGTCAGTAGAGCAGGCAGGCTGGGACATTGGCAGCAGGGCACTCAGATAGGCTAGCAAAGACTGTGCAGTGTGCGAGAGTGAGAGAAAGTCAGGGTCACATAGGCGGGACAAGATCGTGTAGCCATAGTCCTGCTCGCAGGCTTACAGTTTGTTTCCCAATGCCACCCTGCATCCTGAAGTCAGTCAGATAAGGTGGCCAAGGCTGTCTAGTATGAGAGAGCGAGAGAGAGAGAGAGAGAGAGAGACAGAGACAGAGACAGAGACAGAGACAGAGACAGAGACAGAGAGGCAGGGTGGCTGCCAGGCATTGGGAGAAAGGGACAGCAACTCAGCAGCACAGGATCAGTAGTCCTAGCCCAGAATGAGGAGGAGGAGCCCTGTCTAAAGACTGCCCCTGACATGGGATGGCATGTGCCACTGCACCATCACTCCTTGTCTAGGGGCAGCTCCAGGAATCCCAGCAGCAAAAGGTTCACCTTCAGAAAGAGCAATTACTCCACCAACTTAGCCCCCAGTCTCAGGCGGTGCGAGGCACATATGTCCCCCATGATGGGAGAACACCCTCTCCCTGGGGACATTAGTTGGTGGGCAGGACAGGATACCCCTGACCACCTTGGACTGGGCTGCCCACATGTTGGCCTTGCTGGCCCAGTAGGCCAAGGGATCGCTGCTGGGATCTATGCATGGCTCATCCTCCAGATATGTCTCCACAGCTGCTGAGGTGCCATCATACTTCCTCAGGTAGCTATGGGTGGGAACCACCTGCCCTACTGCCCTCAGCCACGCTGCTTGCCCTTTTGTGCTGGGCCGCATGCTCCCCAGAGTGCACTGCACAGATGAGGAGCTGCTGGCAGTGGGGGTCCTGCTGCTGCTGCTGGTGGTGCTGCTGCTGCTACCCCTAGGGCTGGGGGCAGGGATAGACCCATATAGTTGGAAGGGGTTGCTGTTCCCACTCCCACCATCCCCAGGGGCATCCTGGTGTATGGCCCACTCTGCCTGCTGAACCTTCTGCACCAGCGTAACCTTTCGGAGACCATAGACCACAGTCTCACGTGCCATGCTGCCCTTGATCCTGGGGTCCAGCATGGTTGCCAGGACATATTCATCCCGGCGCAGGAGCTCATCGAACCGCGCACTCAGTCCTGCCTTCAGCTTCCGTGCAAGGTCAATCGCCTCATCAGACATTCTCCTGCACTGAGGGCCACAATCCCGCCCCCTTCCCAAGAATCTCATTCAGGCTGCTGCGGAGACTCTGCACCAGCGGGGTGACCTGGCTGAGGGTGGCGGTGAAGCTGCTCAATGTCTCTGTGATGGCCAGGAATGGTCTCAGGACAAAAACAGTTTGGGGTATAATTTCCCATTGCTCCCTGTTGTACCCTGGAGGTACCTCATTGTCTGTCTCCAGTTCCACCTGATGCAGGGCAGCTTTCTATTCAAGAAGCTGCTCCAGCATCAGGAAGGTGGAATTCCACCTGATGGAGACATCCTGGATAAGGGTGTGCACCGGGGACCCTTACTTGGCCTGCTTTTCCCGGAGGAGCTCGCTGCCCTTCATGCTGTGGTTGGAAAAACCCGCCATCTTCCTCCCCCGTTCGACCAGGGAGATAAGGGTGCCTGGCCCAATCCCTTTCTCCCCCAAGTGCAGAGAATCCTTCACCACGAGATGGAGGATATGGTGGTGCAAGGGATGCTCATTAAGCCCCCGTCACGGACTGCCTTTAGGATATTGGCCGCATTGTCCATGACCACACACCCCTTGGTGAAAGCTGCGCCTCGCGTGACCCACTCCCTCACCATGCTGGCCAGGGCTGCCTCAAGGTTCCTCGTGATGTGGGAGATGTCCATGACTTGGGCCTGAAGCAGGACCCACCTATAACCTGCTTCAGGTCCCCTCCTGTCACTGTCAAGCGCTGCCTCTGGGTCCTGCCACCAGTGTGCGGTCATCACCAGGTAGGTGTGCTGGGCGTTTCTGGTGGACCACAGGACCATGGTGAAATGAACCGTTGCTCCCCCCCAGACCCTGCAACCTGCTCCCTCACCCCCTCCTTCAAAGCCCTGTAGAGCTGTGGCACCACAGTCCAACTCAGGGAGGAGCAGGAAGGCAGCTTAAAGTTGGGGGCCAGGAACCCAATCAGCACTGGAAGCCCTTGTCCTCCACAATGGACAATCCAGGGCAATCCTCTTGGCCAACAGGTGCTTGGCTTTCTCCTGGAAGGCTGTGCCACGGCACCCTGCCTTAAAATATCCCCACACCCCATCCCCTCAATGTTGGACTGACGGAGCTGCTGGGGAGGCTCCTGCTGCTGTTCTTCCCCCATACTGCTGCTGCTAGAGGCAGCAGCAGTTGGTGCAGGACTCTGGCCTTATGAAGGAGCCGGGCAACTGGCCTCTGGAGACGGGAACTCGCTGGCATCCACTTCCCCTGTCTTCCTGCTGAGAAACACAGCACTGGCATGCCTTGAGGTGCCTGGCCATTGCAGCTGTGCCAAGGTTGGCAAGCACCTGCCCAGGCTTCACCACCTTATTGCACACCATGCACTGCACCTCTCTGGGGTCATCTGCCCGCAGCTGCATAAAATGATCACAGACTGACGATTCCCCCCCCCCGCCTTCTTGCCCACTCCGGCAGATGCACTGCTGCCAGCGCTGCTGGGAGGGGGAGAAGTTCATGGCACTGGCGACGCATCTCTTGGAGGAGGGTCAGACATCACCTAGGGTACAGACATCTTCTCTGCATCACTAGTGTCTGCCTCTTCCTCACTGTCTGCGATCACGGTGATGTCCCTTTAAGGGGAGTACTGTGACCCTGAGGCTAGATTGCCCATGCCCGAAATGCTGCTGGCACTCTCCCTGTGCCCCCCTCTGTAGCTGCTAGTGGTGCTGCTGCTGCTGCTGCTCCTCTCCCTACTGACATTGCCCGGGGATCAGGCCCTGCCTCTAGCAGCTGGGGTGGGATCCACCAGCTCTGGACTGCTGGGGATCGCCTCGACAGTGGGGGACATTGATGGTCCTGGAGGAACATCGGAAGCAGCCTCAGCACCTGCTCCAGCACCACCAGCAGCAGAGATAGATGCAGCCTCAACTCCTGCAGGCCTTCCAGTGCCCTGCATGGCAGTCGAGGAGGGCACTGCCAGGAGGCGATGCAGAGCCACTGAAGCCTGTTGCCCTAAAGCATGCCTGCTGAGTTTGGGGGTGGTGGTGTGTGCTCTGCCTCTGGCTACTCCTGCTGCCACTCCCCTGGTGCCTGGAAGTCTGATCCTCAGATGAGTCAGATGACTCCCCCTCCCTGCTACATTTGGCCTTCCAGTGACCTGACAGTAGACCACGTTTTAGCCACCCAAACTCAACCGAACGTGATCTGAACTGACCGAAGTGTTCGGCCATTTAGACATTAGGAATTGAGTTCGGTTTGGTAGGTTTGGGTTCGGTCATCCAAACAGGCCAAGTTCGGGCCAAACCCCAAATTTCCAAACTGCGTTCGCCCATCCCTAATGGTTTGTGGAGCCACACCCTGAGTCCATCAGAGCCTCTTGAACCTGCTCATTGTACCCTTTGGGTGCTAGGGTCCTCTTCTCAACATCCATGCCATTAGCTGAAGAAGTCTGGGGTCAGGATGTAGAAGATGTCCTTGTCTGATTATGTTTGGGCAATTATGTATGGTAAGGGGCATCCTGACCTGAAGTTCTACCAGGTCAGAGATCCATGGCTGTCTTGGCCAATGAGGGGCTATGAGGATGACCTTCGCTCTGTCTTGCCTGACTTTCTGGATAGTTCAGCCCACAATGGGAATAGGTGAAAATGCGTAAAGAAGCCCCTGAGGCTGTGTCAGTGAGCTGATGCCCTTCACCCCAGGTTTTAGATGAGAGGATGTTTGAAATTGTGGGTTACCATAATGAGGACCTCTGGGTGTAACTCCCATTCCACTGGGTTGAGGTCTCTGTGGCTAAGTCAGTCCACCTCTGAGTTGTCTGTTCCATTTATGTGGACTACCTTGATTGAATGTATCCTGGGCTCCATCCAGTGGAAAGGTATTTTGGCCTCTTCTGGAGCGCTGCTGAGCATGACTCTCCTGGGTGACTGATGTAGGCCATTTCTGAGGCATTGTTCGTCTGGATCAGGATATTCTTGCCCAGGATGTCTGATTCAAATTACTTGAATCCCCAGCCCTTCAGATTGGTATCTGTAGTTATTGTCAGTTGGGCAGACTCTGACATTGATACCCCCCATTCCAGGGACATTTCTCGTATACACCAGTTCAGCTCTTCCATGACCCTTTTTGGTAGGTGAATAGATCTGTTGCCTCCCTTGATAATGTCCATCTGGATTGGCCTCTGGTAATTCTTCAGTGGTCTTAGGTGCAGGAGGGCCTAAGGGACGTGGTCTATACAAGCGATGAGCATGCCCAGGAGCTGTGTCAGGGCTTGCAGTGTGGTCAGGCAGAAGGTGAACAGTGGTTTGATCAGTGATTTTAATATCTCTTGTCTCTCAAATGAGATACTGACCTTTTCTTGAATGGTATCTATGAGAACCTCCAGGGGTTGTAGCTTGTAGTACAGTGTGAGCTGACTCTTCTAAGTACTGATTATGAATCCATAGTTCTGAAAACACTGGATCATGGCCTCAACATCAGATATCACATGCAGCAAGATCTTTGGATGCACAAGGTTGTTGTCTAGTTAGAGGCAGACATATATCTTTTGCTGGTGAAGGTGTGTGACTAGGGGCACTAACAACTTTGCAAACGTCCAGGGAGCTGTAGCTAAGCTGAAGGGCAATACAGATTATTGCCAATGTGCTCCATTGAAGGAGAAGCACAGCAATTATCTATGTGCCCTGCATACAGGTATGTTGGGATATGCATCCTTCAGGTCTACTGATGCCAGAACATCCTCCTTTGAAAGCACCGCTATGATCAATTTCAATGTTTCCATCGTGAACCATCTGTATCATGTGAACTGGTTCAGGTGCTTTATGTCTAATAAGGCTCTGGCTTCCCCGTTCTTCTTGGGAACTAAGAAAATGATGGACTAACGCCCCTTTTTTCAGTGCAACAGTGGGACTGGTTCTATGGCTCCAGTTTCAGCTAGATGAGCAATGGCTTCAGTTGTTGCTCATCTCTTGCCTTGACTCTCTGTCACTGGTGATTGGACAAATTTGTCACTTGGTTTGCTTGTGAATTCTATGGTGTACCCCCGGCACATGATTTCCAGTACCCACTTGCCTGCTGTAGACAGACAGGGTGTAACCATGGAAATTGAATTACATACATGGGAGAATTGTGTCAGCCTCCCCCAGAGCCAGGGGGATGCTCACGGGTGGTGTGTGTGTGCTTCCTATTGAGTCATACTAAGTGGCTGGCATTTGTGGGTCTACCACCCTCTCTTTGCTTTTATTTGGTAGAACCATACCTGAAGGAGGACTGCCCCTTGGACCTGGTGGAATGTGTGTCTTTTCATTAGTATCAGTGGGAACGCTGATGAAAGGGTGACTAGCCTTGCAAGGAGTGTGAGTAATTATGTGAAGGTTTCCTGGAGTAGGAGGACAAAACAAGGATTTTCTTTTTCTTTCCCATTGCTTCTTCTCCCATTTCGTCTAGTTTGACCGCAAAGAGCTTGTCTCCTGATCAAGGGCCCACTGCTAGAGACCTTTCAGAGTGACTGCCCCCTAGGGGTGTGCATGTCATTTTTGTTATTACAGTAACAATAATGAAAATTGTAATTTTCATTTTCGTTATTGCAATAACGAAAATGAAAAATAATAATAATGAAAATAGAAATAAAAATGACATTTTATTTTAGAAATAAAGAAAAAAACTGAAAATCATAGTTCCAGCTATAACTTTTTTTGTTTCTTATTCAATTCTGATGAAACGTGGGGAGATTGTACCCCCAGTGGAGGGCACTATGTGTACCAATGTTGAAATGTTTAGATAAAGGGAGCCGATTTTAAAAGGAATTGAACTTTGTAATTTTTTTTATTTATTTATTTTTTGATTGTATTTTTATTGAAATTTTCACAATAACATCATCTGATTACAAACATATTCACGTTACAACTCTTTTTGATGAAAACATTACAATGACATCACTACAAAAACATTTTTTTAAAAACCTAAGAAATTATAACCAATACCAAAAACTTAGTGTATGTGTTACTAAACAGTACTGTGATGGCACTTTGTGCACAGAGGTGTTGCTAAGCCTGGCCGGACACTCTTCTTGAAATGATGAGGTTTTCCTTGTTGAAAGTTTAGAACTGAGCATCAAAAAGCATCTGGAAATCTTTCTTCCTTGCCATTTCTTTGCCCAATGCCTGTACAATGGGGATCCAGGTCTCTTTGAAGTTATTAAGCTTCCCATGAAGACCTGAATGAAGTTTTTCCATCGAAAACATAAAAACAAGCCTCTGCAGCCATTCTTCCATCTGGAGCTCATTCTGGTCTTTCCAATGTTTTAAAATTATATTTATGGCAGTTAAAAATAACATTTTGCAAGATTGATTTTTTACCTTTAGATTTTCCTCCTTTGGATATAACCCCAGAAGGGCCACCTCTGGTCTAAAGGGAACTAGAGTCCCAACCAGTCGGTTTACCACTCTCCATACCTTTCCCCAGAAGACCTGCAACTTGCTGCACCCCCACCAGCAGTGTATGTAGTCCCCCCTCTCTCCGCAACCTCTCCAACAGAGCGCCTCGCCCCCTGGTATCAAATATCTTGTTCTGTTTGGAGTTAAGTAATACCTTGTGGTCAGTTTTATTTGTGCTTCTTTAATTTCTAACAAGGAGGCACAGTTATGCATGTGCTCCCAAATTATTTTTTCCTCCAGTTCCCCTAAATCTATCTTTAAATCTTTATTGCATTTTTCAATGTAAGTGTTCCTGTTGCTGTATAGTATACTTTTGAGTTCTTTGTATAGTCTGCCCATTCTCCCAGTTGTTTTACTTTTCTCGAATAGCAGCTTTTCAATTTTTTGTGGCTTCCTCCCATAATTGTCCCCATTTTGTTGGGCAGTGCATAAATCTTTTAATTGTAAATATTGAAAGGTATCCAATTTTTGCTGTGTTAATTCCTCCATCTTCTTTATATGGATAAACCTTCCCTTAAGGAATAATTGATGCATTTTAGTTATCCCTCTCATTCTCAAACTTTTTCTCAGACTCGGAGCCAGCTGGATTCCTTTGGCCTCGTTAGTATCAATGGTAGTAAAGGAGGATTTTCCTGGTATAATTTTTGCCTTTTTAAAAAAATTTCAGACACATTTTTACTACCGATACTACAAAGGGATGTTTTTTGGTTGGAACTGTTTGACCCCCCTCAAGATCCAATATTAAGTTTTTTAGAGAATCCACCTGCATTGCGTTCCTTTCTAATTCAACCCATTCCTGGGCTTCCGGCTCGTGGTACCAGTCTGGTAGCGCACCCAGCACTTCAGCTTTATAGTACACTTCCAGATCTGGCAAATTAATCCCTCCTTTATCTCTCTTTCTCATGAGAGTTCATTTTTTCATCCTAGGTTGCCTACCATTCCAGATTAGATTGTTCAGCAAGCAGTCGCATTTCTTAAAAAAATTATCTGGGAGTTTTATTGGTAAAGTACTAAATCTATATAAGATTTTTGGGAGTGATATCATTTTAAATAAATTTATTTCCCCAAGTCATGTCACCATCAAGTTTTTCCAAGGTCTTACTTCTTCCAATTTACTTAGTAAGGGGACATAATTTTTTTCATATAAATCCGTTGTATTTCTGGATAGAATTATCCCCAAATATTTTAATCCTGCATTACTTATTGGAAAGGGAGAAGTTTTTGCAAGATGTTGTTCCTGCACTTTGTCCCTACCAAATATCAGTGCGTATGACTTTTCTCTATTTATTCTGTACCCAGAGATTTCACCAAAGTCAGTAAAAACTTTTAACAATTCTTTACACGAGCTCTACGGATCAGAAACATAAAGCAATAGGTCATCTGCAAACAGAGATAGCTTATGTCCTTTCCCTCCAATTTTCACCCCTTTAATTTTCTCATTTTGGTGAATCGCGTTTGCCAGCACTTCTAAAACAATATTGAACAGGAGCGGAGACAGGGGACATCCCTGCCTAGTTTCCCTTTGTAGCTCAAAATTCTCTGAGAGTTCCCCATTAATTAAGATTCTAGATTGTGGCTTTTTGTATACGGCTTTGATCCATTTTAGGACGTTCCCTTCAAATCCCATCTTTTCCATTGTGAGAAAAAGACAATCTATTTCAACCAAATCAAAGGCTTTCTCAGCATCCACTGAGATTATGGAGGCCGGGGTTTTATTCACTTCTAACTTATATATTATATTTATTGCCTTTCTTATATTATCTTTCCCCTGTCTCCCGGGGATGAACCCCACCTGATTGATATGAATTACTTCCCCGATTATTGACTTCAGCCTATTGGCTAATATTTTTGCAAATAATTTGTAGTCTGAATTCAGTAGGGAGATCGGGCGATAACTGTCACATAATTCTACAGGCCTGCCTGGCTTGGGGATCAGGGTCACCATTGCTAATTAAAAATTTTGGGGCATGACTGCTTCTTTCCAAATATTATTAAATGTGTTAGCAAGGTGTGGGGAAAGTATCTCTTGGAAGGCTTGGTAAAATTCATTCGGAAAGCCATCCGGCCCACAAGCTTTGTTTTTCTTTAGTGTGGCAATTGCCTCTAGAACCTCCTGCACTGTTATTGCTGTGTTTAAGAAAGCCTTTTGATCCTCATTAATCTGAGGAATCTTTATAGTATTTAGGAACCTTTTTATTTTTTCCTTTTGGGGCCTACAGGACGTATAAATATTCTTGAAAAAATCCAGGAAGGCCTTTTGAATTTTCTTTGGTTCCCCTAATTGTTCTCCTTGTACATTCTGCACTTCTGTGATGAAAGCCTTCCTTTGCTTAGATTTAACTAGGTTGGCCAGTGCTTTGCTGGCCTTATTTCCAAATTCATAATAGTGGAATCTTATTTTTTGTAGTTGCGTTTTTATTTTCCCCAGTTCTACTATATTAATCACCTCCCTAACTTTGAAGATTTGGTGTTGCAGCTGTTTTGAGGGTTTACTTTATTTTGGGCTTCCAGCTTTTGCAGCTCATTGTATAAATCCTTTGCACACTGTCTTTTCCTTTTATCAATCTGCGCCTGCAAGGAGATGATTTTTCCCCTTATTACTGCCTTAGCAGCTTCCCACAGCACTCCTGGAGAAGAAACTGACTGTTCATTTATTTCAAAGAACTCCCTTATGTCTTCCTGAATTTGATCCCTGTTTTTACCTTCATTTAAAATGAATCTTTTTAGCTGCCAATTCCCTCTGGTTCTCAGTGTTTCCTTTGGATACTTGAATATAAAAATGACCTCATTGTGATCTGAGAGTACAACAGGTAGAATGAAACACTTATTACATCTTCCCAGCTCCAATTTTGAGCACAATACATGGACTATACGGGAATACATATTATGCACTGCCGAATAAAAGGAATATTCTTTTGCATTTCCATTTATGTGCTTCCATAGATCCTCCAGCCCCAGTGCATGGAGCATCTTAGCTATCTTCCTTTGCTCTGCCTTGAGCCCCTCTCCCTTTGAGTGGTCTAGCCCAGACAAGATAGTATTTAAATCTCCCTGCAATATAATCCATCCTTTGGCTTCTTCCATCAATATGGAGGTGTATTTTTAATAAAAATCCAGTTTGCCTTCATTTGGGCCATACATATTAACTAATGAGACTTGTAGGTTCCCCAGTTTACCAATGACACACAAAAATCTCCCCTCCTTGTCAGTTATAACTTTTTCTTCCTTAAAGTCTATATTTTTATCTAATCCAATAAGGACTCCTGACTTTTTTTTGAGTGAGCAGGAGAACAGCCTTCCTATTTTGGGGCGGGACATTCTTGCTATGTCCTTCCTCAGCAAGTGGGTTTCCTGCAGGAAAAAGATACTTGCTCCTTGTTCACTTATTAAGTTTTTAATCCTTTTCCTTTTCTGGGGAGAGTTTAGACCCCTCACATTCAGTGAGATTGTTTTAAAACCACACATTGTCCTTTATTTTTCCCTTCAGTGTCTCATTATGACTCTTATCTTTATTTCCTTCCTCTTTGCCTTGAGCTATTTTGTCCCTTCCCTTATCCTCTTTAGTATAAGACCTGTGTCTGTGCACCACCTCACACACATTTCTGCACTCTTCAACTTTTAAAAACATTTACAAACTTTAACACAAACTAACACAAACCCTCCTCCCCTTCCTTCCCCTCCCCCCCTCCCTTATACCTTACCCCTCTCCTTAGAAGATCTGATGAGAATACCAGAACTCTAGTGTTCTTCCTTTTTCTTACCCCTTTCTAAGCCCTCCCCCCTTCTGATTTCAACCTTTCCCTGCATGCCAACCTTTTGTCTATGCCAATGGTTATATCCTCCTTTCCCATATATCAAAACCCCCCTCTACCCTTCTGCCAGTTCTTTTTCCACAGACTGACCCCCACTTGAGAACTCCGTATAGCCTCTTTATGTGATTCAAGACCCCCCTCTTCCCCTCTGCACGCTTTTCTCTCTGTTCATCAGCCCCATTAAACAGACATCCCACGCATCATAGAGTGAGAATCAAACCCCCCCTCTTCCACACAGCACTTCATTCCCCTGCCTGGACATTGAGAATGTCTGTGACCAAATAGCCCTTTAATGAGTCAATGTCCCCTCTTTATTCTTCAGGGCTGATGAACTTAACTTGGGGCTCCCAAATGGATGCAACAGAAATGTTACTCGTCTCCTGCCCAGAGGATCTCTCCCCTTCATTCTGCTGTTTCCTGATTACTATTCCTTGTCACCGCTGGCAATGAGTGCAGAAAGTATTCCAGGTCCTCCGTGGTATCAAAGATTTTCTTTTTCCCTTTATATTTGATCAAGAACTGTGCTGGAAAAATGATTCTAGGGCTGAGATTTTTTTCTAGCATTGCCCCAAAGAATTTGTTCCATCTCATCCTTCTTTTGATCATTTGTGGTGCATAGTCTGGCAGCATTCTAACTGGGTTTCGCAGATATGTTAGCCTCCTTTTGATTCTAGCAGCTTGCAGCAGTTTCTCCTTGATGTTGTACAGAGTGAACTTCACTATAATAGGGTGGGGGCGCTCAGAATCCCTCTATCTAGGGCGCCCCACCCTGTGGGCTTTGTCAATGCTTGACTTGTGAAGGTGTTCCTTATCTGGAAAATTTTCCCTGATTATTGACCATATAATTTCATTCACATTCTCAGACCCCTCAGTTTCCTGTACCCCGTGGATCCTTAAGTTCACCCTTCTGAAGCGGTTCTCCAGCTCCTCACATTTTTGCATTAAAAGGGCTCTTTCCTTTTTTAATTTAGTTATGGCTCCATCAACTTCAAGTGCATGATCCTCCAGAGAGGAGATTCTGCCCTCTGCTACTTCTGTCCTTCTTGTCAGGACCTCAAGCTTTTTGTTCCCCACTTCTATTGCCCTTGTAATTCTCCTCATTTCTCCTAACAGTTCTTTTCTCATTTGGAGAATCAGAAGTTTTATCGGGATCCCCTGTGTTTCCGCATCTGAATCGGAGCCAGCTGAATCTCTCTCTCTCTCAGGGTTTACTGGCGCCCTTTTCCTACCGGCTGAAGCTGATCCCCACTCCACCAGCCCCGGGGCTTTCTTCCTGCTTCTGGTAGCCTTTTCTCGCTCTCCGGGACCTTCCCCCTCTCTCTGCATACAAGATCTTCCTGGGGATCCAGCTAGAGGGAATTCCCACACCCATAACTCTCTTTCCCCGGTTTGCTCACCGGAGTCAGATGCGGCTGAGTCTTACCCTGCCTTGGGGCTTCTTGGTGCCCTTTTGGAGCCGCCGGCTGCTTTCTCCTACTGCTCAGGCCCCGCTGTATCCTTCCATTGGCAGAATCTCTCTAAAGCATTTGCTTGAGAGATTTTTTGCTTGCTCTTGTTCTTGTCTGGCATTTTGCTTCTTTTGAGGGTTTTTCTTTTGCTTTTTATTCAGAATTTTGGCTTGTTTTTTATTGGGGGGTATGGAGCTCAGGCTTTTCCCTTGTAGCAAGCCCAACGCATGCACAGATCACTCCAAACTTTGTAATTTTAAGAAAAGCTCCATACACATTCACAGCTACAACATTTTAAAATTCCATCCAACTTGCATGAAATCTGTGAACATTATGTCACTCCAGAAGCTTAACACTCCTGCAATTTGTCAGAAATATTTGATAAAGCATCCGGATGGTATAAGACATTAACTTGAAAATACATTTCCAGCTGTAACATTTGTATGTTCCATTGTGTTTACAAGATATTTGTGAGGAGTGTATAACATACCTTCCCTGTCATCTCTGCCAAACTACAGGACAATTTGATAAAGGGACCTAATTTTATAAGCAATTGAAGTTTTCCCCTTGAAGACCATTATTCAGAGAAATAGCAGCACATGCAGTGCCAGTCAGAGGCAGACACTTGGAATGGCAGGGGGAGAGAGGCTCTAGAAGGGAGGATGTTGATCAATCCAAAAGACTGACAGACACATTCACTGGCCAATTACTGCATGCTTCTAGCTTTACAGTACCAATCGGTGATGGCTTCGAGGTGTGTATGGGGGACAGCCCTGAGGCAGGCATAGGAGGGACATAACTGGGACTTTAGGAATAGTATCCCAGCAGTCAGAAGACATAGTTTACACATCCAGGCTGGCCAGTTTTCATCACAATCGCATCCTGCAGCACTGTGACAGAGGACATAAGAGAATCTCTATTGGCTCTTTCCTGAACAGATGCTTCTGACTTCACAGTAACAAGTGGGGGAGAGATGTTGGGATGGTCACAGCACAGAATGCAGATATTTGGTTGACATTCATGCTGGTAAGTTAGCATCACAAACTGATCTTATACCACACTAACATGTAAGAGAATTCCTGGCATAGGCTCCTTCAGTGCATATGCTGTGCAGGCATATAAAATTGGGACCCTTTATCACATATTTCTGATATCTGGTGGAGATGATTTTGAAAGTTTGATATACAGCCCTGCCATATTTCATGTACACTGTTTGGACTACAAAGTTGTTACAGTCAGACATACATTTATAAGTTAATTGCTTATAAAACCAGGACCCTTTATCCAATCTTTCTGAAATTTGGCAGATATAGGAAATATGGGAAGGGCTATAAAATTTCCAAGTTTCATCTACATTAAATGTGAGGCAAAGAAGGTACACCAAAGAATGTATATGAATAATGTTGCAAAATAAAATAATTCAACTGCTTCTAAAATTGGATCCCTTTATCCAATCTTTTTATAATTTGGAACACACAATGCCTTCCATGGGAGGTATAATCACTTCTGTTGTCAGACAAATATAGTGAAAACCAAAAAGGTTACATCCAAAAATGTGTTTTCCATTGAAACCAATGGAAAACGAAAATGAAAGCAAAAACAAAAATGAAAATTTGATATTTATGAAAACAAAAATAACAGATTTAATTTTTTTTTAAATGAAAAACGAAAACAAAAATGACATGGGCCCTGGTGCACACCTCTACTTTCCAGGTTCACCACCATAGGTGTCTCCTGGCTGCCATGTCATCTGCCATGACTCTCGAATTTGCGTGCATGACATCCACAGAAGCATCCATGATGTATGCTGCTGCTAAGGATGCCCTATTTATCAAAGCAGAGTAGGTCTTGAGTGACAAGTTGGAGTTTCTTGAGTCCTCTATCCAGAACATGATGGCCCTGCTGAACAGGGTGATGGCTGTGGCCATTGTCATAGTAGCGGCTGACACCTTGAATATCTTTCTGACTGCTGCCTCATTTTCCCTGTCCATTGGGTCTCTTGTGAAAAGCTCATTGTTGGGGGACATGGCGGACTCTCTAGCCAGGGCTGCTGCTGCCAGGTAGACCGTAGGAAGTTGGAGGAGATTATCTTATCCTCTGGGTAAGGATAAGGATAAAGGAAATAATTCCTTTGGGGTTCTGTGTGCTGCTGGCAGGCATGCAGCCATACACATTTAATTACACTCTTGAACTCGGTGTAATTGTAGAGTGGTTTCCTATCTCTTCTGCTTCAAGATAAAATTCTGCTTGGTATTGGAGGACTCACCTTCCTTCTCACCCTGTGGGAACTAGAGGTTTAGTGCCTTGTCACTTTAAGAATCGACTTTGAGAGCATATCCTGGGGGGAACTGTCTCTCTTGGCAATCCTCATTGGAAGAGTGGTCTTCTTCTGAAACCTCTCCCTCCTCAAGGGAGTCCTCTGATTGTCCTTCTGAACCTCAATCCTGAACTTACGCATCTTTGAAGTTTTTCCCATCCTACTTGTCTTTCTGAACCTCTTCTGATTGCCCAGGGCAGGGGGCTTTAAGAAAAGAAAAAAAAATGCATGCAAACACCCATACGCATATATTTACTACTATGGCAAGGGAACCACTCCTGGTGAGGTGGGTCAATGGTGCTCCTCACCCTCTATTAGTCCACTGGGAGTCAGCACTGAAGGGGTTACATGGTGTGCTGGTTTACTCCAGGTAAATGGCAGATTTCCAGGCCCCAAGATGACTGTGGGAAGAAATCTGGCTCCATTGGGGACATGAGTTTCTTGCACCCCCACCCAACTGGTAGGAAAATTGTCTTGGGAGGAGGGGGGAGATTCCAAGACTTCCCTCACCCCATATACATGTGGGGCTGGCCCCTCTGAGAGATGTGGGGATGATACGGGAGGCAGTTGCAAGACTGGACTAAGTCCCATCTGGTCTGAGCAGGGGGAGTGGTGTGATGATGCTGCCAACACCATCTTGGAAAGGTCCGAGCATGCTCAGAAGGGGCCATTTTGCCCTTCTGAGCATACCCAGTTTAAATAAATAAAAAAATAAAAAACTTACCCAGTCCTGGAGAAAGCCACGTATCACCAGACCCCCTCCAGAGAGTGAGTACTCTACCCCTGAGCCTCCGCTAGGCCCCCACCCCCTTTCCTGGCCCCCACTTATCTATTCTCTTCATGGTCAGCTGGGGCCATGGAAAGATGAGCAGGGGTCAAGCGCCTGCACTCAGCTGCACTTGGCTGAGGTTTTGTAAGGACTGAAGTTTTAGGGCTCATCCTCGGAACTTTGGACCTCAGAAAGTTGAGGTAAATACATAATTTCTCACTGTTTTCAGAGAAAAACTGAGGACTGAGTTGCAGCACTACTAGAAACTGAAGAGTAGTAAAAATGAGAATGGGGTTCCATTCATTTTAGTAACTAATAAAAACTAAATAAATTGCACATCCCTACGTAGCCCTTTCCTCTTTCATGTGATCCTCACAGCCTCTCTGACTCACTGACTTCTTGTTATTCTAGCCCTACTGGCTTTTCCTTCCAAGTTCCTAAGCAGGGAGATATGGGGTAGGTAAGCGTTATTTAACCCCTGTTTCTCCCTGCTCATGCAAACAGAGGCAGCGGCAGTTATTCAAAGATATCTCCTTCAGAGTAACTACCTTTGTTCATGAGAAAAAACTGAAGAACCATACAAGTTTATCAGCCTTACAGAATTGATTTATTCACCCTGAAAAGGGTAGTCTCCACCAGGCACCAGAGAAGACATTCTGAACCTGAAGGTTGGGCAAAACCTCTAATGAACACCCTCAAGCTCTGTCTTGAGTCTCCTTCCTAGAACTTAGCAAACCCCACAAGGGCCAGTTTTCTGAAAGACATTGGCCACTGCAGTCTGACTGAGTGAGCAATAACACATATGCAGTAAAAACAGAGGGGCGGGTGAGTGTACTCCTTGGACTCCCATAGCTCATGACCTCCACAGCTTGGGGGTCCAGCTCTTGGACCCCCACAGCTCCTGAGGTGCTGGCATAGGTACTGCCAAGGGGAAGGGGGGTCGTTGTGGTTGAAGTTAAGACGGAACTGCCCTTGTGGTACATCTCAGCTCTCTGAGAGTATTAGAATTCCTTGAAAACTGCATGAGTGGTGAAGTCATTGTCATTTTAGAGGATCAGAAAGTGGGAATTTGGGGGATCAAGATGGAAGAGGTCCCCCCCCCCTTTTGACTGCTGTAACTTCCCTGTTAGCAAACCTCTATGGGACTAATTAATTCCAGTTCTGTAGAGGATTTATTATCTATTATTTTAATTTTCAACCTGCCCTTCCTGCCAATGGCAGCTCAGGGCAGCTTACAATATTGAAAATGCAAATACAAAGAAGACCAAAAATACATAAACATAAAACACCCCACAAACCTACACCATCCCCCAACTCATCTGCACCCCTACCTCCCAATCTCCTATCACCCCCATATCCCCCACAACTCCCTTCCTACCATAGCCGCCACTGCCAAATGTCCTTGTAAATAGAACTCCTTTACACTGCATTCTAAAGGCATTCANCTCTTATACACATCTAGATGTGTATAAGAGACAGACCCTACACCATCCCCCAACCCCTCTTTATTCCAACCCCTCCAACAGCCTATCTCCCCCATATCCCCCACAACTCCCTTCCTACCATAGCCGCCACTGCCAAATGTCCTTGTAAATAGAACTCCTTTACACTGCATTCTAAAGGCATTCAAGCCCAAACACAAATGAACCTCCCAGGGGAGGGAGTTCCACACCCATGGGCAGGGGCTGAGAACACCCTTTGCACCCTGGATACCAAGTTAAAAACAGGTACCTCATGACAAGCGTTCCCAGATGACCACAAAGGCCATGATGGGACATGGTAGGTCAGGCAAACTTCCAAATAAGTGGGTCCCAAGTCATTTAGGGCTTTAAAGGTCAAAACCAGCACTTTGAATTGTGCGTGGAAAGCTATAGGCAGTCAGTGCAGATTCTGGAACAATGGTGTTCTGTGCTCCTGGTTACCCACCTCCGTAAGAAACCGGGACACCACATTCTGCATCGGTTGCAGCTTCCAAACAGTCTTCAAGGGCAGTCCATTGCAGTAGTCTCGCCTTGAGGTAATGAAGGCATGGACGATGATTGCCAAATGTGAATCAGAAAGAAAAGACTGCAGCCTTCTCACCAGATAGAGTTGGTGAAAAGCAGTCCTGACCACTGCCACCACCTGAGACTCCAGGCATAGTGACAGATCCAGGATCACTCCAAGGCTTTGAACCTGAGTGACCAGGGGGGAGGAGGGCATACTTCATCAATAACAGGGGTCCCAATCCCTCCAAGTCACAAGTCCAGCAAACCATCATCACCTCAGTCTTGTCAGGATTCAACCTCTGTTGGATCACCCTCATGCAATCTCCCCCAGCAGCCATGCAATGGAAAGCACTGAGACTGCAGGACCTGGGTTGGATGTAAAAGAGGTAGAGCTGGGTGTCATCAACATACTGATGACACCTCACTCGAAACTTCCAAATTATCTCACCCAGCAGCTTCATATTCATGACACGTTGAACAAGAGGTGGCAATACACATTGAATGGGGGGGGGGGAGCAAGATGGAACCTTGCAGGACCCTAGAGGGGAGATCATGAGGCAATGAGGAGCAATCACCCATCACCATCTGCTGAGACCTTCCTGACAGGAAAGAGCGAAACTACTCAAGAGCGGTCCCCTGCATCACTACCAGGTCCCGCAGTCAAGTCAACAACACTTCATGATCAACAGTGTCAAAACATACTGATAGATCTAATAGGATCAGCAGGGTGGAGTTCCCTCTGTTGATCTCCAGGTGTAAATCATCGATCGAGACTACAAGTCCAGCATCTGTACCATGCCCAGAACAAAAGCCAATTACTGCAGTTTTGTCTGTAGGCTACAGTTTCTAGGGCAGTTATTAACCAAGTTTAGGGTTCCTTTGCATCAAATGCAAAGCGGTAAGCAGAGAATATCCTGCATTGGATCAGAGGGTTGGACTAGATCACCCTTCAGGTCCCTTCCAATCCTACAATTATATTATTTGGTATGTACTTGAGTCTGCCAATGGTTCTGACTACAGGGAGTGATGCTGGCTCAAGGCTGGAGGAGCCAGTGGTGAATCTAGACCCTAAATCCATGGCAACCATGGATTTGTCCAAAGTTGTTAGCTGCCCAACTCATGTGGGGGGAGCTTACCCTTGACCTGGTGTTCTGTTCTGGCCTTGAGGTGGGTGATCCGGTAGTAGGGGGCGTAACAGCTATGCCGTTGGCATGGATGGATCATTACCTCCTTATGACCAGTCTCTTAGTGCATCACCCCCAGAAGGGGAAAATACCAATTAGGATGGTCCACCCTCGGAGGCTGATGGAACCTCAACGGTTCCAGGAGGCTCTGGGTGAGTTAACCCTGGACCCGGCCAGCCACACTGTTGATGAACTCGTCCGGGTTGGAACATCTTGCTTGGGAAGGCCATTGACAGGGTGGCTCCAAGATGTCCCCTGCCCCTGTCTCGACTTCGCAGGGCTCCTTGGTTTACCATGGGGCTGCGAGGTATGAAGCAGGTAGGCAGGCGACTAGAATGATGCTGGTGTCAGACTCGCTCTGAATCTGACCAACTTTTCCGTAGGGCCCATTGGTGGTCCTACGTTGAGGCTGTGAGGATGGCAAAGAAAGATTTCTTTGCCACTGTCATACCATCTGCAAAGTCGCGACCAGCGTAGCTGTTCCGGGTGGTGCGGGGGCTGGCCAGTCCGGCATCCCTCCGTCTGGATGGGGACTTGTCCCAGGCCCACTGTGAGGAGTTTGCCATCTACTTTGCATACAAGATCACTCTGACCCAGAGCAACTTCGACACTGGATGAGAGACAGTACGAATTGAGCGTGAGGTGATTGAAGTGCCGTCTGGTCCATCATTTGAGGATAAGTTTCAGGAACTGACGCCAACTGATGCTGTGGAGATCCTGGGGTCGGTTAGGGCCACCAGTTGTGAATTAGATCCTTGCCCATCCTGGTTGGTGAAAGCCTCCAGGGAGATATTGGGGCCAGTGTTGGAGGGGGCTGTCAATGCATCCCTTCAGCAGGGGAGTTTTCCCCCTGGTCTCAAGGAGGCCGTGGTGTGCCCCCTATTGAAGAATCCATCCTTGGATGTGGACACACTCGCCAGCTGCTGCCCCATCTCTAGCCTTCCCTTTTTAGGGAAGGTTATTGAACGGGCGGTGGTCTTACAGCTCCAGGCTCACCTAGACAGCATTGGTTTTTTTGACCCATTTCAATTAGTGTTTCGGCATGGCCATGGTGTGAAGACAGCGTTGGTGGTCTTGGTGAATGATCTCCATCAGGAGATGAATGTAGGACATTTGACACTACTGGTTCTGCCAAATCTCTCAGCCGTGCTTGATACATTGGACCATGGGCTGCTGTTGAGATGATTGCGTGACCAGGGGGGTCTGGGTGGGACCAGCTTTGGTTAGTTCCAGTCATTCCTCTCGGGGAAGACCCAGAACATCTAGCCCCCAGGCCCTGGACTGTGTTGTTCTGCAAGGTTCAATCTTGTCTCCTTTACTGTTTAATATATATATATGAAACCCTTGGGGGAGATTGTGAGAGGGTTTGATGTGCATTGCCACCAATATGCTGATGACACCCAGCTTTATCTCTCTTTTTCAGCTGACCCAGGCCCTTCTGTCTATGTTCTATCTCAGTGTTTGGAGGCCGTGGTGAGCTGGTTATGGCAGAGCAGACTGAAGCTTAATCTCAAAAAGACATAGGTGATGGTGGTAGGCCGAGTGGGGGAGGTGTTGCCCCCTCTTGTAGAGGGGGTGAGCTCCTCCGTTGCCTATCAGGTTCTGAGTCTGGGGGTGTTATTGCACGTGGGTCTCCATGCAGATCAACAGGTGGATATGGTGGTGAAGGCAGCTTTCCTCCAGCTGCATCTGGTGTGGAGGCTGCGTCCGTACAACTCCAGACCCGACCTGGCCATTTTGATCCATGCCTTCATGACCTTGAGGTTCGACTACTGCAATGTGCTCTGTGTGGGGATTCCCTTGACACTGGCCTGGAGGTTTCAGCTAGTGCAGAATGCGATGGCCCGTCTCCTAACAGGAATGGGACAACGAGAGCACATAACACCAGTGCTCCGTGCACTTAACATGCCGAGCAAGATTCAAGGTTTTGACTTTGATCGATAAGGTCCTATACAGTCTTGGACCGGGATACCTCAGGGACCGTCTCGCCCTCCGCGACTCAGGATGGACCTTTTGGTCTTCCAGGGGTGCCCTCTTGGAGGTCCCCCACATTAAGCAGGGGGCTACAATGGAGAGGGAGTTCTCAGTGGCTGGGCCCCAGTTGGGGAACTCCCTCCCAGAGGAAGCATGGCTGGCCCCGAGTCTATTGGCCTTCCATTGGGCCTGTAAGACATGGCTGTTCTCCCAGGCCTTCGAAGGTGGGGAGGGGAGGGTGGATTAATTTTTGTGGGGGGTGTTTTAAATTTGTTTTAATGATGATATTGTAGATTTTTTGTTTTAATAATTGTTTTATACTGTGTTGGAAGCCACCCCGAGATGCCGTGGGCATGGGGGGCAGCATATAAATATAATAAAATTAATTAATTAATTAATTAATTAATTAATTAATTAATTAAAGCTGTGTCAGTTATGAGGCTGTTAGATAGTGGTTTTTTGGCAACTTTTCATTCCCAGAGACAAGAGGGACAAAGCCATTGTCCCCTTTTCCCAAAGGTTTTTCTTTGAGTAGTAGGTCAGCAGTGCATTACCCCTTCTTTCTTGCTTCTCAGATGCTTGGACATTAGGTAGAAACAAATGTGATGTGGGCCTGTGTTGGCCTACATGGTCGAGAACTCACCCGCACATGTGGTCCCATGCTGCCACATGTTGGTCTAGGACTTCCCCAGGGTGGGTAGGTGGCTAGTCCAGACTGTGTTCTCGGAAAATCTCGGAGAATTCAGCCCATGCCAAGGGCTTCCCACTTGGACCTACGTGGGCTAACACATTTGTTTGGCCCCATCATCCACACCCTGGGGGAGGGGCTACCATGGCCAAGTGCCATGGCTGGCCACCATGGCTGTCCATCATGGGGGGGGCAGGGCACTTGGAGCAGAGCAGGGGCGTGGCTGACCAGCCACCCAGTCCCCACCAGTTTGTAGAGTTTTTAGAGTTTGTAGAGTTCCCCACCCTACACAGGGCATGCAGGTAGCAGGATGACTCTCTGGCCATGGGAAGTTACTTCAGTGCCCCTCCCTGACGCAGGGAGGGCTTGCCACTGTTTTCCACCCCAGGTCATGCTGGGGAGTCACAGTGCCACCTGCATGTCTGCTTTTACCCAGAGAAATAAGCCAAGCTCAGAAAATAGCCTTTCCTCCAAACAGAATCTGAAAAGGCCAAAAAGAGCAATGATAGGCAGTGTGGCTGAAACACCTGCTAATGGAGCAACAATGCCACCCAAAGGTCTATGAGAGTAAAACCAGATTTTTTTCTCCTGAAAGCCAGAGCTCCAGCAGCACTGCATGACTATACTGAATTTGGTAACCTTGCTTACAGGACCAATCATAGTGAAGTGCAAGTGATTCAGTGCAGTAGTGTGTGACACCATTTTTCTGGCCACAGCCTTTCTCTTTCTCCTTGGATTGGTACCTATGAAGGGGCAAATGAGGTTAGAGCTGAATCAAAAAGAAAAAAATAATAATCCACATATAGTATCTGGTATTCTGAATAATGTCGAGGTTATTCACAAACAAATCAGTTACTAAGGAGGTTAACCGCCTAACCAGATCATCGGATAATATCGCAAAAGCTAACTGGTTTACTGAATTAACCTTACGTGATTACTGCTTTACCATGTAACTGAAAACCAGTCTGGAGCAGAGCTGGAATCTCGCATACCCTGGCAGTTCTCGCACATTCTCGCCAGGGTATGCAAGAATCTGACGAGATTCTCAAAAACGGCACTGCACGTGTGTAAAATGGTTGCTATGGCCATTCTTCACAAGTGCAGTGCCAGTTTTGAGAGTTCTTTAGAAACCCTAATGCTCTAAAACCAGGACTGCTCATGCCCAAATGACTACTGGAGCCCGCACATGTGCAGAATGGCTATAATGGCCATTTTGCACATGCTCAGTGCCGGTTTTCTGCCAAGCAAAGTTTGCACAAGAACAACTTCAGAATAACTAGATTCTTGACCTGTTCTCATTCTCACATACTCTCAGTAAGAAGCTGTTTCTCACCGAGATTATGCAAGAATGCGAGGGCAAGTTTCAGCCCTAGTTTGAAGTGGGAAATGTGTAAATAGGAAATTAATTATAGGCAAACAGTAATATAGCAAATAGTATTGTGGTAAATGGTAATTCATTTAATGGTAATTCAGTAAGTGGTAATGCGACATCTCAATAAAGTGGTAATCTAGATAACTTGATAATCCACCAAATACTAACTTTCTTGATACCAGCAATTACTGTGGATCTGGCACAAATGCCAAATAGCAATGATTATTTCTTTCAAATGGGAGAATTCTGTCACATTGCCTAAGAAAGCACTTTTAACTGCCAAACGAACCCATCTCTAGACGTGCCCACACATGTGTTGTTGTCTGGCCTTTCTCTGCTGCCTCAGCAATACACTACTTTTCCTCTGTTCTCATCACCATGGGTGCAATCCTGCTGCTGGCTTACGCTGGTGGCAGGTGCACTGGTGTGCTGGGCGGCGAGCATTTAGATGCGCATGTGCTCTGCGTGCACAGCAACCTTCATGGGGCAACAGTGCGACCCACACTGCTGCAACCCCCCAAGTCACACACACTGTGGCCCAGGGGATGGAGCAGACACAACTCCTGCTCCATCCCCTGGGCTGCAGTTGGTTGGGCTTGGGAGGTGGTGTGTCGCATGGGAAGGCATGCATTGTTTCCCTGTGTAGCCTGTAGCACCAGCTGGGTGCATGAGCTACTGAGTGCTGGCGGTCTTTCACTGTGCCTCACACATGCGCAGTTTATGAGGGCTGCAGGATTGTACCCCATATGTAAAGACACCACTCAGGGTATTTTTAAATGATATGTTAATATGTATGGCCACCCAGAAGCCACTTATCCGACCACCAATCTGACACAGGGGGATGCATGCTCCCATGAGCCACTCAGCACCCTCTTATAGCCACTCTTGGTGCACGGCTGAGAAATCCGAATGTACCATGTAGTGCAAGCCAAAAAAGGTGCATGGCAATAGGCACCCATGCATGCCCTGCCCATATGAAATAGAGCAGCCACCCACACAAGCAGACAGATCCCCCTCCCTGCCCATAGACACTGAGGGTGAGAGAAATGGTCTTTGCAAGTCACAAGAACTGGCCACAAGCACTGGGAGCCAAGTTCCCCCAGCGCTCACACCTGGGACATGTCCATTTCAAAGGCCAGCCTGGTGCACTAGTAGAGGTGGCTGCTACAGTAGCCATGCTGTGAGCCGTCCATTAGAATCCCTCCCAACACACTCCACCTGAGTGGCTGCTCTGCAGCTGTGTCACTCAGCAGCCACGGAGCCTGCCCCCAGCCTTACTAGTTCAAAAACACCCCCATCTCCTCTTCCTCCCTTTCCACACCTCTTCCTCCAGCACACGTTCATCCCATACTTAGGGTTGCCAGACATCCAGGATTTCCTGTACAGCCTAAGAATGATGCTGTTTGTCCAGTGCCCAGGACCACCCCTCCTAAACTGCACAATGGACAGGAATCTGTCAAGATGTACCAGTTAATGGGTGGAATGCATTGGTCAATGTACTATTCTGTACTGCTCTACTGTGATCATAGCTATATTCACAGAAATTTGCATTTGTCCAAAGTGTTACAGAAACTGCATCTGCTAGTGTAGAATTACAACCTGAGTTGGGGAGCAATATGAACAAGCTAATGTGTCATCATCACTGTGAGCTAGCAAGTAGGGATGTGTGAACAGATTTAGGTTCGGGTTCAGTCATTTGGTCCGGTTGAGTCCAGTTTGGTCCAGTCATTTGGTTCAGTCGTTCGGTTCCATCACCGAGTTTGGGTTTGGTCATTTGGTTCGATCGAGTTTGGTTCAGTTTGGTCATTTGGGAAAAGCTATCGCAAGATCCCGTGATTGTGCCGGAAACCGGAAATTCGAGTATGTGCGGAGCTTATGTGGGTGAGAGCATGTGTGTTGTGGCTGGTTGGGTGTTCAGTTTTGATTCATGTGTTTTGACTGTCTGGTGTGTTGGTATGACTGTTGGTTTTGGTTTGGATGGTTGGTGAGTGTTGGTGGGTGACTGTTGGCTGTGTCTGTTGTTTAAAAAAAAAATTTAAATGAAGAAGACTGTTCTAATTAAACGCCGGGGGGCCAAGGTGGTGCTCCCGGAGGTGGTGGTGAAGGAGGAGGAGGAGGAAGAGGTCACTGCCCCAGCCCCTGGACCTTCGGTGGTGGTGGTCCCGGAGCTGGTGGTGGAGGACAAAGCAGGCACAGGAGGTGCTGCCAAATTTGTGAACTTTTTTTTTTACTTTGAGGAGAAGAAAGGCTCTATCCGTTAGATCAAACTCACCGGTGTGCAGGTGGGTGCGTGGGTGATGGGCATCAGTCAGGCACAAACAGTGGGCACAAACAGTGGGTGGCAGCGGATGTCTGCCACAGAGAGAGAGGGTACTGTAGTGTGGGGAGGCTCTACCAGCAGTCAGACATGAGCACGAACAGCACCCTCACCCTGCCAGCCTGGTATGTGAAAATCCTGCCAGCCATCCCTAGCAAGGCTCTACACTCTCCAGTTGCCATCCCTACCTAGGACCCCCAAATAAGGGAAGGATTTTCACATGCCAGCCAGGGTCTCTCCATTGCATTCCCTCCCTAGAAGTACCCCAAGGAGGTCAGGATTTGCACATCCCAGTCAGGGTCTTTCTAGTTGCCATCCCTAGAGCTCCAAAGAGGGCAGGATTTGCACGTGCCAGCAAGGGTACTTCAAGTTGCCATTGCTACTAGCACCTGAAGGAGGGCAGGATTTCCACATGCCAACCAGGGTACTTCAAGTTGCCATCGCTACTAGCACCCCAAGGAGGGCAGGATTTTCACATACCAGCCAGGGTTTTGTAGTTGCCATCCCTAGAATCCCCTAGCACCCCAAGGAGGGCAGGATTTGCACGTGCCAGCAAGGGTCTTTCCAGTTGCCATTGCTACTAGCACCCCAAGGAGGGCAGGATTTGCATGTGCCAGCCAGGGTCACCGTCTCTGGTTGCCATCCCTACTAGTACCCCAAGGAGGGAGGACTAGAGGCATCATCATAAATGCATAATATTACTTAGGTGTTGTTTATGTGTTCCTGTTTCAAAGCAGGTGAGGATGAGGAATCCTCCAATGCTGGTGTCAGGTGCAGGAGGACACCAAGGCGGAGGTCGCCAGTGCCACCCCCAGACTGTGGGTGGACAAGGTCCAATGTCTGAAGGTGGTATAATACGGAGAATGGTTTTGCCATCTGCAAGGTAAAGCACAGGGGCTGGAACAACAGGGTATGCATTGCCCTATGACCTGTTAGGAACGGAAGTCCCCTGCAGAGAGAGATTGGCACCCACCCACTTGTGGAGACAGAATGCAGGCAGGGCTTGACATAGATCATTGGTCTGACGCAGTATGGCACTTCTTATGTTCCTATCTTTTTATGTTCTTTAGATCTGCCAGAAAAGATTTAAGAGGGCTAGAGAGGGCACCACATCAAGCCTAATCTCCCACATAGAGAAGCTGCATGGAGAGAAGGTGGCTCGGGTGCAGGACTCTGACATGGCTATGGAGCTGGAGCATCTGCACCAGAAGAAGGGGGGGAAGGCAACCCAAAAGATATGCCACCAAACCCTTCCCCCTCCTCCAGCTCTGATGTGAAGTACCCTGGGTCCCAAGAGTCTGCAGCAGCAAGGGCCGTTTGGGCCGAGGTAAAGAGGCCCACCTGGGACTTTGTGGCTGGCCTGCAGCAGTGAGCAGTCACCATGGAGAACTGACTGGTGGAACCGTTCTGGGCAGTGGAAGTCCAGGAATACAAGGTGGAGGCATACTTGCAGTACGTCTCAAAGTACGTCTCCACCAAGATGGTCAACCTGGAACTCTTCCACTAGTTGGTCTCCCAGTGGCAGGCTGCCATGGCAGGGGCCATTGACTATGCTGTGCAACACAGCTACCAAATGCTGGCACATGTGATGCACCCTGCCCCTAGCTCACGTGCACCCCTTCTGATTTTCCCCCAAGTTCTAGGGGGTAGGCCCAAAGACTGAGTAGTAGGGACGGGCCCGGTACCATTACCGGTACACCGGATTTTACCGGTTACCGGTTTCACAAAAACCGGATTCCCGGATTAAATCCGGTGTACCGGTGCCGGATTTATTGCATTGGTTCCAATGGGGCGCTGTGTCCCCATTGAAACCAATGCAATAAATTAAAATTAATTCCCTCCCCCTCCCAGGCTGCGTGGGTGGAAGGGGGGACACCCCCCACCCACCCTGCCCAGCCTGGCTTTTTGTTGTAAAAGATATAGAACAGCAACAGAGTGAGACCCCGAGGCGAGCCCCCCCCCCAGCACCAGCGGCCGCGGCGTCCCCGCAGCCGCAGGTAAGTATGACCCGATCCCTGGGGGGGGTGGGGGTGTTTAACACCCCCACCCCCCCCAGGGATCACCCCTACAGCGCGCTTGCCGCTTACCTTGGGGAGCTCCGGCGGCGGCGGGCGGCCCGGCGGCTTCAGCGCCGGCTGTGGCTGCCGGCGTCAGGACGCTGTAGGCCTTCCGGTGCACTTCCGGGTTTCACCGGAAGGCCTAGAACGTCCTGAAGCCGGCAGCTACAGCCGGCGCTGAAGCCGCCGGGCCGCCCGCCGCCGCCGGAGCTCCCCAAGGTAAGCGGCAAGGGCGCTGTAGGGGTGATCCCTGGGGGGGGTGGGGGTGTTAAACCCCCCCCCCCCCAGGGATCGGGTCAGACTTACCTGCGGCTGCGGGGACGCCGCGGCCGCTGGGGGGGGGGGGCTCGCCTCGGGGTCTCACTCTGAGTTCTATCTTTTTTACAACAAAAAGCCAGGCTGGGCAGGGTGGGTGGGGGGTGTCCCCCCTTCCACCCGCGCAGCCTGGACTCGGGGAGGGTTTTTTTGTTTTAAAACAGTTTGGCTGGGGCTTTAAATTTTTTTACATTGCAGCCATTTTTAAATGGCTGCAATGTAAAAAACCGGCACACTGAAATCCGGTACCGGGGGCCGGATTACCGGGCCGAATCCGATAATGCCGGTACGCCCGATACCGGCATTATCGGATACCGGTAGATCCGGAATTCCCATCCCTACTGAGTAGTACTAGTTGATAAGTTTCCTTTCTAGTTTAAAATGTTTGGTTTTTGTTTTATAATGTTGTTTTGTTAATAAAAGTTATATTTGTTGTTATTGTTATGAGCTTTGTTTTAACTTACCAATCTTTTATCCCTCTGTGCTGAAGTGTTCTGTATGGCAGGTGGCAGAATCTCATACAGCTTGTCAATCCCTACCAGCAGCACCTGGCAACACATGTAGCATAGTTAAGGTATTAACCCAAAGATGTGCCAGGCAGCAGCAGGGTCTCAACTTGCAGACAGCCTCCCAGGAGGGGCAGGGCTTGTGTCTGTGTGGGTGTGCCAGAAAGAAAGAGAGACAGGCTATTTTGGCAGCGGGAATTCACAGGTGGGTGCGGAGGAGTAGGCTGCTGGGGGGTGAAGGCTTGCAGGTAGGCACCAGTGGCTTCTGTCCAGTCATGCATGAGCAGCAGCAGCACCCAGAATGGAATGACAGCCCCCTGTGACTGGAATGATGGTCCCAGAATCTCATTGATGGTTCCTGAGATGGGTGGGCATGACTGCTTCAGGTACAGTGGAATGACAGCCTAAAGCCTATGGGAGTTGAATGATGTCCCTAGAAGTAGTGCATGGTTGGGCACACTTCATTTAATCATGTGATAGGTAGGTATGGTAGGAATGCACACATGCAGGAACATAATACGTTTCACATTTTGTTATATTCTATCTCAGTTAATATGTAAAAAGTACGAGAGGTCCATCACTCCACAATCCCGTGTGAGTTCTTTATATATAAAAAAGAGTATAGAAAATGTATCAAATTTTAAAAGCAGGTATATTGGCAAACTAGATGGCAGAGGATATTAGAGATAGCCCAGAGGAAGGATGGTAGGGTCTTTTGGAAATTAGTTTCATGCTCAACGGTCAGAGAAGTGCATGTGTGTTACTACCCAGTAACATCGTGTGCTTGGGAGGTGCATTTCTGTAAATTATATGAGACTGTGGGCATCCAAGAGTAGCCAGTGTTACCTGCATTAGCAGATACAATGCCATGGCCCCCCATAATGGAAGAAGAAGTGGCTGGGTATATAGCTACTTTCCAAAATCGGAAAGCAGCCAGCAGTGATTTAATATTGATAGAATGTGTTAAGGCCAATCTGGATTGGTGGATACCAGTGCTGGTGGAGCTATTTAGTTATTAATTAAGTTGGCAAAATCCTGGAGGGATGGGGGTTGGTGACAATAATGCCTATTTATAGAAAAGGATGACGATCAGACCCAGTTAGTTATAGGCCAATAAACTTACTGAATGTTATAAGCAAAATTTATGGTAAAGTCTTGTTGGCCAGATTAGAACAGTGGATCCAGCAGGAAAAGGTTATCTGTCCTGAGCAAGCTGGATTCATGAAGGGGAGATCTACAACTGGTCAGTGTCGGATCCTGCAATTTTTAATTAAAAAGTATAAAGTACAAAATAGGCGCTCTTTTGTAGTCTTCTTGGATTTTAGAACTGTCTTTGACATAGTGAATAGGCAATGGCTCTGGGCTAAGCTAGAGGAAACATCTATAGATAGGAGGCTTTTGGTATTATTATACAGCCTGCATGCCAGAACAACTCTGAGGGTCAGATTGGATAACTGGGGGCATCTTTCGAGTCAAGTTAGTACTTGGTGGAGTTCTTCTTGGTTCTGGCAGCTGTCAGGTTGAGTTTGCCTCCCCTCCACCCCATCTCTCTCATTCTAGTGGGGAGCCTCTCTCTCTCCCTCTGTCTCTCTCTCTCTGGCCATATAGTGCAGAGGACAGCATGGGTGAGATCATGTCTGTCTCTCCTTCTAGAAGTGGGGAGACTTTCTCTCTCTCTCTCTTATTTCTCTCTCTCTCTTGGCAGCAACCTGGGCAGGCAGACAGGCACCTTGACATGAGGGGATGAGGCAGGCTTTGAGCTTGGCAGCAACCTGGGGTACAGAACACTTGGCACAGACAGCATATAGGCATGGGGGACATTTACAGAAGATAGTGGGTTTCCAGGATACAGAACCCTTGGCACACACAGAAAATAGGCCTGGGGCCATTGGCATTAGCACCAGCAGACATTGGTTGCCAGGGTACAGAAAACTTGGCACAGACAGCATATAGGCCCGGAGGCCATTGGCAGCAGCAGACAGTGGGTTGCCGGAGTACAGAACCCTTGGCACAGACAGCATATAGGCCTGGGGGACATTGGCAGCAGCAGACAGTGGGTTGCCGGGGTACAGAACCCTTGGCACAGGCACCATACAGGCCTGAGGGCCATTGGCAGCAGCAGACAGTGGGTTGCCGTGGTACAGAACCCTTGGCACAGACAGCATATAGGCCTGGGGGACATTGGCAGCAGCAGACAGTGGGTTGCCGGGGTACAGAACCCTTGGCACAGGCACCATACAGGCCTGAGGGCCATTGGCAGCAGCAGACAGTGGGTTGCCGTGGTACAGAACCCTTGGCACAGACAGCATGTAAGCCTGGGGGCCATTAGTAGCAGCTGCAGACTGGTTGCCAAGGTACAGAACCCTTGGCACAGACAGCATATAGGCCTGGGTGCCATTGGCAGCAGCAGCAGCAGACATTCATTGCCAGGACAGGTAGGCAGGTGGAGTGGCATGAGCGACAGTCAGGCAGACTGAGCCAGGGTTCGAGCTTTGCAACCTGGGTGGGTGGAAAGGCAGGCAGCATGGCATGAGAGGCAGCAGGGAAGGCAGGCTTGGGCAGGCTTTGAGCTAGGCAACTTGGGTGGGCAGACAGGCACCTTGGCATGGGAGGAAGGAAGGCGTACTGAGGCATGCTGAGCTTTGCAGCAAGCTGGGCAGGCAGACAGGCAGTGTAGCATGAGAGGCAGTAGGGCAGGCAGGCTGGGGCATTGGAAGCAGGGCACTCAGATAGGCTTAGCCTAGCAAAGACTGTGCAGTGCGAGAGAGCGAGAGCCAGTCAGTGTCACATAGGTGGGCCAAAATCATGTAGCTATAGGCCAGATGGCAGGTTTACACTTTCCCAATGCCACCCTGTGTCATAAGGTCAGTCAGATAAGGTGGCCGAGGCCATCTAGTATGAGGGGGCGGGCAGGGGGCACCAGGCATTGGGAGGGAGGGACAGCACCTCAGCAGCACAGCAGCAGTCGCCCTAGCCCAGGTTGAGGAGGAGGAGCCCCATCCCATGACTGCCTCTGGCATGGGATGGGAAGGCATGTGCCACTTCACCATCAATCCTTGTCCAGGGGCAGTTCGGGGAATCCCATCAGCAGATGTTTCACCTTAATGAACATCTACTGCTCCACCAACTTGGCCCCCAATCTCAGGTGGTGTGGGGAGCAAATGTCCCCCACCATCGAGAACACCCACTCACTGGGGACACTGGTTGATGGGCAAGACAAGATACCCTTGGCCACTTTTGACAGGGCTGGCCACATGTTGGCCTTGCCAGCCCAGTAGGCCAAGGGATCGCTGCTCGGATCAATGCATGGCTCCTCCTCCAGGTAGGTTTTCACGGCTGCTGAGGCGCCATCATACTCTCTCTCGTAGCTCTGCCTGGGAACCACCTCCACCACTGCCCTCAGCCATGCTGCTTCCCCTATTGCTGTGGAAGATCCCATGCTCCCCAGAGTGGTCTGCATGTAGGCCAAACTGCTTCTGATGCTGCTGGCACTGTTGCTGCTACCGCTAGGGCTGGGGGAAGGGATAGACATGCCCGGTGGAGAGGATGTCTGCTCCCACTCCGACCATCTCCAGGGATGTCCTGCTGCATAGCCCGCACTGCCAGACCCTCTCCACCAGCACATCCTTCCAGAGGGCATAGAGTGCTGTCTGGTGTGCCATGCTGCCCTTGATCCTGGGGTCCAGCATTGTTGCCAGGACATATCTCTCCCACTGCAGGAGCTCATAAAAACGTGCCTCCAGCCATGACTTCTGCTTCTGCACCAGGTCAAGCACCTCATCGGCCAGCTTCCTGCCCACAAGGCCACAATCCTACCCCTCGAGAATTTCATCCAGCCTCCTCTGGAGACTCTGGAGCAGAGGGGGAACCTGGCTGAGGGTGGCATTGGAGCTGCTCATGGTCTCCGACACAGCCAGGAATGGTCTCAGGATGAAGACTGTTTGAGCCAGGAGCTCCTATACTGCCCCATTATAAACTTCTAGTGCCCCACAGTCCATCTCCAGTTGCACATGATGCAAGGCGGCTTTCTGCTCAAGAAGCCGCTCAACCATCAGGAAGGTGGAATTCCACCATGTGGAGACATCCTGGATGAGCTAGTGCACTGGGGAGCCTTGCTTGGCCTGCTTCTCTGAGAGGAGCTCACTGCCCTTCACGCTTCAGTTAAAGAAGCCCGCCAGCTTTCTCCCCCACTCAATTAGGGAGCTAAGGGTGCCTGCCCCAATCCCCTTCTCCCCCAACCCCAGAGCATCCCTGACCACCAGGTGAAGGGTATGTGCGGCGCAAGGGATGCTGGTGAAGCCCTCATCACAGACTGACTTCAGTATATTGGCTGTGTTGTCCGTCACCACACACCCCTTGGTGAAGGGCGCGCCTGGAGTGACCCACTCCCTCACCATGGCGGTCAGGGCTGCCTTGATATTCCTAGTGATGTGAGGGGTGTCCATTACTTGTGCCTGAAGCAGGGCCCACCTATACCCTGCTTCGGGATCCTTCCTGCTACTCCCCAAAGCTGCCTCCAGGTCCTGCCACCAGTGCGCTGTTACCACCAGGTAGGCATGCTGGGCATTCCTGGTGGACCACAGGTAGGTGGTGAAGTGAAAAGTAGGCCCCCCAGCCCCTGGCATCTGTTCACTCACCCGCTCCTTTTCAAAGGCCTGTAAAGGTCTGGCACTGCAGTCCAACTGAGGGTGGTACAGGACGGCAGCTTAAACTGGGGGGCCAGGAACCCAATCAGCCATTGGAAGCCCATGTCCTCTACAATTGAGAAGATATGCCCATCCAGCACAATCATTTCAGCCAACAGGCGCTTGGCTTTCTCTTGAAACGCACGCCACCCTGCTGCCGATGGTCTTCACAGCTCTTCCATTGTGGACTGATACTGCTGGCGAGGCTCCTGATGCTATTCTTCCCCCAACTGCTCCTGCAGCAGTTGGTGCAGGATGCTTGCCTGCTGAAGAATCCAGATGACTGGCCGCTGCAGTCGGGAATCTGCTGGCATCCACTTCCCCTGCCTTCCTGCTTAGCAGCAGAGCATTGTGGCATGACTTCAGGTGCCTCACCATTGCAGTTGTCCCAAGGTTGGCGAGCACCTGCCCATGGTTCACCAACTTGTTGCACAAAGTGCACTGCACCTCTCTGGGATCATCTGTCCGCACCAGCTTAAAATGTTTCCAGACAGATGATTCCCCCCCCCCTGCCTTCTGGCCTGCCCCGGGTGACTCACTGCTACCAGCACTGATGGGCGAGGCAGAACTTGGTGGCACTGGTGATACAGCTCTGGGAGGAGGGTCAGCCATCACCTCAGCTCCAAACATCTCCTCTGAGCCACTAGTGTCTGCCTCTGACCCACTGTTCACAATCACGGTGATGCCCTGTGAAGGGGAGTACTGGGACCCTGAGGCTAGACTGCCCATGCCCGCCATGCTGCTGGCACTCTCCCTGTGCCCCCCTCTATAAATGTTACTGCTGCTGCTACTCCTCTCCCTACTGCTATTGCCCGGTGATCGGACCCTGCCTCTAGCAGCCTGGCTGGGATCCACCAGCTCTGGACTGCTGGGGATCCCCTCCACAATGGGTGACATTGGTGGCCCTGGAGGAGCATCGGAAGCAACATCACCTGCTCCTGCAGTCACAACAGAGACAGCCACAGTCTAATATCCTTCAGATCTTCCAGTGCCCTGTGTGGCAGTGGAGGGCAATGCCAGGAGGTGAAGCTGAACCGCTGAAGCCTGTTGCCCTAAAGCAGGCCTGCGGAGTTTGGGGCGTGGTGATGTGCTCGTGCTGCTGCTTGCTGCCACTCTGTGGGCATGGCCCCTACCACCTCTCGTACGTGTCCCATTGCCTGTCTTATGGGCAGCAAACCAGCCTCTCCTACTTCCTTTCTCCATGTCTTCAAACTCAAACACGCACAGATTTTATATATTTTTTAACTGAACTTGTTTAAATAATATTATATATAGCTATCTCTACACTAAATCTAACTGCTATTAACTATTCTAAAACCTATTGAACTAAATGGAATATCCTAATAACTACAAATGCCTTGTCCTACAAACACACTATAAACCAAGTAACTATCTCTATCTATCTCTATAACTAAGCTAACTACTCTATCTATCTATCTATCTATCTATCTATCTATCTATCTATCTATCTATCTATCCAATATTACACAGAGGGAAACACAAATAACACAGGGAGAGGTACAAAACTGAAAAGAAAATCAATCTAATAATAATCCTACTTTAAATAAATCCAAAACTTAAAACAGGGGAAGGGAATAATCAGGAACGGAATAAGAGGGGGAGGGAAAGGATTCAATGGAGAGGGGAGGGAGGAAGGAAGATTGAACACAGGGAACACAGGGAGGGGTAAAAACAAAAATAACACCTAAATCTATCTAATGTAATCTAAATAAATAATAATATGGAGGTAAATGGGTTGGATGGGTGAAATAGGAGGAGGATGGCAATGGATGGGGGAGCTGGGAACTACTGGGAGAGGGAACCTTCTGAAACGCCTGCTGTCAGGAACAGTGACTAGCTCAGAAGGTGTTGGGAAGGGGGGAAGCCAAGGAGTTTTGTTACTTGCTGCGCCCGCCTCACCGCAAGCCCCATTGGCTCTATGCAGCCTAGCCCGAGACCAATCGCAGACTGAAAAGCCAGTGGCCTGAGGAGAAAAGGGATGGTGATTGGGCAGGCTGGCTGATACTCAAAGCCTCTCCACCCCTGGTGCCTGGAAGTCTTCTCCTCAGCTGACTCCCCCTCCCTGTCACGTTTTGCCTTCCAGTGACATGTTTTTGCCACCCAAACTGATCCGAATTTGAGCCAAACCGACATAACTGTTCGGTTGCTTCGGAATTCGGAATTAAGTTCGGTTCGGGTTCAGTCGTCCGAACAAACCGAGTTTGCGCCGAACTCCGAACTTCTGAACCACGTTCACACATTCCTACTAGCAAGTGGTGTGCTGGCACTGTTACCAGCAGGCCCTGTAGCCCTGCGTAGGATTGCCGCTTCTTGTGGTTTGACCCTGATACTCCAATTTTGGCTTATGTGAGCCTCAGGGTTAAACTATGAGAGATGGCAACTCTATTCTGGAGCCATAGCTTCTGAAGAGGAGCAGCCCACAACCACTAAGGGAAGAGAAGAGTTCCCTTGTTGAAAGGTCTGTGTGATATTTGAAATGCATGAGAGGTTCAAGGTTGATGTACTAGCACACTGGGAAATTTGTACAATTTTGATAATTTGTATAATTTATGATTGCAAAATATGGATTTTCTTCTTGCCAAATTTGGGTTTACTGGTTGCTGAATTTGGTCTGGTTTCCATTAGACAAGAGTGAACTGAGATGACTTGGCACATTGTCAATGTTGTGCATTTCCCCAACCTTCATTCATGTGCCAGCCATATGATAATTCCAACCCAACACACTCCTCCTTCCCAGTGGAAGTTAGGGCTGAAATGAGAAGCATTTTTTTCTTTTGAAAGTGTCACAAGAATTGAGAATTGTCATAGAGGTCTTGTTAATTATTATTGTCTTGTCTTTTTATTATTTTTTTAAAGCTTTTATTGTATCATTATTAATAATATATCCACAACATCCAGACAAAATATCTCAGTATAAACCAAACAGAACTTTGAAGATCCAATACAAATTCCACACAGCAGCATTTAAGAGTTCCTCTCTCAGTCCACTTGTAAAAGATCAGAGTTCTCTTTCAGGGCTAGTATTTGAAAAGTTGTTCAATGTCTCTGCTCCTGACATGCTTGTCTTCCAGAATGCAGATGACAGGGAGCCAGATGTCTTCAAATATCTTCTCTTTGCCATGAACCCTCGTGTGCAACTTTTCTAGGCTAAACAGATACCAGATTCTTTACTCCCACATATCAAGTGAAAGACCTTTATTTGCTTTCCAATTTCTTATGATAACGTTTATTGCTGCCAAGAACAGCACTTTGCAAGATTTCTGATATCTGCTCATCTGTTTGACCTCCAGGAAAAGTCCCAACAGACATATCTCAGGCTTAAATGGTACCACCTCCCCCATCATTTTTTCTGCAATCGTCCAGACTTTACTCCAAAATACCTTGACTATATCACACTCCCACCAGCAGTGAATATAAGTCCCTTCTTTTCCACAACCCCTCCATCAT
>QEPC01007445.1:382381-420090 GCA_003113815.1 Sphenodon punctatus | reverse complement strand
ATATTCCCCCGGCTAGCCCGGGAAGCGTGGTTGAAACTGACCCCTTGTGGGTATTGAGCGTGATGAACATCTGGTGCGCGCCGAACAGACGTTCAGGGCTCTTTGGCCCCGCTGCGGGATTGAGCGTGGTTCACTGTGGTTCAGCATGATCTCGTAACGTCTGAAAATACCCAGAAGCATTCCAGGGCATTTGTTTGCAAAAGTTTTTGTTTATTTTTGTTCTTGCCCATCATTCTGATGTGGGAGAGGGGTGTCCTTTATGCAAAAGGTTTTTATTTTTGCTTGTTTTTGCATCGGGGGTGTGGAGCTTGGGTTAGTCCCAACTACTCTGCTGCACATGTGCAGATCCCCTTTGTTACAATCTTCATAATAGACCGAGATCTCAGTCAAGAATTTTTTTTCAAAATACTGTTTACAGTTTACTGTTTACCGCAATTTACTTTTACAGTATACTGATTTACCATGTACCGCTTACTGTGTACCATCTTCATCCCTGTAATGCGCATGCACAAAATGCCACATGGCACTTTGTGCATGTGCATTACCAGGATGAATACAGTACATGGTATGCAGTACATGGTAAACTGGAATAGGTAAATGGTAATTGCGGTAAAAAGTAATGGTAAATGGTAAGTTGTAGTTTGAGAAAAAATCCTCGACCAAGAAATGCGAGAATCGGTATTTTTCTCAACTATTGTTTCTCACTTAAAACAAGTCAAGAACTGTGATTCTTTATGAAAACCAAGAAAAACTCAACTTTGAGTTTCAGCCATACTGGAAAAGTACCCAGATGAAACTTTATTGGTTGGGCATTATGACCAGAAATTTCCCATAAATGATTCCCAAAATCACCCAGAAATGATTGGGTACATACCATACTCCCTCAGCTCTTCTTCTGTGCCCTCCATCCTGCCTGCTGGCCTTTGCCCCCAAACTCCACTGAATTGCAGCCAATCTGACAGCCATTGCATTGATGCTTCAGGGTGGGGACAGAGGATTCTGAAAACAATCCTGGAGTCTGCTTTGACTGCTTTCTGGGGTTGTAGGTGCCCCAAAACAGGAGTGCTGCAAAGAGATTGTGAGACACACATATATGTAGGTATTAGTTGCCTTGAACAAGACAGTGGTTGTGTTTTTAGATGGACAGCTACTCCACTCCTGGTCCATCCCATCACCAGGTGGTAAAGGCAGGCCACCCTGGGGTGAGGTGGAGCATGAGTGAATCAGGTGCCCCCTGCCATGGGCCAGCTCTTGTCGCAGTGCTCCATAACATCCCAGAACACTGTGAGTGGAACTGGTTGTCCAAACCTGAAGCAATAGTTGCGAGAAGAGCAGCAGTCTGTCTAAAGGACAGATGGTTACTGCAGCTCCACTCCCAGCTGCAAGTTGCCCTCGCAATCATCACAGAGCTGCGGGTGGCAGCCTAGAGTGGCTGTCAATCCACCTGCAGCTCTATGGTGTGGGGGAGAGGGTGCAGGGGGACTAGACATTTGCACCAGGGACCCATGTTATTTTTGTTTTCATTTATGTTATTTAAATCTGTCATTTTCATTTTTATAAATATTAAATTTTCATTTTCATTTTTGCTTTCATTTTCCATTGGTTTCAATGGAAAACACATTTGTGGCTATAACATTTTTGTTTTTCACTATATGTGGCTGACACCTGGAGCAAATATTCCTCGAATGGAAGTCAATATGTGTACCAAAGTACAAAAAGATTGGATAAATGAATCCAATTTTAGAAGCAGTTGAATTGTTTTATTTTGCAAAATTCTTCATATACATTCTTATCTGTAACTTCTGTGCCTCACATTTAATGTAGATGAAACCAGGCAATTTTATATCCATTCCAATATTTACTACCTCTGCCAACTTCCAGAAAGATTGGATAAAGGGTTCTGATGGTATAAGCAATTAACATATACATGTATGTCTGAGTGTAACATCTTTTTAGTCCAACCAGTATACATGAAATTTGGCAGGGCTATATATCACACTTTCACAATCACCTCTGCCAAATATCAGAAAGATGTGACATAGGGTCCCAATTTTAAAAGCCTTCACAGCATATGCAGAGAAGGAGCCTATGTCATGGATTCTCACGTGTCATTGTGGTATAAGATCGGTTTGTGATGCCAATTGGTCAGCAGAAAGGTTGACCAAATGTCATCATTATGTGCTGTGACCATCTCTGGACCACTTGTTATGTGGAAGTCAGAAGCATCTGTTCAGGAAAGAGTCAATAGAGATTCTCTTACATCCTGTCACAGTGCTTCTGGATATGATTGTGATGATAATTGGTCAGCCTTAATGTGTAAACTATGTCTACTGATTTCTGGGATGCTATTCCCAAAGTCCCAGTTATGTCCCTTCTATGCCTGTCTCAAGGCGGCCCCCTATGTCCGCCTTGAAGCCACTACCAATTGGTCCTGTAAAGCTAGAAGCATGCAGTAATTGGTCAATGAATGTGTCTGTCAGTCTTTTGGGTTGCTCCACATCCTCCCTCCTACAGTCTCTCTCCCCCTGCCATGCAGGGTGTGTGCCTCTGACTGGCACTGCATGTGCTGCTATTTATCTGAATAAAGTTCTTCACAGAGACAACATCAATTGCTTCAAAACGTGTGTCCCTTTATCAAATTGTCCTGTAGTTTGGCAGAGATGACAGGGACAGTATGTGATATTTTCCTACAAAATACCTTGTAAATAGGATCTAATATACAAATGTTAAAGCTGAAAATGTGTTTTCAAGTTAATGTCTTATACCATCAGGGTCCTTTATCCAAGCTTTCTGAAAATTGTCAGTATTATTAATCTTGTGGAGTGACATATTATTTCCAGGTTTCATGCAAATGAGATTGAAGATAAAGAAGTTGTAGCTGTGAATGTGTATGGAGTTTTTCTTAAAATTACAACATTCAATTGCTTCTGAAATTGGTTCCCATTACCTAATCATTTCGAACTTTGTTACACATAGTGCCCTCCATTGGTGGTACCTTTCTCCCAAATTTCATCAGAATTGAATAAGAAACAAAAAATATATAGCCTGAATTATGTTATTCAGTTTTTCCCTTTATTTCAAAAACACAATGTTGTTTGTTTCTATTTTCACTATTATTATTTGTGTTTTCGTTATTGAAATAACAATAATGAAAATGACAATTTTTGTTATCATTATTGTAATAACAAAAACAACATGCACACCCCAGTCTCAGTGAACTGAGTTGTACGTTGGCAGCGGACTCCATTTAAACCTGGCATCACTGGAGTAGACCCGGGGGTGCTCCTTACCCCCACCAAGGCCAGTTGAAAATACCAATAGGCAGCACTGACTGAAATTTCTTTCTAACAACATGGAAAGGTATTGTTTCCTGGTGATTAGTGAGAAGTTGTTCTTTGTAGCTGCATGCAATTTTATTAAATGGAGGTGAGGAAGAGGATCTACAATTCTAAAGAGCAGTCAAAACTCTGGGGGAAATGAACAGTAGAGCTGGTGAAAAACTGGAAAGAAAATGAGAATTTCTCATGCAGAAATCAAAAACAAAAGGTCTCTAAAAGCCCGACAACTTAGACATCTACACTGCTCATGAAGAAAAGTGGCCAGGATCAGTTCTGTTAAAACAGACTTTGGACAGTGATGTGAAAATGAAATCAATCCTGTTACAATTTGCACGGCTCTAAAGAAGGTCTAGGCCCCTGTAGCTCCCTTCCAACCCAAAGACACTTTACCATAAAGCACCTTGTGCCTAGCCTGATCATTTCTGTCCATATAGATGCCCCTCTCATCTCCTTCTTTTGAATAATGAAAGGCCTGATCCTGGCCCTGAAGAAGTTAACAGAGAGTTTTCCATTGATAATTTCATTGAGCTTTGAGTTCATTCTTATAAACAGGCGTATGAACTAGGTTCATCCTTGAAACAACTCTGCAAGCTTCCATGCATTTCCATCTGCTCACAGTAGGACAAAGTTGGCTCCATAACTCAAATAAGGCCAAAGTCCTATTCCTAGCCCAAATGCACCTCAGAGAGCACAATCTTAGTGCTTATTTTCTGCTTGCTCATTTCTGCATTGATGGACACAGAAGTTCTTCTGCTCTTCATGAAAGCCATATCCTGTGTGAAATTGGACTTGGTAAATTATTAAAATGTTATCAAGAGCTGCAGACTTGTACAGTGTTTCCATAACGGATTAAGCTGATGTATAATGCAGTTCCTGCCCACCCCCGTTTCTTCAGTCGTGCACAGAAATCCCTAACAAGGCTATTTTCATTTATTTAGAAGTCTCTTCACGGCAAGAACTGTTTCCTCCTCTCTGTCAGCAGAGAGCATAACAAATTTTTGATGCTGCTGTTAGAACATAAATAATAGATAATTGTAATAAATCTAGAGTCCCTGGGTTATGAATCTCTCTCCATAACAAATTGGGGGGGGGGGGGGGGGTAATCTCTATTTCCATGGAAAAATACTTAATCTATTAAATCCTATACAGCAGATAAGAAGAATTATGAGGGGCTTTAAGAGACTCCCATCATTATAGGGGAGTAAGAGATTTGAAGGATCATCTGTTCCAACCCCCTACACTGATGTAAGATTAACTAAACCTAAACAACATACCCATCCTCTTATTAAAAAACTTCCATGGACAGAGATCCCACAGCCTCCCTCAGCAATTTGTTCTGTTGCTTGCCTGACCATTCTTGCAGTGAAGAAATTCTTAAAATTTAATCACAATATGCTTTTCTGCAACTTAAACTTAAACCCATTCCATCTTGTCCTTCCCTCAGTATTAGAGAACAATTACCCTATACCTATACAGTCCTATACCTACAGCCTGTTTACCCTTATCCTTGCCACATGGACCTGCCTGCTGTCATTCTCATCATAACCAAGCCAAGTACGTCCACCTGAGACCTCGCATCTTCATGAATGTTAGAGCCCTTGTCTCTCCCTCTGTTCCCCTTCCTATGTCTCTCCCCCAGCTCCTGTCTCTCCGATTGTAAGCCCTAGGGGCAGGGACCGTGTCTATTTTATTACTTTGTAAAATGCCAGGTACACTGCTGGCACTATATAAATGTTTGTTAATAATAATAAAATAATAATAATTGTTCTCCCAAATACACAGTTACAGTAATCTTATTAGACAGCAACACCCGCTCCCCCCCAAAAGTGCTGGCTCCTATCAAGGCACCAGGCTTCTTCCAGAAACTCAGCCTGACTTCAGTACCTTGGTCAGCTCAGCAGCCTCCCAGAGTCAGCTCTCAGCCTTCCACAGCATTCAGGACGAGCATTCAGGCCACGCCTCTGGCCAGGCTTAAAGGGCCCACAGTCTGCAGGGACTCTGCCTGTTATATATCTTCTTTCTGGACACAGGACTCTCACAGTTAGTACAGTCTAACACAACTTCCTAAGAGGGCAGAGGTCACTTTGAGTTACATTCAATCCCCCCAATACATTATCTCCCACAGTATCAATTCCAATCCTGTCAATAATATACCAAACAGTACCATGGGACACTAACCCACCTTGGACTTTAACACTCTAGCTGGTCTCATACAACCCTTTACAGCTGGCTTGTTCCACTGGGTAGTATTCTTTTCTCAGCTAGTTGGACAGACACATCCATATTTAGTTTCCTCAACCCTTTAGGGGGGACCTTAACCCCATACTGCTCCAATCTTCACTCTAGGGGACTCTAACCCCTCTAGGGTACTTAAATCCCACAGTGGTCCTTCACTCAGTGGACATTTATCCCACAATTTCTCACCCTATAAGATCTGAGGATGCACCTCCACCCAGCCTGTATCATAGGGACTTTAACCACTTAATCTCCTTTTATAAGGTCTGGGGAGCCAACTCTACCCAGACAGTCTTTATGCAGTTCTTAGGGGACTCTAAGGCCGCTTTTAGACAAGCGGTGCTCGATTGTGCATATTTTGAAATGCCCGCATTATGTAATTAGATGAGACAGAAGTGGGTTATTATGCGCATATTATGGCGGTGGCGTATTTTTAAAGTCCACAAATTAAATAGCTCGATTGTGAGCGGCGCAATCGAGCGCCGCTCATCTAAAAGCGGCCTAAGTCTCTCATAGTCTCTCATAGTTCTAGGGGGCTTTAACCCCACCTTATCCTTGATTTGAGATACTTCAACCCTTCTTTTAGCATCTCTATTTATACACATCCCTCTATTTGCGCATAATGTAGACACTGCCATTAGTGGTTAAAGGGACTTTAACCCTCCTTAAGGGAACTCTAACCCCACATAATATTTTATCCAATTACTATGCATTTAACACATTATACAGATTTCCAGGCCAGCTCCATCACCTTCATCCTACCTGGTTGTTACTAATTTAGGTCTTTACCAGCTTTGGGGGATGGGAGGCTGTCCCACTCATTCCTTATGGAAATGCCCCCTGGGACCCTGTTGACCCTAGGTCAATTCACAAATGTCTGTTTCTCTCCAGTCTCTATTTCTCAGATGTTTTCTTGTTCTTTCTCTTAGCTTGCTCTTCTGTCTTTTCTTGATCTGCCAATCTTTTGGTTCACAGATATCTCTCATTAGGGTCCTCAAATACCATGACCAGGAATTCCTCCTTAACTGGGTCCCCACTCATAGACCATCCATTGATTCTATCTCCTCAGTTACATCTATATAAAAGGCTGAACCATCTCTAACCACATTTCTTAATGAGGGCATCCCAATTTTGGTCCCGATTTCCCTACACAGTTTCCTCTCTCAACTCTGTATCTTGGTTTTTATTACTATCTGGGCACCATGGTGTGTTTAAATCTTGGAAATCTCAGGTAGATAGTCTATCTTCATGCTCCTTCTGCAGCATCAGAGGAGGTATATATTGGGGTACCCTCAAATCCAAAACAAAATCATTCTGTGGATCTGCTGGGTCTGCACTCCCAGAAGTTACCAGGAACTCTAACGGTTATTCGTCCTCTGAGGTGATTGGAATTATTTTCTTTATTCTAGTCTTCCTGTTCACATCTACTCATTGCGCTACCCTCCACAGTCTCATCTCTTACTGTCTACTAAATAACTAGTCCAATGCCCTCCTTGACTCCTCCATTTCTTTTCCTAAATACTTCTGAGGACTTCCCTCAGTAACGAGGCATTCCAGCTCCTCATTAATTCACTGTCCCAGTGGTTCCTTTGTATCTATATTATCCCTTATTTCAATGTGTTGAGGGGTTGCCCAGGTAATGCCCTGTTTGCCCTGTTTATGAGGGGTTGCCTTGATTACTTTGCCTCTTCTGATTCCAGTGTGGGCACAGAGCCACCCTAGATGTTAGCCTTTTCTGTATCTACAGAGCCATCCCCACCTTTTATATACAATGGAGACTTCATGCTACATTATTTAGGCAGGTCCTCTCACATATTCTCATTGCTTACTGGATCACAGTCTCCCTGTTTTCTCTCTATAATATTTCTATCTTATTCTGAACCCATCTATCTGGGGTCTTTAGATATTGGGCCCCTGGGGTAGTCCCCTACCTAATACCCATTTCATTTCTTTGGACTCCTCTTAGTAAACCTCAGGGTTAGGTGGTGATTCTATGGTGTCCTGCACATCTCTCTTTGGTGCTGCCTGATCACTTATCTCCCCTTGATCTATCCAGCTTCTTAACCATTCTAATTCTATTTTTAACTATTCTTCAGATGTCACTAAATTTCCTATATTTCTTGCCATTCTGCCCATCAATTCTGATGTTATTCTCATTGGGGTACTTTCATCTCTTATCAGGGGCCTTTATCTATCTATGGACTTATCCAGCCTTATACCCTTATCGTTTACTACTTTTGGGGGTCTTCTAAAAGAGCAATTTCTCCATAACCATCCTGATTTGGTACAGTTCCAATACCTTTGTTTGGGGTTCTGCCTCTGCTGGGATGTTCTAGTGGGGGGAAGTTCTCCTCACATGCCCCTCTTTACTACACACCCAACATTTCCTTTGAGATTTTTTATTTTATTTATTTATTTATTTTATATATATATATATATATAAATTTAAAATAAAAGATCTCCTGCTCACCCTGGGCTGGGTGGCGAACAACAATACAAAAACAATAAAATAATTTTAAACTGTTAAAAATATACAATACAGAGGAACAAAAACCCTCACCCCGTACTCCTCTCCAAAGGCCTGGAGGTACAGCCAGGTCTTACATAAACGCTGAAATGACAGGAGAGTGGGAGCTAGCCGAGTCTCCTCCGGGCATGAGTTCTACAGCACAGGGGCAGTCACAAAAAAAGATCTAACATCGGTGGCCACCCGCCTTGCCCGGGGAACCTCCAAAAAGACTCCCACGGATGATATCAAGGGTTGCACAGGCACATGGGGAGTGAGTCATTCCCACAGATAGGTAGGGCCCATAAGGAGATGACTTTAAGTTCAGGGGGCTCACCATCAATTCCCCTCACAGGATAGGGCCCATAAGGAGATGACCTTCTTAAGTGCCCAAATTCCCCACAGTTCCAGCATTGTTTTCTCTCCACCCAGGACTCATACAAAGTCTCTCTCATTTCCCAGAGTCTGTATTCTTGTCCAGTCTTGCCATCTCTGCAGGCTGGCTCTCCATAAAGGTTCCACTTGTCCACAATTGTAACATGTTCGAACAGTACCTCCCCTTTGGGTCGACATCCCCATTACTTTTCTCTAACTGCTCTGGGTTGCTGGTCATTCTGCCACTGGTCCTGCTGGTGTAATGGAGGCTCCATGAAGTCCCATAATTTTACTGCCTGTTTCAAGCGTGGGTGCACTCTTCCAGCTGCCATACTGCTGCTCCTGATCCACATGTTGCCGCTGGTGTGGGCAAACATCCATGCTCTAGCCCTGCTCGAGCACCCATCCGGGAAGGGTCTCCTGCAGACCGGGCTCATACACTCCACTATGGCACTCTTCTGGGTGCAGTCTTCCATGCTCGCTGCTCTGTTAAATCAGCATTGGGACATAATGAAGGTCTTTATCTCTGCTGCTGGTCACATTCCTCCAGCTGCCTTTATCTCTGCTATTAGGCACAAACCTCAACTCTACTACAAGGTAGTTCATCTGCCCTGGGCTGAACCTCTTTTTAGTCCATTAGCTTAACAGTAAATATTGGGGTTAGGGTTACACACATTCTTCACCACTGTGGCAGGGTCAGACTTGCCTGGGGTAAGTCCCCACAGGATTAGGGCCCCAAATCACAGTCTTCATGGGAATCAGTTCTAGTCACTCGCTTTACTCATATTTTCAAAGTCTTTACATAATAATACATGGGTTGTGGAGCTTAGAGGGGCTGGTAACAGGACTGTGTGCCTTATTGGTGACTGATTACTAAGCCGGCAGGGGCGGAGCACGTTACCCCTGACTGCTAAAAGAGCTGCAGAAGCTGGCAGCAGCATTGTGGAGCTGAGAGGGGCCGGTAACAGGACTGTGTGCCTGATTGGTGATTGACTACTGAGCCGGCGGGGGTGGAGCACATTACCCCTGACTGCTAAAAGAGTTTCAGAAGCCGGCGGCAGTGCCGGTGGCGCGTGTCAGGCAGTGCGCCTAAGGGCTGCACGTGCAAGGGAACACCCTTGTGTGCATGGCCTTAGGCGAAGGGGCCATGGTGAACAAGACAGCCAGTGACAACTTGCCAGTCGGATGCCTACGAGACAGCATTGCAGAACCCCAGAGGAGGGTCGGGTGGTCCCCCCCAGGAAACAGCTCAGGCTGGATACTTTTCTGCGTCCGAGGATAAATGTGGAATCCCTGCCACCTGATGAGGCACTGCCCACCTCTGATCTTCCTCTATCAAACTGGTTTGTGGTTCTTTTCCAGGTGGGTGATGGTGAAATGAGGGGAGGTGCTCAGAAGGGCCCCCGGGACTGCTTCCACAAACGATGGGCAGAAGAGTTGGAAGGGGATGCATCACCCTCATCTATGGACCCCCAGCAGGAGGTGGAACCCCCTGAACCTTGTTCAGGCCATGTAGCCACAGACTCTGCCTGGGCACAGGTTTTGGTGGAGCAGACGCTCCTTATTAGTAAGACTCTAAATCACATTTCTGCACAGATACGTATGCTCACTTGAAAGGAAAAATCTTACAGACTCACCTGGGGCTAGGGGGGTTTCACCCCCAGGTGTCATAGCGGACACCAGTAAGGGAAAAAGGCCAAATCAATGCTGCAGGTTAGGGCAGATTGAAGGGCCCCAGGTGATTGATGATCCACAACAAACAAATTTATCTGCCTGCCCTGTAGGAGAACCTGGGAAAGGGCAGGAACTAGGCTGGACCTATGATGTTTGCAGGACAACTATTGATTTCACAATACCCCCTCTACCTTCAGGGTTTGTGCCCCAGTGGTCTTCCCCTTATTGGATGGCTCGGCATTTGAGAGCCTTGCTTCACATTCCTTGTTTCCCAAGTAGTATTAAAGAAGTCAGGACTTTTTATAGGCAGAAGGATCTTTTTTGAGTGGTGGTTTCCTTCAGAAATAGTGATTTTCCAGATTGTATCTGGCATACCAGCCACCTCTTGCATAATAGAAGGATCCGCCTAGCGAAAATTTATATAAACTATGGTCTTCTTTCCTCCAATTATCCAAAAGTCAACAGGGATAAGGTTCTAAATCCAACTCTCCGTGCTCAGCGGGAGGCTTCTCCCGCTGTCCAGCCCCCCTCTTCCCTGATTCTACCTCTATGCAGTCCTATGCAAGTAAATGCTCAAGCCATGGGTGAGGAGGGGCTATTAGGCAGATTGCAGGTGGGCTCTCCAGGAGGGGGTGCTTCGGTGATAGGGATTCCCGCAGGAGAGGGTGGATGTCAGCTTCCTGCTCAAGGGAAAGCAGATAGTACAAGGATGAGCCCCCAAGATCCTGAAAGGAAAAAAAATGAGTTGGATACTTCACAGAAGAAGATGGGTGTGTTGTCTGCAGGGAGGATCCTCCCTTTGGAAGTAGGGGTGACAGCTATTTGTCGAGATGGTGTCTCCCCACCGGGACTTGCAGGTGGAAGAAGTAGTTCCTGAGTTTTGTTACATAGCTAATTCAGGCCCCAGTAACCAGGAGGAGACTAGTAGGAACTGGGCTACCTACCATGAATTAGCAGACTGGGAATGGGGGTGGGGAGGGTGGACCTAGAGAAATTCCCGAGCAGATATACAAAAGGGAGGAACAAGGCCTTGCCGGCAGATGAGGAGGCAACTCCCATTACTGCCTTACATGACAGGGTGTGGGGGAATAAATCGCCTGAAACTCTTCAGGAGCTTCCTTCGCCCGAAGACCATGAGGAAGGATGATTTATGGGGGCCACAGGGTCACCAGTGACCCTGGTTGGAGCTGACACAGGGGTTCAGGAAAAGAAATCAAAGCTCCATTGTCTCAGTTCCAACATAGGGCCACCCCCTTTAAAGATTCTGTCCTGGAATGTTGCTGGGTGGCGCCAGAGGTTGCAGGATCCTGATTGTTCTTCTTTAATCAGGAGTTTAGAAGTAATACTGGTGCAAGAAACATGGTTGCTAGATTCCAGGATTTGTGTTTTTTTGTTCCCCAGATGCCAGGCTAGCTTCTAAAGGTAGGCCAAGCGGCAGAGTCGCCTGTCTGGTGGACAGTACAAGGGGGTTTGGCATATCCCCTCTCTCCTTAGATTTTCCCAATGTTTGTGGGTGTCTGATAGAGTCTCCCAGCTGGTCTTTGTTGGTTATCACCGCATATGTCCACCCTAGCACCTCTCTGGGGTTTGATGGACATGTGTGGGAAGACCTGCTGGTTTCATTGGCGGATATTGGGAAGCGCTACCTGACACCCCCTTGCTGCTTTCAGGCAATCTAAATGCTAGGTTGGGCCATTCTGACCAGGATGCAAACCAAATGTGGAATAATTGGATTCTGGAGAATGCAGTCCCCCTACGGCCTCACCAAGGGAGGGACACAGGCTTAAATGCTAATGGACATGCCCTAGTTAAGTTACTAACTGAATCTGATCTGTACTTACTGAATGGGCAAGGATGGGGTGACTACACCGGTCATTTTACCTATCTTTCCAGCAGAGGATGCAGCACAGTTGACTATATGGCTGTATCAGCTAGTGTTCTTCCTGTTATTGAAAATTTTGAGGTGCTGACTTGGTCTGGGGGTGATCATCTCCCTCTCGCCCTCTCATTAGCGGTTCCCAGACATACTAGTAAGGGTATAGAAATGGCTAGAAGCCCCTTAGTGGAACCTGCTCAAGAGAGATGTGGGTTAATTAGACGAAAGTGGAGTAGGGACATGGAGGCTGAAATAACCGCCTCCCTGCATTCTGCAGAAGGATCACTGCTTGCCAATGAAATAGGGTCTGCGGACTCTTCAGGGGGGTGTTTGACTGCCTACCACCGGCTCATTGAGTGACTGTTACCCCAGTTAACAAAGGGTCCCCCGTGGGACCCCAGTTAACAAAGGGTCCCCCGTGGGACGCCAGTTAACAAAGGGTCCCCCGTGGGACCGGAAGGGAGACAGGTCTCCCCGTGGTATGACAGGGAGTGCAGAGCAGCCCGTGCTGGGGTTAGACACTTATATAGGCACTTTAAAGCCTCTAACAGGGCAGACTTGCTAAGTGAGCTATATAAATACCACAGATCTTATAACAACTTACTGGGGAAAAAGAGAGAAGAGTATTATAGACTAGCTTGGGAGGAGCTGGGTAGGGCAGCCCGGGACACCAATTCCTTTAAATTTTGGAAGCTACTGAGAGGGATTAGATGGGATGCTGGGGAGGGGGTATGTGCACAGGGCAGGAGGGCGGTCTCAGAAGAGGCCTGGTATGCCATTTTGCCTTGTTACTTACTGCCCCGTTTCCTCCTACCACCTGCCATGAAATTCGGGAGGTTTCTCCCAAATGGGCCCCAGTATTACCAGAGGAAGTAAGAGAGCTATTAGGAACCTTAAAAAGAGGAAAGGCACCGGCGATAGATTTTCTCGAAGAGGAGCTTTTAAAGGCAGACGTGGACTGGTGGGCCCCGGTGCTGGCTGCCTTGTTCTCTGCAATAAATGAGGTGGGGACCACCCTTAAGGACTGGGAAATGGCCATAGTGGTCCCTATATTCAAAAAAGACTGTCCATCACTGCCAGGGAATTACAGGCCAATTAGCCTGCTAAATGTGATTAGTAAGCTTTATGCTAAGTATTTGGTGGTGAGGTTGAATGGATGACTTACGGAGCATAATATCATAGCGGAAGAGCAGATAGGATTTAGGAGAGGGCGCTACACTCAGGATCATTGTTTTGTATTAAACCACCTGATCCAAAGATATAGGTCTGCTCGGAAACCACTCTATGTGGCCTTTATTGACCTGCGCGCTGCCTTCAATTCGATCCCCAGGGACCCTTTGTGGCAGAAACTCCAGGCTTTGGGGGTGGATCAGCGGCTATTGTCCCTTATAAGGAACTTCTATCAGAACACCTCAATGAGAGTCCGGCTAAACCATCAGGGCGAGCTCTCTTCAAAAATTGCGACAAGCAGAGAAGTCAAACAGGGATGCATCCTGACTCCATATTTATTCAATGTGTATTTGAATGATGTGGTCCAGGTGCTCTCTGTGCCCTCCTGCCACCATCCCCAAGTAGCTGGCACTCCTTTGCCATGCCTGCTATATGCAGATTACATGGCTCTCCTTTCTCACATGCAAGTGGGGCTAAGGCGCTCGTTGGAGCTCTTTTGGGATTACTGCAGTGACAATCTTTTGGAGGTAAAACACAAAAAGACCAAGGTAGTGGTTTTTTGCAGGCAAGGGGCCGGTTCACAAGTGGAGAATGGGAGGAAGGGAAGTTTGCCAGGTTAAAGCTTATAAATATCTTAGCCTGCTGTTTCAGGCAAATGAACACTGGACTCTGCAGGTACATGTGGTGCTGAGCAAGGCTCGATCATATAGAAAGATAGTGCAGTCACTTTTCAGTTTCCGGGGTGGCCATCTGATCCACCCGGTGCTTAGGATCTTTTCGATGAAGTGCCTGCCTTCTGTATTGTTTGGAGCTCAACTTTGGGCTCTGGGGCGGGAAAGTGAACTGGAAAGGATCCAAGCAGGCTTCATTCGATCTTTGATGGCCGCCTCACCGGGGATTAGTTCCCTGGTGCTCCACATGGAAAGCGGCATTCAATCTGTGGTGGAGAGGATCTGGTCCACAGCATTAAATTATTGGCTTAGGCTGCTGTTTGGGATAACTGCACCCCTAGCTCTCCTAGTAGTTAGAGAGGGGTCACAAAATGATTGGCTCATAAAAATGAACCGGAAGATAGGGGATCTGGGCCTGTGCCCAACTTCCCTCGCTTCTATGGGTTATAATATGGCCAAAAAACAGGTGCTGAGGAGACAGGCAGATGTTGCTTGGCAAGATCTGAGGTCAGTCATCGGTGAGCAGAGCTTCCAGGTTTTTTACTTGCAATGGGCAAGTGATCCGGCTAATTTATCCCCATACTTAGACCAGGGGTTCTCCCCACAGGATAGAAGGTTGTTTTTGCTGGCAAGGATCAATTATTTCCCCTCTGCCGCGGTTGAGGTTGCCCAAAGGCTCTGCAAATGCCACCTTCAGATGGTGGAGTCCCTGACTCATATACTCCTTGTATGCCCCACCCATGAGGATGCCAGAAGGAGGTTCCTTTCCCAGGCAGACCATCGCTTTTTTATGTGCCACTTCTTTTGAGGGATAGTTCGCCAGAGGTGACTGGGGCAGTGATTTCTTTTTTGTGCTTCATCAGCTCTTGCAAAAGCAAATAAGGAAGGGGGGGAGGGGTTTGGTTCTGGTCCCTTTGGATCTATCTAGTAGGAATCAGTGCCCTTATAGATGATGGTAGGATTCCCTTTCTATGCATGTAAGTATGGTAAAAACTGATTTGAGTGGAAGATAGAACTATCTTCTGTTTTTCCTTAACAATTTTAGTTTAAAATGTTTATGTTCAGGATGGATTATAATGTGGATGATTTTAAATTGTATATATATGTTTTATCTATTCACTTTGTTTCCTGCAATGACCTTCAGTTGTGCAGAATAAAGTTAGTTATTATTATAATACATGGTTACAGTCCTCCTAGGAGACAGTAATCACCCAAAGTCCCTCCCAGCCAGGCCTTGTTTTTGACTGATTTCCATTCAGGCACCAGGCTTTTTCTAACACCTCAGGTGGTGTCTTTAGACATAACAAAGATTGGGTGTCAAATCCCCTAAGCAAGCATGTGTTTGGCCGTTGTGTGCAAGCATCATAACAATCCCAACACCAATTTGGCTATCCGTTGAACACATGATGTGAACACCATTTCATCACGAGGACAATTTGTGTGTTCTGGCTGAACACATGGCAAACATTGTGTCTAATAATATAGTGTACCCACGGTGTACCCACAGTGTCTTTAAACGTAATGTCAACAGGTGTCTGAATGTATGTTTTGACCGTGATATGAACACTGGTTTGGCCCTGTGTTCACCATGTGGCACTGCTTAGACACACAGCCCATCTTGGGGCAAATTGGTGTTTTGCTCACCACCCAATCTCAGTACACAAGTGCTGCCATCGTGTTCCTTGTGTTGTATCTGCTAACATGCCAAGTGGTATCATTAGACACAATGTTGACCACGTGTTTAGCTGGAACACACAAACTGTCCTTGTGATGCAATGGTGTTCACACTGTGTGTTCAACGGGTAGTCAAACTGGTGTTGGGACTGTTATGGTGCTTACACACAACAGTCAAACATGTGCTATGGGGTTTTGACACTCAATATTTATGTCTAAAGATGCCCATAGTCTGACTTCAGGACCTTGATCAGCAGCCTCCTGGAGTCAGCTTTCAGCCTTCCACAGCATTCAAGACCAGAACAGCAATCCTGCTGGAGTCTCTGTCACACTGTTCTCCCTCCAGCAGTCAGGCATAGATTGCCTTTTCTTCACGGAACTTCCTCTTAGTGGGTATGGCCAGGTCTCCTCTCTGGCCAGGCTAATCCTGAACTTTCTGTGTGTCTAATTCACTCACCCAGATCTTAAGCATCCGGCTCTTTGAACTTCTGCATAGAACTTCTCCCAGAACTTTTGTGTGTAAAAAGTTATCATGGTAAACTGCTTTGCTCCAGGCAACTGTGGTAACTTGGTTTCCATTGCAGCCTGTCACGTCTATAGTTGCGGCTACTTTAGGCTGCCTCAGGGCAGTGTTTGTGTGAAGAATGCATCCAGGAACTGCCTCAGGGCAGTGTGTGAAAAATGCGTCTGGAACTTACTTGTAAACCCAGAAGAACTTTAAGAAATGTTAAGGTTTGCGTAAAAATGCCCATTTTGTTTGCACAATCGATTTATATAACATCACTATGATATTTTTTCTATTTTATTCTCTATCCCTTTCTCAATAATCCCTGACATCCTTTTTGTCTTTTTGACCACTGCCACACACTGAACTGAGGATTTTAGTGAATTGTTCAGTGATTCCAAGACCCTTTTCCTGAGCAGTAACATTTAATTTAGAACCCAGCATTCTGTGTGTGTGTGTGTGTGTGTGTGTGTGTGTGTGTGTGTTAAACGTTTCAGCTCCCACCTTCTTCAGCAACAGTTGGATTCAAAGTATAGCTGCTGGGAGTCAAGGAAACCAAGAATAGAATGTTGTGGGAAGAAGGATTCCAGGACAGATGATGTTGAAAGGGAGGGGGGAAGAGTTATCCCAGATGAGGGGGATCTAGGTGTTAACTTCCAGGTTAAGACATTGGGGTGTAAGGTCTTGGGGTGTAAGGATACCAAGTCTGTTACTGAAGAAAGCAGAAGCTGAAACGTTTAACTAAAAGATTTCATTGAACTCTGTTTTATCACTCACTTCTTTTTGTATTTGATTACTGGTGATTGATAGTACTCTACCAGGATACAGAGTACACTTGTCTGAAGTCCTGTTTAGATGCTTTTAACTCTGGTGTGTGTGTGTGTGTGTTTGTGTGTGTGTGTATTGTTCCCTGTGTGCATCAATTTGCACTTGTCAATATTGAATTTCATCTGCCATTTAGTCGCTTGCTTCTAACTCATTCAGATCGTTCTGTAATGCCTCACAGTTTATCCTAGTTTTAACTATATGGCCGGTGCCTGATAGATGTTCCCACTGTCAACATCTGGCTGCTTTGTGATGTGTCCTTGTAAAAATGACAAGGATGTGTCATAGAACAGCCTTATCCCAACTAGGATAAAACTGCCAAAGTTGGAGCAACTTGTGTGCCCAACCCACCGAGTGGGGAGCACTTCTGCAGGGCTTGAGTGGTGGGCACTGTTGCCCATAGCATGCAGTTATGTCACAGCCATGGGTCAGATCTTAGTCGGGGTGAGGGAAGGAGGTGGGGTCAGGCCAGGCTGGGTACCCACCCATGTGGCCAGTGCCATGTCCTGTCCTGGCTGTGGTGGCAGCTCCAGCAGAGGCTGGCCCACCTGGCCTGCCAGCGATCTGCCTGACTCCCCACACTGGATCTGCAGCATGGTAATGGAAATTGCCTACCATGAGGATACACAAGGATCGCACCACTGCAGTTCTCTGGCTACACCCCATGAGTTTGTACCATGGATCTGTCCCCCATTCTTGTGTGCATGTCCTCATCTCTACTCCCTTACCCTGAACACAGTCTTTCAGTGCATGGGGGAAAGAACTAGATCCAGGGGCCAGATCCAGGAACTGGAAAGAGGCAAAATAAAACTAGCTATGGACTGCATAGCTGTCTTGGAGGATGACGGTGGGGAGAACATAAAATGGAGCTTTTTCCAGAAAATGAAGATTCTCTGGGTCTTTATTGGACAGGCCCAGTATGCTCCTTACCAGAAGGGCTTCAAAATCAAACCCACAGAATGATGCCATTCTCCATACCCTTAGTATAAAAATCTGACCGTGAAATAAGAAGAAAATTGCCTTATAGCGGTAGCTGTAAGGAAGCTAAATGCATGACCACTCTCCATTATAAACAGGGGAATGCTGAAGCAAAATTCTGATTTTGAGGAAAGCACTTGAGCTACATTTCTGAAAATTGATCCATGGCTATAATATGTGAGGAGCATCACATGCACAAAGATTGAAGAAGATCCATTGGGAAAATAAAATGTTATGACTGTTTAAATGTTATTTGGTTGTGGTCAAAATGCACACATCCTCATGATTTTGAATCATCAATATCTCCTCCCCCTGGATGAGTCGAGCCCCAAAATGTCACACGCATGGAGCATGAGATCAATAACAACTGCTTCTGAAGTATGATAGTGATTGATGCAGCCAAAACTGAGTTATTAATGATTAACAATTTGGTTCTGCTGGCTTATGCATGTGCAGGTGAGCAGCTGCTGACCGGCAAAATACAGCATAAGGAAAGTTACATGACTCTACTTTTTTAAATCACGTAACATTATCAGAAGCCAGCTCCATCACAAAGAATTTAAGCTCTAGTCAGTTTCATGTCAGTTACCCACTAGCCTCAGAAAGACAGCAAGAGGATGCTCTAGTCAACTTCGTGTCAATTACCCCCTGGCCTCATTCTATACTTTTGACTCCCTATGAAAAGTCTGCAACTTTCCAAAAGTTGCAGACTTTTCACTTGGTCTGAAATGTAGCAGACTTTTGACTCCATACTTTTAAAAGTCTGTAACTTTTGGAAAGCTGCAGACTTTTCACTCCAATGAAAAGCTGCAGACTTTTCATAGAGTCAAAAGTCTGCAACTTTTCATACTGAGTGAAAAGTTGCAGACTTTTGGCTCTGTACTTTTGACTTTATATGAAACATCTGCAACTTTTCATACCAAGTGAAAAGTCTGCAACTTTTGAAAAGTTGCAGACTTTTCACTCCTATGAAAAGGTGTAAACTTTTCATAGAGTCAAAAGTACAGAGTCAAAAGTCTGCACCTTTTCATACCAAGGCCACTTTTACACAGATGTTACTACCCACTGACAAGCACCCAGAAACACCCATCAGATGGGTAGGAGAGTGTCCGTGTAAACATCCAGGAGTGGGCAGGGGCACATGCCCAACCCACCCGCCAACACCCGCCAACACCCACGGAGCAGCTGCGAGGGAGCCGGCACCCTCCATGGGTGGATATGGATGGAGATGCGTGTTCAACACCCGAGTGTCTGTGAAAAAGTGAAAACACCCACACCCATGCAGAACTAGACCAGACTGATGGACTGGACTGGTGAAGCCCCACCGCGCTGGTGCAGTGGGGCATGCACACGCCAACATGCAGACATGCACACGTGGGGGATGTCGGATGTCTGGCCGAGAGCCCATAAAGGAGTGCGGAACCATGGCACACATGCGTGGGCTCTCACGATGGCGACCAGGAAGGCCCACGAGAAGGCCATGGGAGCCGACACCGCCGCATGCATGGAAAGGGGCCAGGTGAGCATGGGGCACCAGGAGTGTCAAGGGGGAGAGCCCCAACAAGTCAGTGCAGTGGGGGATGCACACCAGACAGAAGGCACAAGGGGGGAGCTGGACTTCCGGTACGGGGGGGCCTGTATCGGAGGTACAAGGGGGGGCACCCCGGTGGGGGTGGGGTGGGGGGACACCCAGGCTGGGAGGCATAGGGGCTGCACCTATGCCCCCCCCCCCGGTCAAGGACCCCAAGCCCAGCACTTCTCAGGGGCACAGCCCAAGGAGCAGCAAGGATAGAGAGGTGGGCACAAGGGAACACACACACACCCTCAGGGATGGGAGGGCTGCTCCCCAGGCCCGGCACCATGGGCCATGGAACACAGGGCAGGGGGCAGCCTCATAACCTGGTCCCCCATCCCGGCAGGAGAGCTCCAAGACAACGGAGCACTGCACCACCAGGACAGTGGCTGAGAAGGGCCCCCCAAACAGCCAGGTAAGCAGAAGGGCATCCAAAAGGGGAGAGGGGAGGGCAGGTGCCTCGAGGGCACGGAGGGGACCAACAGGACCCAGAGTAACCCCTAATGCACTACCCCCAACAGGACACAACTACCACCACAGCTACCACATCCACAGGGCAGGCCCCATGCTGCCAAGCCAGTAGTCCCCCCACACACAGGTCCCAAAAGGGGGAGTTCTGGTCCAGGAAGGAGGTCAGGGACTTCATACATGTGTGGGGGTCCGAAAGGGTCCAGCATGACCTGGTGCACAGCTACAAGACCAGAAAGGTCTATGAAGCCATCACCCAGGAGATGCAGCAGTAGGGGTACAATAGGGATGTCACCCAGTGCATGCAGCAGGAAATGGACTTGAGGTCCGATATAAACATATCAACCACAACATTCTCAAGTCCAGCTGGACCATGTGCACAGCCGAGTTCCAGGAGGACATGGACAAGTTCCTCTGCATGGACGGGGACATCGTGGCCTCCCACACACACGGCAGCTCCTTCACCAGGGGCAGGCGCAGGGCCACCAAGCAACCTCCCCCCCCGAAAGACCCCATAGAGCAGGGGGGGAGGTGCCCCTGGTAAGGCCAGCCAGGAAGAAGAAGGGGACAGCCCCTTCCTACAGGGGGAGTAGGTGCCCCAGGGAACTGAATGCCAAACCACCACACTCTGCGCGTGCCCCCAGCACCCACAGGCCTACCGGCTACAGGGACATGGGGCACGCACAGAAAACTCAGAGACCCAGAATGGCCTCCAGGAAGCGGAGGAACCGGATCCAGGTACAATCACCCCAGCGGGGCCGGGGGGTGGAGGGTTGGGGCAGGGAATGGCCCAGATGGAGGCACAGCGACCGGGGCCGGCATGCACTAATGGTACCCCTTCCTATTGCAGCACAAGGCAGCCTGGAGGTGCATGAGGTGGAGGTTTCAGTGGAGGAGGAGAAGGATTAGGGGGCCCCAGCAGCTCACCACCACCATGTGGGTGACCCTCCATGGCTGGGCACGCTGGCCAGGGGGCCACGGGAGGGTGGGGACGGAAGGGGGTGGAGGTACAGGGTGGGGGGGCACCTGGGGCCATGCATCCACAACCAGCAGGGCCCAACAGGGGCAGGGGTGTGTGGGCAGGCAGGAGGGGCTGTTTGGCCCACAGCAGCTCCCACAGCACACCTGACCATCAAGGGCCCCTCCCACAGTGATCAGCTGCTGGGGGGACATCCCACGACAGGGCAGGGCTGGGGGACCCCACAGGGGAAGGCTGAGGGGAGCTGCCACACTGTGAAGCCCACCCCACCAGGTACCCCGGGTCAGCCGGTAGCAGTCAGCGGGGCACACAGGCCAGAGCAGAAGCACTAACGATGTGTCCAAACTCCCGTTCACAGACCAGGCACTCGCTCACATGAGGGGAGCAGCTGCCGGCAGCGTGGAGAGAAAATGGGAGATGCAGGCCAGGAATCGGCGCCGGAGGGAGGACCTCAGTAGGGAGCTGCTGGAGGAGTCGCAATGGCTAGCTGAGGTGCACTCCCGGGAACTCGCGGTCACCAGAGAGCTCATCAGAGGGGAGGGGGGGAAAGACACCGGGAGATCCTGGCTGCCATGATGGCCTGGTCCCGCAACAAAAACTTCTGGGACAGGCGCCAGGCTGCCACCCTCCAATGCGAGCAGTGATGTACCTGTGTCAGGCTGGAGGGTAAGGCCGCATGGCTCATGGAACTCATGGGGGAGGCCATGGAGGCCCTGAAGCATGACCTCCAGTGTGACAGGCCCGCCATGCCATGGAAGGAGGGTTGGCAGCTGATAAAAACCATGGTGGCTTCCCACTGGTGCAGGTGCCCCCCCCCCGCACCTCGGCCAACTGTGGTTCCCACAGCAGAAACCCTACACGGGCCTGGTCCACGGGGTCCCCCTCCCCCACATAGGGCAACCGGACCCGCTTGCGAGGCCACCCTTCCAGCCTGTACCCCCTGTGATCCCACTCCCGCAGCCACCATGACCCCTCCACCAGGAGGCGATGCCCCCACCCCAGGACCAACCACCCATGGTGGCTGCCCCACCCCCTCCGGTAAGGCCGCAGCACCCCGGGACCCTGGGGTAGAGGGTGCAACACTGGGGGGGAGGGGCACTGGGAATCCGGGGACCTGCGCGAGGCAGGACCCCGGTAGGGAGCACATTGTGGAACCTACTGTGAGCACACATACTACATGAGGGACCAATGGCCATAGCCAGAGGCATGTGTACCTGCTCAGTTACGCTGTACTGGAACAGGAATGTTCCATAATACCATGGGTGGGCCATCCAGGGGCTCGCACCAACAAGGATCACCCTACGGCATGTGTTATGCTAGCGTGGGGAGTAGGGGGCTCCCTGGATGACCATGGGGCACCCACCAGCCCAGGCCCCAAATGGCACAGAGGTGAGTGCACACGAGGATCACTTACCCCATTCTTGTTTTTCCATGCAGGGCCCGTCAGCAGAGGCCAGTATGGAGCGGCCAGTAGATGACAGGGAGGTCGGGCCGTCCAGCCATCGAGTGCTTCATTCAGCTACAGTCAGGGTACGCTGGCCTGTGAGCCCCGGTGGTGTGGCCAAGAGGGGGAAAGGGCACCCCAGAGGTTAACCCCCCCCCACCCTTCCATTGTACAGTTCCCCCTCCAATAAATGTGTTGTACCTCTACCTTGCTGTCATCTTCTCTGCCCCAGGACATGTTGCCAGGGATGTGGTCAGTGTTCAGGGGGGCACCAGCTGGTTGGTGGCTCTGTACAGTCCATGCCTAGCTGATGGGGCCAGGGGAGAATCCAGTGAGGCTTCACGCAGTTGAGGTGGCTGGAACAGGTGTACACTGAACCTACACACGCGATCCAGAGAGTGTTGGCCAGCAGGGCTTTGTGGGGCCCACGCACCCCATGGCCGACAGTGAGGGAAGTGTGCTCACACCCAGTTAACCCACAGGACCCAGTCCCGGGACCCCCTAGCCCACACATGGTATAGAGCCACCATTGCAAGTAGCGGGTAGGACCAAGCTTTATTGAAGGATTTCACTGGCCTGCCTGGCATTTGGCTGCCTGGACAATGATGCAGCGGCAGCTGGCATTCCTGTTCTCCTTCGAGATGTGCCAGAACACCCCTCCCTGGGCATGTTGGTAGAGGGTCACGGGGCTGGCCCTGTGCACTGGTGGTGGGTTGTCCAGGGCAGCACACCCTGTCTCGCATACATTGTGCAGGATGCACGCTGTCAGGACGAGGATGGGGGTGTGGTCCAGGTCAAAATGACTCCTGTTCATCAGGAGGGGCCAGCACGTCTTGAGGAGCCCGAAGACCCGCTCCACCATGCTGCGTGCGGACAACAGGCACTCATTGAACAGGCAGTGGTTGAGGTTGCGCGTCCCTGGATAGGCCCACATGAGCCATGGGCGGAGCAGGTAGGTGGGGTCCCTTATCACAACAGGGGACATAGGAACCCCCTCTATCATGCAGTACAGCTTGGGGGTGATCTCCCTGTAGAACATACATGCATAGAAGGGGGAGGCACGCAGGATACGCATGTCGTGGCTCTGCCTCTACTGCCATGTGTACACATCTATAAACAGGCCCCTATGATCCACTGCAGCCTGCAGATTGATGGAGAAGGCCTGTTTTCAGTTCATGTAGTCGATCTTTGCGTGAAGGGGTCATATGATGGGAATGTGGGTGCTGCCAATGGGTCCGATGCAATGTGTGAACCCTATTTCCCAGAACCCTCACATCACCTCCTCGGGGTCACGGTGCTGGGTGACCCGCTCCAAGAGGAGCTCCACAAGCTGGTCACACACATCATGGAGGGCCCTGTTCACAGTGGCGGTGCCCACCCCGAACTGCTCCCCCACGCTCCTACAGGATTAAGTAAGTAAGTAAAAGTTTATTAACGGCATTAGCCTTAGCCATAGCTGCAGTCACAAAGTACACATACAGATACACATATCTATACAAACTTTGTCCCCCGCCCCCATCTGTACCGCCAGTATTCATAACCAATCGGCCAATCAACCTTTGACTCCAAAACCTCCAACAGGAAGTTATAAATAGCGTTTGAACCATTAGGTCCCTTTACATCTTATAAAACATGTATCACAAAATACATAAATATAAACATAAACCATCACCCATCAGCCTTTCACTACATCAACATATCAGAGTTATTCTGAGGCCGGCTTTATAGGGGGTTCAGCCACATTCGCCTTCGAAAAAGAAGAGGGCCTTCACGAGGCCTCAAGAGCTACTTGGGCCATCTTAACCATGAAAATGCCTAGCTCTTCTACGGCATGCCTTGGCGGAGCTTGACCCCTGGACCCCTTCTTACTATGGGCAAGTTGCCACCACCAAAATTCTAGACCCAAAAGCCACCAGTACTCTGGAGCAACTTCAGTCATCCCCGCTCAGAAGCATCCAGACTCTCATCTCATCTCCCATAAAGCTAGGTAAGCTCTTTATGTGACTTAGCAGAAGTTCCCTTCTCAGAATATTATGCCCAGGGCAGTAGAGCAGAATATGCTCCACGGAGTCCACTGACACTTCCTTACATTCCCGGCATAGCCTAAGATTTGTAGGTATTTTTAAGTATCTCCCCTCCACCATCGCAGATGGAAATGATTACATCTCAGGAGTGTCACTGCTTGTCAAAGGTGCATCTGGGGCCAAGCTAAATAGGCTGGCCGTGCCCCCAGCTGTCTGAGGCGAAAATAGTAAGGAGCTATCTTTTGAGCTTGTAGTGCCGCTTCTTCTAATTGAATCTCCTGATCGGACAGTCTCTGTCTGATTTCTGCTACTGTCTGGCCATAGTCCAAAGATCTTAATCGTTCAGTGGCCAAGCTCAGCCTTGCATAAGCTTTCTCGATTGAATACAACCAGGAGAACATGGCCCTTTTTTCACGTATGAAAACTAAAAGGGACTGTGGGTTTTGGGGGAAAACAGCCACTTTAAGCCAGTATTTGAAGAGCAAGAGTGTTGCTTGCGATCAAATAGATTTCATTGCTGACTCTGCTCTCAGAATCGCCCGTGGCGTGCATTTCGGTAAGCCTAGAATGGATCAAATAAAACTATTCTGAGGGGCTTCAAGCTTTTCTAACAGCTCGCTGCCCCATACTGGCACAGCATACAAAAGCTGCGAGATAACTTTAGCCTGAAAGAGGCAAATCGCCGGGTCGATTAATTTCCCTCCCTTGGAGAAATAGAATTTTATCAGAGCTTTGGAAGTACTTTGTGCTTGTTGTAAAGCAGCCTCATAATGGTACTTCCAGTTCCCTGAAGCCTCAAAAATGATTCCCAGGTACTTAAATAAACGGACTTGTTCGATCACCTTATCATTAATATACCATCAGTGTTGCTTCTTGGATCTACTCACCACCAACACCTTCATTTTCCCGTAGTTAATTGATAAGTTTTCCCCACTGCAATAGAGGGCAAGCCTATGCATCCCCCGTCTTAAGCCTACCTGGGACATAGAGAGCAACACCGCATCATCTGCATAAAGGAGCAAAGCCAGTCTCTTACTGCCCAACTTAGGGGCATGTAACTCCTCTCTTTCCATAAATGGAACCAGGTCATTTAAATAGACGTTAAATAAGGCTGGCGCAAGTAGGTAACCCTGCCTAACACCCCTCTCTACATTGATGACCTTAGTTAGTGGGTGTCCTAGTCCTGCTCTCACCTGTAATGTGTTATTATTATGAAGCTTTATCATTAAGAAGAGGAGTCTCCCATCAATGGAGGAGTGTCCCAGTTTACTCCATAGGCGCTCTCTGTCAATGGAGTTGAAAGTGGACCACAGATCGACAAAAAAGCAATAGAGACAGGGGGTGTTAGCTTGCCCCCCTGTGTATTTGGCAAACAATGTCCTTAGCACAAATGCTTGGTCGGTTGTCGACTGACCCACTCTGAATCCCGCCTGCTCAGGATGAATGGTTCCCTCTCCATCGACCCAGGCCGCAAACTTGCCCAGTAAAAACGTAAAGTTTCCCGATGACTGATAATAAACTAATAGGCCTATAGTTCACTGGGTCCAGAGCATCTCTTTTTTTATAAATAGGGACCACTATGCTCTGCAACCAATTCCTTGGAATCGTACCTGTCGCGTTTATTGTTGTAAAAAGGGGAGCCAATATCCTTGCCCACTGTTCATGACTTCCTTTTAATAGCTCCGGGGGGATAAAATCACTGCCCCGGGCGTTTCCATCCTTGAGGGCAAGGATTAGCTCCTTTATTTTGTCCGGCGAAACCGGTGACCACTCTGGAAATCTATCAGCTGGGCAGATATCTGGGGGAATAACCCGTAAGTGTGAACCTGAGAAAAGGGTAGTAAAGTGAGCGTCCCACTGGGCTGCTGGGGGAAATTTCTCAAAAGCGGAGCCCTTACTTCTCAGCGTGCCTGCAATTTCAGGTGCAGACAGTTTCTCCGGTCACAGTTCAAGTCAATAGAGAGCCCGCTCACCATGTTCACCCTCCGGCAGCCAAGATCGTATATCCCCCGGCTTCGCCTTGTATCTCCGCCCCTCCGGTCAATTTCAGGTGCAGGAAATGGGGGTGTCCAGCCGCCACACCGCCATGGCCATGCACATCCTCGGTGGCAGCGGGAAATGCATGTTCATCTCAAGCCTCCAGCGGTGGGGGTTGAGGAGCTCCCCCAAGCGGGTCAGGAGGGAGCGGGGCATCCGGAAGTGGTCTGACCATTCCCCGTCCATCCAGGTGGCCAACATGTTCTCCCACCAGACGTTGGTGCGCGAGCATGACCAGTGCCATCGCAGGTCAGCAGGTTCACACGGCGGGCATACACATTGAGGGTCTATCGGGTCAGGATGAGTTGGCCTTGCTGGGACACCGCAAAGACCAACAGGGCACGGTGTCGGAAGGCTGGACGTCTTTCCCATTGCACGATTGCCGCCCTCCTGAGGTTTGCTGCCCTCTGCTGCCATGCCCCCAGGAGGACAGACCAGTAACCCGGCAGGAGGAGCAAGGCTATCTGCTGCAGCAGCATGCACAGCAGGAGGAGGGCTGCACCCAGAGGTGCATCAGCACGTCCCTGGGATGTGGGTCCTCATCCCCTGGCAGCATGGTTCTGCAGCTCCCCACTCCAAGCCACCCTCCACTGGCAGGTGCCGTGGCCGCAGCACGCTCCACTGTATGGCCTTTTCCCACGGCCCACTCTCCCCTGGTATTGCAGGAGCTCCTCTGTGTCCACCCAGCCTGAGGTCATCATTCTTTGTGTGCTGCTCAATTCCGTGCTACAGCCCCTCCGCCCCATGCCCGACTGCCTGCAGCGGGTCCCTTATGTATTGTGTGTGCCGGTGGGGGCAGGCACCAGTTGATGCTGCAATGGGGGTGTGCTGGGGATGCAACTGGGTGCTGGCTCTGACTGATCATCCCTGCGAGTGCGCCGGTTGCATGCCCACCGGGGGGGGGATGGGACCGCGCTCACCCCAGGGTACCCCTGCCTCCACTACCGCAGCACAGTTCCCCCAGCCAGGGTCTGCCTTTGCATGCTGCAGCTGTGCACATTGTGGATACAATGCCTGGCTCGTCTCCTTATCCTGGTGCAGTGCCCGGCCATGGCCTCCTTCATTTCTGGGCACCTGTGCTGCATCTCTTCTGTCCTGTGTGTGGGTTGCAGCGCCCAGTCCCCAGTGGGCTGGGCTATCTCTGGCATGCAAGGCCTCCTGTGGGTAAGGGTATCCACTCATTCTGTGCTCGTCCCGGTTGCACCAGTCCTCTGTCTCCTGCCTGTTGCTTCACTGAAGCGGGCCCCACTCCTGCCATGGCTGGTCATTCTGTGGGGCCCTCTGCCGGGGGTCTTGGGGAGGGGTGGTCGTCCAGTGTGGACATGCTGTTGGTGGCCCTCTGGTTGTGCCCTGACGTGCAGCTGTCAGCGGAGAATGACTTCTGGCTTCTGTTGCGGTACATGTGGATGATGGGTTACCAGGTTGGTGCCCCTGCATGCCGTGGCCATTCCCTCAAGCTTGGCTTCATCCCCCTGTGTCAACCTCCTTGGGGGCACCCTCCTGCTTTTGTCATACTGTGGACCGATGCCAAGTTACTGGTCGCTTGCCTGCTGATGGAGCTGCCTGGGTTCGGCCTCGCCTTGCTGTCTGGGGGTCCCCCTGTTGCTGTCATGTACACCGCCAGCTTCCTGCATTCCCACAGAATCCCACATACACCCTCGGATGTGGGGGCCCTGCTGTGGGACATGGGCTTTCTGTCCCCTGAGGTTGGTGGCCCGCTCCAGACTGGGGGGCCCTCCACTGCGGAGCTCACTGCCCTTCGATCAGTGAGGGACCTTCCAGCTCTGTGGGTTGCAGCCGCCGGAGAAGACCTCCTCCTTCCCCGCTTCCTGGTGGATGCTCATCTGCACTCCCAAGGCTTCCAAATGGGGCTGTTCATGTGGGAGGGTCTAACGCCAGGGTCACCACCCCAGAATCGCTCACCGGACCATCCATGAGTGGCCCCTCACAACCACACACTCGCAGCCACCTTGGTGCCCTGACTGGTGCATTGCCTGCCCCCCCCCCAACTGTGCCTCTGATTGGGTTGTGTGCTGCCTTCTGCAATGCTTCTGGGTGCCGCCTGGTTCACTGGACCCCATTACCCCCTCTAGGTGACCACTGCTCCTTCCCGCTGGGACTGCCCTGGTGCCCTCACACGCTCTGTGCTGGTGCTCCTGTGCCCTCCAGTTGTGCTTCTCTTTCTCGGCTGTTGGTCCGCCTGCATCCCCCTGCTCTGCCTCTCTGTGCTTGGGTCCCCCGTTCCCCTGACACCAATAAAATGCTGTTCTGTGATGGTCTGTCTTGCATTGCTTCTGCTGCTGCTGTGGCGGCTGGGTGCCCCTTCCCCCTTGGTGGCCCTCCTGACCTCATCTGTGTGGCTGTGTGCAGGGGGTGTGCTTGGTGTGCACTGGTGGGCTCCGGGACTGTGGGGTGTGCGCCGGTTGTGTGGTGTGTGTTCCCCTGGCAGCTTCCCTGCTGGGCGCTGTTGCCCAGGCTTCCTCAAGGGGTGGTATAGGCAGTGGACAGTCGGCCAGGCACCCCCTGGACTCACCTGTGCATTGTTGTGGCCCTGCCCCTCCCCTCCACTCCCCTCTGCTGTTGCCCCCTCTTGGTGTGGCACATCTATGGCGGTGGCAATCTATGGGTGGTGGCACCATGGGCGCTGGGTGGCTGAGCATGAGTAGGGGTTATATTGGCCCCGGCCTTTGGCCCAACTGATCCCCCTTCATGCAGGGGTCTGGGTGGTCTTCCCAGTTGTTGACTGTCAGCATGTGGGGTGTGCCCCTGGTGCTGTTGCTGACCCCAGCCCTCCCAGAGCACATTGGTGTGGGCGTTCACCATTGCCCTGTCCCTTCTCTCCTGCAGCTACTGTTGTTGTGCTGCTGGTGATCTTGCATCTGGGCGCGATGGTGCTGCAGCTGGAGCGGGTGGCTTGGGACATGTGGGTGGCAGGGTGGATGTTCAATTGCATCCGTGAGTGTGCTGCCTGTTTTCTGGGTCCTGTGCCTCTCTGTGGGGGGTTCTGTTCCTTGGTGCCCGGGACCGGCTCTGATGGCTGTCTCCTCTCCCTCTGTCCCATTCAGTGCAAACCATGATCGTAGAGCATACCTGGGAGCAGGGGAAGTTGTTGGAGCTCCTCCTGCATGTCCTGGAGTGGATGCACCGGTTGGACCGCATGCAGGCCGAACACTGGTGCCAGGTGTGGGTTTGCTGGCCCTATTAATGGGGTATTGTCCCAGGCCTTCTGCTGCTGGTGCAACCCCCCTTCTGTTGCTCCATCCCCCTCCCTGCCCTGTTGTTGTTGCCCCCTGTTGCTGGTTCCCCATTTTATTAAAGATTTTTGTGTTCCTTCCCAGTGTGTCCATGTTGTGCTTTGCTTTGACCTCTCCCCTTGTGCGGGTGCCTCTGCGGGGTTTTTTGGAGGGTTGCCTGTGTTGTGTGGGTGCCTTGTCCCCCCTGGCCCCCCGTGGGCCCATCCCTGTGTGATTTTGTTACCTGCTGTGTGTGTGCTGCTCTGCTGTGTCTGTGGGGGGGCTGGCGCCAGGCTGTCTGGGCTCTGTGCAGGGGCTGTGTGGAGCTGGCTCCTTTGTATCAGCTGTCATCCCATCTCTCTCCCACCCTGCCCATGTGGGTCCTTGTGGCTCAGGGGCAGGGGCGTATTGTGTGGCTTCATTTTTCCTCAGTCGGCCATGTTGTGACATCGCTGTGCCAGGCGGGGCTTCCCTGTCGGTCCCGGCCGTCTGTGTACTTGCATGGATGTTTGCCAGGTTCTTCCCGGGATGGGTGTTTGGTTGCTGTGTGTTTGCCAGCCCTTCCCCTTTCCTTCCCACAACCCCCTGTGATGCTGTTCATGTAAATGTCTCCTGGCTTGGCGTCACCAGGTGTTCATTGGGTGTGCTCAGCCACCCATCCACACGCATCTTCACCCATCGGCGCTGCTGTGCTGTCTGTTTAAAAAAGGTCTAAGTGAAGAGTCTGCACCTTTTCAAAAGTTTCAGACTTTTGACTCGGTTTGAAAAGTTGCAAACTTTTCATATGGAGGCAAAAGTACAGAGTCAAAAGTCTGCAACTTTTCATACAGAGTGAAAAGTCTGCAAGTTTTCAAAACTTGCAGACTCTTGACTCCATACTCTTAAAAGTCTGCAACTTTTGAAAAGTTGCAGACTTTTCACGCCTATGAAAGGTTGCAGACTTTTCATGTCTATGAAAAGTTGCAAAGTCAAAAGTCTGCAACTTTTCATACCGAGAGAAAAGTCTGCACCTTTTGAAAAGTTGCAGACTTTTCACTTGGTATGAAAAGCTGCAGACTTTTGACTCCGTACTTTTAAAATCTGCAACTTTTGAAAATTTGCAGACTTTTCACTTCTATGAAAAGGTGCAGACTTTATTAGAGTCAAAAGTACGGAGTCAAAAATCTACAACTTTTCATACCAAGTGAAAAGTCTGCCACTTCTGGAAAGGTGCAGACTTTTCATATGGAGTCGAAAGTAGGCAGTGTGTCTCGGGTGTGTGTGTGTTAATTGACATGAAACTGACTAGATAGAAATTTTATTGTTTAACCAAAAGATTATCAACAAACAAAGTAGAATACAAAAAGCAAGCTTCAATATACAATACTCATTAAATAACTGGACGTTGAAAAATATTAGACATGAAATATAAATTAATGATAAAAATATAATAAAATATACAAACAGTTGTCCTTATACTTTGCAGACAGCACTACCTGTCTAGGCTTTCTAAACAGCTTTGTCGTATCTGAATGGCTTTGACACAGAAACTGGCAACTGTCCTGGAGATTAAAGTATCATATGGACTAAAAAGAAATCTAAAAATATGATGAGAAGCTGAATAATCAAAAAATAGCAGATACTGAGACAAGTATCATGCCCTAGGCATCACATAAGCCGTAGATCGGAATAAAATATGTTCAACTGATTCCGGTTCCCCAAGGTCACAAATCAGACAGATATGGGTCTCTCTAGCCAGCCCAAAATAACGACCTGTCAAAATTGCCGAGGCAAATACATTAAGCCTAAATTTTGTATAAGCAGTCCTTTTTTAATAGGAATTCAAAGAAACTAAGTAACTGAGGGTACATGACTGCATTGAATAACTAGCATATCGAGTGGCAACTTGCTGAGCCTCTAATAGTGCACTTTACGTTTGTATCGTCTGGTCATGGATTCTTTCTTTAACCAGCATTGCGGCTCCTTTAACGCCATTTGCCTTTAGATGATCCTTAGAGAGGCCCAACTTCAAAACTTCCTGTGACACTATCTTTTTCCATGGGTCCATCAGACCATCCCAGGTAGCCAACTGCATAAGGGGGTTATCTGGGGTGCCAAACATGTCAATCTTTAACCAATATTTAATTAACTGGCATAACAATACTGCTCTTAAAGGGTAACAACCTGTTTCAGCACGCAAGAGTACTTGCCTCTGGGGACTGCCAAAAGTGTTCGTAAATATTTGTTCTGAATAACCTCTAATTCGGTAAAATAACCTAAACCGCACAAGGGGAATGCGTACATGATGTAAATAAGGACTTTTGCCTTAAACAATCAAATTGCCGGCATGATTAACTTCCCCCCTTTTGAAAAATAAAATTTCAATAATGTGGCAGCTATTCTGGAAGAAGATTGAATGACTACTTTATAGTTGGTGATCCATTTGAGGAAATCATTACTCCTAGGTACTTAAATGTATTAACCTGCTCTATCACATTTGTATCAACATACCATTTCTGGATATGAGGTCTGCCCCCCCCAAAAAAAATAATTGTCTTTGTTTTCGTATAATTTATCTCAAGACATTACTGTTGGCAAAAGACATAAAAATGCTTCATTGCTCTCATTAGTTCTACACGTGATTGGGACAGAATTACAGTATCGTCGACGTACATAACCGTGGGAATCCTACAATTTCCAATTTTAGGTGTGAGTTGGTCCTTTCGATTGAGATAGTTAATTACGTCATTCAAATAAAGATTAAATAATGTGGGGGCAAGTATGCACCCCTGACTCACACCTCTCTGTACTCGGACATTATCTGTCAGTTGGTTGGGGGGGAGAAATGGATTTGCAGAATATTATTGGAGTGTAAGGCAATTATTAGGACAAGCAAGCGAGGATCAATAGACAGTTTGCTCAATTTAACCCAAAGATGTTCCCTACTGACCAAATCGAAAGCGGAACGAAGAACAACAAAAAATAAATACATCTTCCTGTGATGTCGAGTATACTTTTTCAGAATCGAGAAAAGAACGAAAACTTGGTCAACGGTGGAATGGCCCCGGGCAAAACCTGCCTGCTGCGGGACCAAAATCTCCTTCTCTTTTACATCCATGCTTGTAATCGGCCCAATAAATATTGGGTATATAATTTACCAAGAATACTCAGTAAACTTATAGGGTGATAGAGGGACATGATGAATCACCTTTCTTATAAATTGGAAGAACAATGCTTTTCAGCCATTCTTTTGGAATACAACCATAAGAATTGATTTGAGTGAAGATTGGAGCCAGTATACTCATCCACCACTGTGGAGCTGCCTTAATTATCTCTGAAGTGACATAATCTGCCCCAGGAGCCTTTCCCAATTTAAGATTGGCAATCAGCTTGGCAATTTCTTCTTCCGTAATATCCTGCCAATGCGGAAATTGGTCAATAGATGCAATTGAAATTTCCGGAACAAGTTGCCCATGCAATTAAAATAATGCACAGTAGTGCTCCTGCCTCGCTGTCCATGGGACGGGTCTTTGCTTAATGTTACTGTGCCACTCCTGAAGTGCATACGTATCTGTCTCCAGAAAGAGGTTGAACAATTAGCATTTGCAGCTTTCAGTAGTTTTGCCAAGCTATCTTCCTGAAATACCCATTTCTTTTTACCTGGCAGTTCCCAATATTTTCTTCTGCAATCAAAATACAACCACCGAGTGTAAACTGAGGACCTCAGTTTCAAGCACTTTGCAACACGTCTTAATCTGGCCCTATATTTGTGGCAGTCTCGGTCAAACCAACCAGGGTTACATTGTCTGGGAATCCTCCAGATTTTCTGAGTTTTAAGGAAAGGGGATAGTAGGTCCATCAGAACACCAAAAAGTCTTATTGACTCGGCCCCATCTCGTGTCCCTCTTAAATCCTGTTCTAACTTCCGAACTTCATTGCTGGAGATGAAATCTAAAAAGTGCCGCTCAACTGAATCTGACCATTTGACCCCAGCACAATACTCCTCCCCGGGGCCTAACACCATTTCCACTGATTGTGTTCCAAATTTTCCCAATTCAAGGACCAGAGGAAAATGTGAAGACTCCGGCCGTGGGCAAATTTTTAAGGATTTAACAGCACAAATTGCTTCCTCCAAAATCATAAAATAATCCAACACAGCGGAACCAGATGGAGTATGAGATGTAAATTACACAGTCAGGTCCCTGAAAATTACACCATTCAAAATACAGAGGTTACAGGTGGTGGAATTTTATCTAACTGAGCCTTCAGTCCCTTATTACATACCCCATCTTGAGAGGTTCGCAAAGAGAGCCCAGGGAGTGAAGCATAATTGTCTAAAGTTATGCCAACTCCCTCGATGGAGGGGTTGCCTGTCCTGATGTTAAAATCTTCTGCAACCAACAAAGAAACCGAGAGGAATCTTTCAGTAATTGAAAAAAGCAACTCTTCCCATTGAACCCATAAATTGTGAGAGTAAAAGGGGGAGGAATAAGGAGGAAAATATACGTGAAATATCAGCAGTTCAAATCCCCTAGGAAATCTACAGTAATAAGTAGATATATGAGCATTATATGAACCCAAAGGAATAATCTTAATATCTAGCTCTGATCGCACTAAAAAAACTAAACCACCATTAGGATGTCCCTGTTTAGGTGAGGGAGTAGCAGGAAGACAATACACATCATAATCAGGAACCACCAGATTGACTGTGGCCCACATCTCCTGCCACAGAACAAAGTCAAATCTGAACAATTTTTTTTTTTTAAATGGTATCTCTCATACAGGACCACCAACCTGAAATATTCCAACTGGTCCACAATAGTGGATTTTCAGAGGATTCTATAAGTCATAAAGGAATTTCAGTGCCTGGAGGTTTCACCATTTTATCACACGCATCTGGTGTACCAACCAGTTCCTGAGCCTCCAAAAAAGGTGGGGAGTTTGTCATTTCAGTTAACGGTTGGGGTTGACCCATATCCAGGAGAGCCAAAGGAAGAGCACAAGCTCTATCCTTAATATAAGGGACCCACCGAGATTCACCATGAGCATTTTGAATGGTGTTAGGACTTAGAACGTTACCAGGAATCTGGCCTTTTGGGGGATTTAATTGGAGCTTAGAGGGGGAGACTGCAGGTCCGATCCTACTTCCATAGATTTAATTTTCACATGAGTCAGGCCCCCCAAAAGCTACTGAGTTGTCACCTATTACCTGTTCTAACCTGAGGAAAGTATCGTGTGAAGAAAATTTCTCCCGTCGGGAACCCTTCTTTTTTGATGAACCTGGGTCAGGAAGCTCCTCTTTCAGCCTAGATAGTTTAAGGACCACCTGTTCCAAACTCTGAAAGAGGTCATTATAATCTGGGCTATAGGTGTCCCGAACCGCCTTACCCACCGGGGGGATTTGAGGGACTAAGGCCTGGGAAGGATTGACCATATCGGATTCCATTGGTTGTTCATGATCATTAGTAAGATCTATCAATTGACCCAGGACCGGGGGGGTCTGCATCTATCCCAGCTATGGGGATTGACCCAGGGATCTTTTTACAAACTGAGCCTGTGTTGATATCAGTCAATGGCACCTCCATTGTATTTGGAGGCTCAGGTGCTTCGGGTGCAGTCGGAAAAACTGACATTTATACATATTATTAAAGGTTGTACCAAAGACTCTAGAAATAAAAATAGCATGCTTATTCAAAACATCCTTCTTCTCCATAATTTTAACTATCAAATCAGAAGTTTTAAAAAAAACAATAAGTGTTCAACAATCTTTAGAAACTTGAAGATTGTCAATAGAACCAATAGTATGTCTGGTAAAAGGGAGGGCCAAAAGAAATCTAAGGTGTTTGGCTGCGTCCAGAATTGAAGACCAGTTCGGAAGATGACCAGTAGCTGGGCGCCACACTGAAATCAAAAGTTTTGCAGAGTCCAAAATAAATACTGAGACCCTCTTATTGCTTGGAATAATTGGAGCCTCAAAATAGGGGGCTGATTCCTGATTACTGTCCCCCTGAGTAATACTGGAAGGAGGTACTAATGAAGAAGTCGTTAATGATTTACCCTTAGCCTTCCGAGTAGAATAAGGTGCCAATGACATCAAATGGGATGACAAATGATCCATTTGCTCAGATAAATGATGTAAACGGGAGTGAGTATATTGCAATGTCTTGGAGATCAGTGCCACATGGTCGATCAAAAATTGATACAAAGGGTCACTAGCATTCAAGCGGGGCTTGAATAAGATTGACTGATGAAAACTAGACACATCCTCACAACAGGAGGATTGTAAAACTGAATCAACAGGAGAAAATGAAGGGGAGTCAGCCAGGGCTGCAAAATTATTACTTACTGGAATTCCAGAATTAGACCAAGTTCTCCCTGTAGCCAAAGGTGAGACAGTTACATGGTCTTGTTTAAAGTGTGTCAGAAAAATATCAATTTTCTGCTGTTTATGACTTTTACCAGAAGAAGGAGGGCTATGCTGTTTATCTGCCCAAGACCTTTTACCAGATGCCATTAGGCTTAGATGTTCTGTAAATCAATAATCAAACTGCAACTACAATCCCCCACAGACCTATGCTTGGTGAAACTAAATAACAATGCATGGTCACACAGGTCTAATACAGGCCTGGCAGGCTTCTGAGGTCACACCACCCACATCAAAGGAGGGACCTCCACCCTCCCTGGGTGTATTTACAACTCAAACACGCTCCTTCTCAGGGAGTAACATGGGAGCCTTAATCCCTGGAGGAATGAAAATGGCACAGTCCTGCCCCTTCTTAGGGGGTGACATGGCTGCCTTGTCCCCTAAAGCAAATATACAGGCACAGTCCTACCCCTTCTCGGGGGGTGACACGGCTGTCTTGTCCCCTGTAGCAAGTATAAAGGTACAGTCCTACCCCTTTCTCGGGGGGTGACACGGCTGCCTTCTTCCCTGTAGCAAATATAAAAGCACAATCCTACCCCTTCTTGGGGGGTGACACGGCTGCCTTGTCCCCTATAGCAAATATAAGGCACAGTCCTACCCCTTTCTCAGGGGGGTGACACGGCTGCTGTGTCCCCTGTGGTAAATGTAAGGCACAGTCCTACCCCTTTCTTGGGGGGTGACACGACTGCCTTGTCCCCTGTAGCAAATATAAAAGCACAGTCCTACCCCTTCTCAGAGATTGACATGACTGCCTTGTCCCCTGATAGAAGCAGATGCGTCACCGATAACCAGGCTAGGGGCCCCTGCCACCCTGCCTGCACCTAAGGCTGCGTGCACAAGGGTGCACCCTTGCACATGCAGCCCTTAGGCACGCTGACCACGGCGCGCGCCTTCAGCACCGCCTTGCCCTGCTGCAGCCTTTAATCCCCAAACGCAGAAGTCCAGGCACCACTCATACATCCTGCTGGTGTTCTGCAGGTGCTGTTGCAGTTCTGCCCCTCTAATGCTGCCTTGGCCTGCTGCTGCCTTTAATCCCAGAACCCGGAATTCCAGGCGCCACTTGCTCGGCGTGCTAGTGTCCCGCAGGTGCTGTTGCAGTTCAGCCCCTCTAATGTCCCTGAAACTGACTAGAGCTTCCTTTCTGGATTTCTGAGGCAAGTGGGTAATTGACATGAAACTGACTAGAGCATAAAGTCTTTGTGGCAGAGCTGACTCCTGATAAAAGTTACATGATTTTAAAAAGCAGAGTCACGTAACTTTCCTTATGCTGTTACGCCGGGGCTCCCCTTTTCCCCAGGCCCCCTGTCAGGCTTGGCAGCTTATTGAGGGGGTGGAACTGAGGGGAGAGGAACTATGCTGCTCCCCCGTCCCTCTCCCCCCTCACTGGCCTGATGCTGCAAGTTCTGCTGCCCCTACTAGAGACACTGGGGCTACCGACATGTTTCTTGTCTGGGCATGCTAGGACTACATTTCCCAGCATGCCCAGACAGGAACAGCAAGATGGCATGTGTCCTGCAGTGTCGCTGGGCTTTTTGAAAAACTCTACAGCCCCTCCTGAAACTCCTGTGAGGCTGCAAGTGGTGGTGGCATTGTTGATGAGAAGAGTGAATGTGTGTGTGTGTGTGTGTACTTTCAGACGTTACGGGCGGCCGGTTCACCACAGCGAACCACCAGGGGGGGCGAACAGCGCAACCACGCCCGGGGGTTGGAAAACGACCCAA
>QEPC01007445.1:348226-375457 GCA_003113815.1 Sphenodon punctatus | reverse complement strand
TTTGAATTGGCAGTGCTTAGCAAGGAGTAAGCCCACACCACCACCCAGGCCTTCAGGGCGGGGGCGGTGAGAGAACGACAGGCTCCCGGAGCATAGAGCAGCCGGGGTAACAGAGTTGGAGGGCGTGATCCAGGTTTCTGTAAGAGCGAGGAGTTGAAAGGGGCGAGAGAGGAAGAGATCGTGGATGAAGGGAGCTTTAATTAAAAGTTGTTAGCCGCCCCGAGCTGTTTGCAGGAGGGGCGGGATATAAATATATTAAATAAAATAAATAAATATAAATGTGGGATAACATCTTGTGTAGCTGCACCCTCTCTCTCTTTTTCTCTCCCACACACATAGATATCTATGCCATGCCCCCCTCACACTCACCCTTAGGAAGGAACCACAAAACTCACTTAGGACCCTTCAAAATCTAGATCTGTCACTTGTCTGGGGGAAACATGGTCAGCTGACTAGTGATGTCTTGAGGGGATGAGCTCAGTCATCTTTGCTGAGAGGAAAGCAACAACTCTCCAGGACCTCTTGTCTAGGGCAGAGCAAGCTGTTCCTCCGCAGCTGAGCAGCCTGTACCTCCCTCCTCCTCTCTGTGTCACTGGGGTTGTTACCAGACATCACTTCAGCTACATGAATTGCCTGCTCATTCTGTTTGTCATGCAAATCTTGCAGGCGAAAATGTGCAAGTGAACAAGTGTGTAACAGGCACATAGACAGGTAATCATTAATGGAAATAATGGCAAGCTGCATATTTGTGACCTAGAGCAATGAGCATTACATCTGTAATTTGGCTGAAATGAGAGTTCGCAAAAGCAAGCACTCTCATTGAAATCCTGATTCTTGGTTTGTCCTGGGACAAACTGAGAGGTAGGATTGATTCACCAAGATCTTGGCAAGAAAAAACAAACAAGAATTGCGCATGTGCAAAATGGCTGCTGGACTGTTTTTCACATGAGCAAAATGGATACTTCCCCTAACCAAAATGGCAGCAATACCATCACCACCATTTGGTTAAGGGCAGCAACCATTCTGCATGTGCAGTCCCCTGCAATTAATCAAAATGGCAGTGATGCTATTCCCAACATTTTGGTTAAGGCCAGCGGCCATATGTGCAAGTGCGCACACACACACACACACACACACAGAGTGTTTGTTTTGTTTCTCAGAACTCATACCAGGACCAAGAGCTCGATAAAATCTTAGTCCTGGTACTTGAGTTTGTGAGTTTTACTCACAAGAAACAAATTCAGTAGCTCATTCAGCCCTAATCTGTAACCATTGTTGATGTTGTCTCAGTTCAAAACCAACTGTCCTTGATCAGTATATCGGTTCAGTCCTTTGGGTTCCAATTAATGAGCACACTCCCATTGAGTCCAATCCCAAACCCTGTGGATCACGCATGCAGCCATGTGCTCATGCAACCGCCTAGTTCCTTATGGAAACTGCATGCACACGCAGGATCCACAGGGTTTGGCATTGGGCTTATTGACATCATGCTAGTCGTTCTTTTCTCTCTGGGATCTATACCCTCACTTGCATGCTTGAGCAGTGACTGCTGATGGTGGCTTCTGTTTACTTGTTTGCATTTCACCTGATTCTGAAGAAGAAGAGAATGGGTCACATTTGCAACTCCTTGGCAGTGCGTTTGTGTTTTCCAGGCCTCCTGGTGAAGCTTTTTCTCTTGTGATCACACTATGAGGAAGGCAAAAACCAGGAATTAGTGGTGTGCAATTTGTTTTTTGTTATTATGATAAAAAAAATTAAATTTTAATTTTAATTTTTGTTATTGTAAAAACTAAAACAAAAAACAACAACAAAAGCAAAAATGAAAACAATTTTTTGTTTTTGAAATAATGGGGAAAACTGAAAAATGTATTTCAGGCTATACATTTTTTGTTTCTTATTACATTCTGATAAAACAAGGGGTGGGGGTTGTAGCTGCAATGGAAGACACTATGCGTACCAAATATCAGAAAGATTGGATAAAGGAAACCGATTTTTTAAGAAATTGAAAGTTGTGATTTTAAGAAAAGCTGCATACACTTTCCTGGTGATAACTTCTTTATCTTCCATCACATTTGCATGAAATCTTGAAATATTATGTTGCTCTGCAATATTACCAATCCTGAAAAATTTCAGAAAGATTGGATATCGGGTCCTAATGTTATAAGCCATTAACTTGAGAATACATTTATGGCTGTAACATTTTTATATTCCATTCTGTTTACATTTGGCAGAAATGTATCACCCACATTTCTTGTAATCTCTGCCAAACTACAAAACAATTTGATTAATAGTCCCAATTTTATAAGCAATAGTTGTCCCCTTGAAGACCATTATTCAGATAAATAATAGCACATGCAATGCCAGTCAGAGGCAGGTACTTGGCATGGCAGGGGGAGGGAGCCTTTAGGAGGGAGGATGGGAAGCAACCCAACAGACTGACACACACATTCACTGGCCAATTATTGCATGCTTCGAGATTTACAGGACAATTCTGAAATGGCTTCGAGGCAGCAAATTTGGAATTACCCTAGACCAACTCATCTATACCCTTGGCATGGCTTCAGTCTCTTTAGAAATGTAGCTATGTGGACTTTGCCAGAGCTTTTGATGTTTTCATGTTTTGGTTGTCATTAATGCTAACTCTAAATGGACTGAAGTCTTCAGAATTATTTATGTTACAGTTACCATGGCAATTGAACATCTCAGAACCTTATTTAGCCAATTTGGTATGTATACCATTACAATTGGTGAGCGAGAATGGACCTCAGTTCTGTTCAGAAGAATTCCAGAGGTTCTTAGCTGCAAATGGAAATCAATGCATATTCTCTGCTCCATATCATCCTGCTATCAATGGGTTGGCAAAATGCTTTGTACATATCCTTATGTGCTCTTAGAGGTAACCTGTCTTCTTTGAGTTATCTCGCAGAATTGGATAACTTTTTGCTTATCTATACACAGCATGAACTATTATCCAGGTATCTCCTGCAACTCGTCTTTTAAAGAGACCTTTTCATATTTGTTTCAACCTGCTACATTCTGACATTACCTCAAATGTAGTCAAATGCCAAGCTAAGCAGATGTCAGAAGACTCACCATCATTTCTTAAAGAGGAGACTCAATGTGGGCTCACAATTACAACTCTGAAGCAAAGCAAAATGGGTTCCATGGAGAACTAGTAAAATGCACAGACAAAACCTGTTTCCTTGTGATGAAACTGTCTGATGGTACCTTATGCATATGATACATAGACCAATTGCAACCCTGACAAATCTTGGATTCCAAGAATGACTCATCTGGACTTTCTGTTTCTCCAGTCACATCTTCCATTACAACTCCAGATGTTGGTGACTTGTTGCAAGAAACTTTGACACCAGATTCTGTTGATACTTCTCCAAATGTTCCTGCTGTTCAAGATTATGCTGCACCATCATAACCACATTATTCCAAAAGAGTGAGATAGGCAGTGATGAAGCTAAATCTATAGCAGTTTTAGTCAGTGAGTTGCTGTTTATGGACAGAATAATCTCATTCAATTTGAAAGTTTGTGGTAGTCTACCCACAACTTTCAGATTGATTGTTTAGTGTTGTTGTTGTTTACATCGTCATAATTCATATATTTGAACTGTATTTTCAACATAGGAGGGGAAAATGTGATTTTCTGTTCCTTTAACAAGTATGGTAGCTCTGCACTTATCCCAGGCAGAGTACTACTTTCTGTTTCTGTTAGTTTTTCAGAACAATAAAGGAAGCCACCCAAGATGCCTGTGTTGTAATCAGCTCCCCTGCCTTAGCCTCCATCTCACTAATACAACAGATTTCATCTAGGCAGCTGCTTCCCAGCCAGTACAAGCTTTTTAGCTGGGGAAAAACTTCTCCAGGCTGTTTCTCCCTGCTTTCCTAGCTAAGCACATACCCTTCAGAACTGACAGGAATATCAGGCCTAAATTGGCTCCAGGGTTTGCTGGATACTCTCAGGGAAATGGTTTAACTCCTTAATGTGATGAAAATCTGATCAGTGTGCTGGTTCTTTCTGCCAGAGGGAGAAGGCTATTTCTACAGTCCACAGCTTTAGGAGAATGCAAAAGAAAAAGTCAGATTGATCTTGCAAAAAAGGCAAGAATTAATCAAATGTGACTGCACTGGTAATGAAAAGCGCTTTTCTTTCCTCACCAGCCAAGGATTGTTAACACTGTGGGTATTTGAACAGGCTTAATTAAATGCCTTCATATCTGATACTCTTTGGCAAGAACATGTTTTGCAGGAATTTGCTTGCAATGAACTGAACATTTTTAAAGTCAGGGGCCCAGAGCAAAATTTTCCATTTGGATTAGAGATTGTGCATAATGTTGGACTCATTTGTTAAATGTCTGGTTTATTTGCCCACTTTAGTTCCTCAGTGTAAATGTTTGCCCTCTTTCAGTGTGTTCATTAATTCTCTCCCATTTGATGTGCTAATTTTTCCGTGTGCTCTTCAATTTATATTTATTTGTATGGGCCCAAATTCAACCCTCTATTTGTTAATTTCATGTTTGTTAAGCATTTTTTCAGAGCAGTGGTATTGTGCTCCTGAGAGCAAGGCTGTTTAAAGATGAGTTTTCTTGTTTGCTTTATTGATTCTTTTTGGCAGGTGACATATTTAATTCCATCATATTGGCAGCCTGTGTGTGTATTTGAGTATGAACCCTGTCCTGTTCAGTACTGTTCAAAGACAGAGAGCTAAGAGGGAAGAGCTTCTTTAAGTCAGCATTGCAGCTATAGGGTGATTTCAGACGTTACGGGGCCCTTTGGCCCCGTACCGAAAGCACCCTATTAATTCCCCGCCGGGATCACCCCGTAACGCCATATCAGACGTGTCGGGGGGATCCCGGCGGGGAATCTGGGAGGGAGCGGGGCCGCACGGCGCAACGTGCAGCCGCACAGCCCCGCCCCCTCCACGCACCCCGCCGCCCGCCCTTCGGAGAGACGGGCGGGCAGTGGGGCCACTGAGGCCGCCGCGTCGGGCCGGATGCGCCGTGGCCCGGGATCCTGCCGGTGATCCCGGGCCGTGGCGCCCGACCAGACGATACGCCGGCGTTCACCCCGGCGTGGGATTGCATTCAACACGCGGCGGCCGGCGGTCCCTCCGCTTCGGCCGCTCGCGTGGTGAATGCAATTCCACGCCGCGGTAACATCTGGGGGGAAACATCCGTTTCCCCCAACAGACGTTAGGAGATCACAGCCACCACGCGGAATTGAGCGTGGTTGACTGTGATCTCGTAACGTCTGAAAATACCCATAGTTGTATCACATTCTAACTGGTTCATACCAGAGCCTCTTAAAGGTGCGGAACACTGCTAATATGACTGTGTTTGGCTATTTTGGCTATGACCTTTGGTTACGCCTAATAAATTGATTGATTGATTGATTGACTAAGAATGCCTTGGTTTTGTAATTGTAATTGGATTATAGTGAAGACCTCTGGAGACTTTGGGAGTTATTGCACTGTTTCAATATGACTGCTAATGGAAATGGAAATATTCAAAAAGTTAAGTGTAGTAAAATTCACTTAGGCCCTTTTTACAAAGACACTCTAACACCCATAAAATGGGTGTTACATTTTATTATACTTGTTGCAGGGCACCACTACAGCCAATCACTATGGGCCCTGTGCACACATGATGCCTCCACCCAGTTCCTCTGGGTGGATACGGGTGTTGGCCGGTGGGTGGGGAACATTTCCCTGGGTGGAGATGGGTGGGGGCGTCTGTGTAAACACCACTTTCAGTGGGTGTTGGTGAGCGTTTGCTCCCAGCGAACACCCATTTCCACCCACACCCACCCACGGAGCAATGGACACCACTGCCGGTTGCTCTGTGGGTGTCCAAATTTTGAAACAATAGACTGAAGACAGATAGGTGAGGGAGGGAGCACCAAAATAATCTGTATCAGAAGTTTCTGCAGAGTGATTGTTTGGAGGTGAACTGCAAAAGTGGTCCTGCCTGCAATAACTCACATGGAAAACACTAGCTTTGTCTAAACTTTGTGAGGCAATTTTAATTTTCTCCCTGCTAGGATTCCTGAGGAATACAAAGCACTTTCCCTCACTTTTGAGGGGATGTTTTTGAGGCACACTTATCCATGGCTTGTGCTACTGCATAGGAGCAATAAGACTAATGGTATTCACGTTTCCATTGTGCATTTGCTTTTCTTATTTGCAAAGGCCTAGAAAAATCTGGATGTGTCCTGTCCTAGGAATGGGAGGGGAGAGTTTCTAAAATTCTGATGCTTCATATCTTCTCCCTCACAAAGCCCCTGTCAGCCACATCCCATTTTCTGCTTAGAATTACAATTGGAACTTCTTGTATTTGCCTTGACAGTTCTATTCCAAGCACCCATTCTCATGTGATCATTACTTTCCCAGACTTTCCCCTCCAAGACTGCCCCATTCCTGATGCCCCCCCCAAGGCTAATATATGCTCAGTCATCTCCTCACACCTGATGGGCAGAGTTTCTGAGGGGCCTCCTTTCTCTCCTCTTCCTGTGCGTGCAAGTGTCTCTTGATGACTCCAATAAGCAGGATTTTTAATCAGCCCCTTAACATTGTCTTTATGTTGTTAATGGGAAAGGCCTGTGTATTTTCTGAGTATCCTGCAGTTTCCTTCCAATTGTCCCATAATTTCCCAGCTGGCAGTGTTTCCATCACTGTATGTGAACACCTTGTATCATTGGGTGTTTTTATACACACCTTTCTCCTGCATGTTTGCTGCTGCAACCCTAACTTTCTGTGTGTCTAAATCACTCACCCGGATCTTAAACACCCAACTCTTTGAACTTTCAGATATACTTGTGGATTTAAGAAGTAATTGATCTCTGTGGTCTTACAAATCTGGATCGTGTAACATCTGAGTGTCCCAGTAAATGGCAAATAAAGAAAGAATTTTGACCGAGATCTTGAACCATTACCGAGATTGTTCCAAGATCTCAGTAACAATTTTCTATTCTCATGAGATTTTCACAAGAAACAAATTGATTCTCATTTCCACCCTAGCTCAATTTCCCTGCTAGCTGACCACAGAATGGTCATTGAACCAAGGTCATTACTCTCACAGTGATAAGCATTTATATGAACACTTAATGTGAAATACCAACCGATAGAATGTATGCACTCTTAAATTTTCAGGAGTACATAATTCTCTTCCTGCTCCAGAATAACTTTTGTTAAGTACTCTGGTGAATGATTCAGGAGTAAAGAGGAAGTAAGGTCCAACTACATCAAATTTACTATTCATTGAAACATGGTCAGAGTCTGTGTTGTCAGTAAAACATCTCTAGAGCTTATGCCAGGTAAGTCTCAGTACAAGCATGAGAACTAATGACAACAGTCATAAAGTCCCTTCTTCAAGGCACAATGTCCATAGATGCACATGAAGGCAACTGTTTGTCTGCAGACGTGTGAGATAGCCAGTTGGTTCTTGTAGCTCCATTTTGTTTTGTCTAAAACCTGCAGAAGTTGATAGATTTCATAGTTCTTCCAAAATACAAGACAAAGACCACAGGTATGGCCATGTCATGGAAATCTAAGTATCAATTTCCTCAAGACTGCAAAGGGACACAAGCAAGAAGTGTATATACTGATAGAAGAAAATATGCTTTAATGGATCCAAATTAGATCATTTCTTTCCAATCTAAAGAAAAATTTACCTTTGCAATGAATGAAGGACACTTCATAGAGTTTCTCTTTGTGTGTGGGGAGTGGGACAAGACTGTGGTAATTTCCACCTTACTAGATTCCATCTGTCACTTGCTGTTCCAATGGCTCTGCTTCTGTGAGACGGTGAAGAACTGGGTTTCTTGAATAAACAACAAAAATTAACAAAGGAGGAGGAGGAGGAGGAGAAGAAGAAGAAGAAGAAGAAGAAGAATTATGTTTTCACTTCCAGCGTGAATAATAAAAATAAGTGTTTTCACTTTCAGAGTTCAAAATGCATCAATCGTTAATAATTTGTGCACAATGGGTATTTTCAGATGTTACAAGATCACACTCAACCACAGTGCACCATGGTCAATCCCTCAGTGGAGCCAAAGTGCCCTGAACGTCTGTTTCGCGGGCGCCAGATTTTCACCACAGTCAATCCCCACCAGGGGTCAAAAATAACCACACTTCCGGATTCCGGCCCAGACCATCTCCAAAAGCATGGTCAAAGCGATTCCCACCAGGAAACCAAAAAAAGTGATGGAATCAAGCAACATGATTCCCAGCCAGGGACAAAGCATGCAGCATTGGTGCCAGGCAACGAGCTACAACACAGGCAGGGGAGGGAGATTTAAAGGGCACACAGCAGCAGGAGGACGTGGTGGGATGGAGCGAGGCATAAGGGAGAGGAGAGTGGAGGGCGAGAGAGAAAGGCGGGAGGAGGAGGAGGAGGTGGAGGAGGCGCAGGCGGAGGAGGCAGTGGTCGTGCTGCACATGGAGGCAGTGGAGGGATAGCAGCAGCAGCTGGGATGAGCAATCCTGGCGCCTTCTGGGTGCTTTGACCACGACCTGGGATCGGCGTAATGTCTGTTGCACTGCCCCAGGCCGTGGTCTGCCGGTCCGATTCCCTGCCATGGTCCCGCTCCTGTCACGTGTGTTTGGGGCCTCTCTTGCACACGGGGGGTGGTTAGCCGGTTCGCAACTGCTGGGAATCCACTGAGGTGAATCGGGCACCCATAACATCTGAAATCACCCATTGTTTCCAATTAATCTTAGGATGTGTTTTGTTTTGGTTCTTTAATTGAAAATTCTACTAAAATGGGGTTTGAGTAAACTCAAAAATTCAGCAACCAGTTTGATCATCATGGGAAATTAATGCTTCTCATGGCAACTCCAACAGAACACAGTTTGGCATTGGAGGGAGGATGGGGTTTAGAGGAGAAAGGCTTCTGTTCAAGGAGAAGAGGGAGGGGCTCAAGCACTGGCCTTAGGAGACTCAGGAGACTTTGGCTGAGCTCCCATTTCTTCCATTGGCTCCTTGTAACTTTGAGCAGATCTTTTAGTCTCTCTGGGCCTTAGTTCCCACACATAAGGAGGAATGCTCCTGACTCCGTTCTCTCCCCTTTGCCTGTTAGCCAATAATCCCACCAGGGAAGCAACTGTCTCGGTTGTTTTTGCCCAGTCAAGACTGGGGTTTTGTGTGCAGCTGTGCTAATAATAGCCACAGCAATCTATCACCTGTATTCTGTTGTTCCTGTTTTTCCCAAGTGGAAAACCAGTGAATGGGGGTACTAGTCTGAAGTTGCTAATGGGCTTCAGATTGCTTTTTACACCCTTTAGTGCCCTGCACTTTTCCTAGGCAGTCCCTTTCCTTTGACTCCATTAGCTCATCTTGTGTCATCCCTTTCAAGCTTTGATCCTTACAACCTTGGCTTTCCCACGTGGATCCAACTGCATGCTTGCTGTAATTTCAGTAGATTCCATGGAGACTGGGTAATGGGCTATTGATGCCAGTTGTGTTTTGATATTTGGTGCATTTCCTCTGCCTTTCTTGTCTGCCATTGGAAGATAATCCTTAAGAGACCCTTTAGTAGGGAACGGGGAGAATTTATAGAAACTATTTGATATGCAGACGCTCCAGAAGTGCTTCTAGAATTAGCAACAACTCCACATTGCCCTGATCACTTTGAAATGCACCACTTCACATCCCTCAAAGAACTTGATTTGGGAAGTAAACGGGATTTTGAGCAGGTGAAACATTAAGTAATTACAAATTACTGGGACACTTCAATGTCTAAGGGCCCTTCAAATAATTTTAAATTGCTCTGTGCTAATTGTGATCAGTGCTCCATTCACTTACAAAGCCTCTTCAAGCTGAGAGCAGAGGTATATATTGGAGTTTGACATACAGAGACTAGGTTGTTTCTTTTTTTAAATAAAAAAAAAAACAGACCTTGTTTGCTTTTTAAAATTAAAATGCCAACCATGAAAATAAATGAAAATTATTTTCCAGTTGAACAGCCACAGGCCAGATCCCCCCCTTCACCCTTTAGTCTGCATAATAAACAATGAGAACCATCCTATGCCCCGTGGATTCTGCGTCAACATGTGCGCACAGCCACACAAGTGCACAGCTGCACACAAACCACGTGCAAACTGCACGGATCCGCATTGAGTTCACATTATGCCCTGTAGAAACTGCATGCATGTGCATATATGCGTGCACACGCACATGATCTGTGGGGCATAGGTTGGAGCCCAGTGACCACACTCCCTTCCAGTGTAAAGTGGCAGCTCTCAAATGGTTTTTGTAGACACACATAATTTAGACCTTGGCCCAAAATGGCAGCAGACAGCACATTGGCAAATGGAGAAATTTCAGCTCTCCATCTCCCTAGTAAAAGTAACAAGAAGAAACTCATGGGCTTGCAAAGTTGTTGTTATTGTGAGAGCAATGTGCCTGGCACTGAACAGTTATGTTCAGAGACACAAATGGCCATTTTGACTTTGCACTGGCATTTGATATGGTTGACCATGGGTTGTGCTTTGGCAGCTGAAGGTGATGGAAGCTGCCAGCTGGTGGTTTGAGTCATACCTAGAGGAGCAGAGTTAATCAGCAATGACAGATGGTTATGGGTCATCCGCAAGAGATTTGAAATGTGGCATTCTCCAAGGTTCTGTTCTTTCACCCATGTTGTTCAATGTATAAATGCAACCCTTTGGGAACATTATGAATGGGGTTGAGTATCATCAGTATGTTGGTGATACACAACTGTATATATATCTTGCCTTGTGTGTCCTGCTGCCTCTGCCTTGGAGGAATGCCTGAACGACGCAGCCAGGTGGATGCGTGTGTCAGAGCTTGGCCCTGAACCCTTGACCACTGGGCTGGGTGGTGGTTGCTTCCTTTTTGCACTTCCTCTCAGCCTGTTTGGCTGTGGAATTTTCCCAAGTGTTCTCTTTCCCTTGCACTGCTTCACTGTTGTTGATAGCAGTGCCCTCCAGATTCTGCATTGGTCCCAGCCTGCTTAAAACGAGGGCTGGGATACACAGAAAACTGGCGGAGCATCTGTTGGTATCTTTTTCCTTGTAAACCATACAGCAAAAAGATCCAAGTTAGATCAAAACAACAAAAGAAAAACAACTAAAGGATCTACCACAATGACCAAAATGCACAGCAAGTATGATCCATTTATTTGAAAGTCTTTAAATTTATGTAAAAATGCAGTCAGCAATACCTGATGGAACCGTTTCTTGAGCAATAGATGAACTATGAAAAAAAGCCAATGTATTTCGACATAAACAAACTTCTTCATGGCTTTTTTTTTTTCTAAGTATCAGTAAACCATGGTTATATCCTCACTATAAACAAATAAAGAGGATTTTAGTGAGGGAAACCATGTTATACTGAGAAGTCTTGATGATAATTGCCCTTGGCGACTTGGCCAGCCAATAATGGTGACCAGTGGGCCACTTGTCATGCTCCCTGAAAGGAAGAGACAAGATCCCGCCAGGGTCAATGTGCTAAGACAAGGCCTCAGTTGGAAGGTATTGGGGGGGGAGGGGGCTCATTCCAAGTCAGGAGCCAAACAAGGAAGCCACTGCTGCACCTGTTGGAGACTTGGCGTGAGGCAGCAGTGAGAAGGCCTCACTTCAGCCTTTTTGGTAGCATAAGTTTCTTCTCCTCCTCTGGACTGGCTTTGCCTCACCCAGTGCGTGGAGCAGTCTGGATCAAGGACAAAGGAAGGTCATCCATCCACTGGCTGGAGTGGGATCACACTCTGACTTCAGGAGGGATTGGAGGAACCTCCCCCATACCTCCTAGCTGAGGCCTTCTCTTAGCACATTGGCCCTGGTGGAATCTTGGTTTCCCAACACCGCCTCTCTCATCTCCTGGGAAATGGTAGGCTCCTCAACAGTCAGGTGGTTAGACATAGCAGTGCGGCTCTAGCAGGACGACCTCTGCGGGGAGGGCCCCTTCCCCAGCACTTTACAGTGGCAGCTCAGCCCATCAGCAAAAGCCCAGGTGGGGCTTCCCGAGATCCTTCACCTCAGTAGGGCATAGTAGGGCCCCTGAACCTTCCCTACATGGGGAAGACAAAAAATAATGGTAGCCGTAGGAACTGGCACAAGAATAGGGCCCAGCTGTCAGACCCCCACACCAGGGCCCCTGGGGGAGGTAGATGGGTCCAGCAGCCAGCAAGACCCACCCCCGGTAGGCCCGGTGGGTGGTCATCATTCTTTCTATGCAGGACCACCTGGCCAGATGTGAGGCCCTGATCTGGCAGATGGCTGCTGCAACAGCAGGTCATGCCCTCGGGCCTACTCCCACTGCTCTGAGCCTGATGCCCCTGGGGTGGGGGTGGGAAATGGTGCTGCTTGCTGCACCTGACCAAAGAAATTTGCCAAATGTTTCACCGGGGCCTAGCTCTGTGAAAGGCCCCATCTCTACTGTCGCCCCAGGTATGGTGGGGTTTCCCCCTAGAAGTGGCAGCAGGACTGTGGTTCCCCCTCCCAGATACTGCAATGAAGCCTGTGGAGCAGGGTCCCATGAAGTGGCACCCCAGAACCCCCTCAAGTGGGTGGGCCCAAGGTACAAGTCCCTGTACTGGTCAGGGACTTAGCAGAGGAAAGGCCAGCACCCCCTGTGGGGGCAGAACCTGCTCCAGTGCTAGCCCCTTGGGACCCCTTCCAGAAGGGGAGGGTGCAGGGGGGGCACTTCCTCTCTCCGCAGGGAGGAGGAGCTTCCAGCACACAGGCCAAGGGAGGAGAGCCAATCGACCCAGGGTATGGGATGCACTCCAGTGGATTGTGGCACTTGAGCGTGGACTCCAGTCCATGGCATAGGACTACGACCTTCAATCGCTGACACCTCCTGAAGCAGCACCACACACAGGTACTGGGACTGGGAGGCTATCTGCCTGGGAAAATACATGCCCCCCTTATGGGGAACCTGGGATCGGGATGGTGGGGGGTGCCAGTCTGGCCCCCCAGGGGATGGTGGAGGGTGCCAGTCTGGCCCCCCAGGGAGTGGTATTGGTGCAGCCATTGTGCTCCAGCTTCCACTGGCCACCAGAGGGAGGTACCACCACTGGCCTTCTGGCTCAGGGAACAGGATACACTCCACATGCATCAAGTGGAAGGACGGTGATGCCTTGGTTATGGTGGAATGGGCGTTGGGTGCTAGCGATGGACCCATGTGCCTCCCCCCAGGATCAACAGATACCAGGGGATGCCAATACCACCATGACTTCCTCCTTGTCCTGGTTGGAGTTGCGGACCCCCATGGAGCACATGGCTTACAAGTGTGGACCCGGCCTCAAGGCTTCCCAGTGACCCCTGGGCCTGGAGTACAGCCACACACACACACCTCCAACCCAGGGGCAAGTACTCGGATGTCTCAGCCCCTATCAGGGTGCATCTACTTCAGACCACAAGGGAGCAAATCTGGAGAGGGAAATACATAGATATCTTAACCCTTCTATGCAGTGACCCCATAGCTGACCTGACTAATAGAGAGGATAAGAAAAAGAAGGAGCATTTTCGACTCCCCAGAGCAGACTGGAATTGGTCCAATTGGACAATAGCCTACTCAATATTCCAAGAGGTCATGGTGCAGGGATAACCATATAGGATGTGGTGGGTGGCTTTGGGGTGTATTTCTGGGACAGGTGGTGTGCTGCCCCATGGCCACCAGAATGGACAGAGCAAAGTATCACCAGGCACCTTGCGTTCCTGGAGTTTTTTCAGATTTTTCTAGCCGTACTCCTTTGGTCGCCTGAATTCACAAACCACTCTGTCTTTTTCTGGTGTGATAACATGTCAATTGATCACATGATTAACTCCCTATCTGCAAAAAAAACCCGTGCATGAAGCATGTCAGGACATTTGTTTTGGCCTGCCTGAGGCATAACATCTTGTTTGTAGCTAAGCATGTGCCAGACATTAGTAACAGCATAGCCGATGCCCTCTCTCACTTCCAGATGGAGCGTTTACACACTCTGGCACCTGGAGCCAGACTGATCCTGGAGCCCATGCCACCAATGGTGTGGAGCCTTGGATCCTAGAGCTGTTCAAAATAATACAAGGATCCTTGGCAGTGATAACCCGGGCAGCATGCAACAGGGTCTTCAGTGAATTCCAGGAATTTCATGCCTGATATGGTTGGGTGGCAAGTTTCCCCATCCCTGAAGCGCAGATGCTACAATTCTCCCTGTCCATGAAGTGAAAGAATGCAGCTGTAAGGACCATTGCTATCAAACGTTCAGCCCTGGATTTCATGAGCCGCCTGGTTGGTCATCCCCTACTCAACAGAGGTTTTTTCACTTGGAGTTTGCTGGCGAGCTCGTCCCGTAACCAGGTCACTGAGCAAGATAGTCTGGGCCCCATTACCCCACCCCCCTTCTCCTTAGGATCTACAGTTCTCTCCTTCTAGTTTGTTTCGATGCCTTTGAGATTATACTTTTTTCTGAAGCATTTAAGGTAGCCTTTTTAGGGGCCTTCTGCATGAGTGAAGTTGCGACTGAGTCGGTAGGGGATGGCACGGGCAGTGCTCCCACGCATGAGGACGTCCAGTTAGACCACCAGTTGCTGCACCTGAATTGAGACAGTCTAAGACTGACCAGTGGGGCAGGGGTCATACAAACAGTTACCCTTTATAGGGCCGACTTCCCCAAGTTGTGCCTGGTTAGAGCTGTTGTGGAGTACCTTATTTCCCATACCCCTTTCCCAGGGATCTTTTTCCAGCACACAGATGTTGTCCCCCTCCCAAGACTAATTTAAAGGCATGCTCTGGGGTGCATTGAGCTATAATGGCCTTTCCCCCTCTGACTATAGCTCCCACTCCTCTAGCATAAGGGCAGCTTCTTTCTCAGAAGCCGCTGGCCTCTCAGAACAAGACATAAGGACATTGGGGCAGTGGTGCTCACAGGCATTCTGAACCTATGTCTGGGATCCATCACATTAACCTTGTCTATTCTGTCTGTGCACCCAGGTCCTCCCACAGAAGCCAAATCTGGATCATTGGCCATAGCCTTGTGCATTGGGCTGGGAAAGCGGCCAGGCAGATCCCCTGGGGATCTCTGTTAGGCCTGTCTGCCCAAGTGGAGATTCATTGGATGGGGCGGAGTGGGATGTGGTGGTGCCAGTTGCTCCTGACCCTCAGGACAGAGGCATCTGGGAGTCCACTGGACTTTGTAGTAATACACCAGGACAAAAACGACATACCGCAGAAAAAGAGGGTGAGGCTAATGGTAAACATCAAGGCTGACCTACTAGAGGTCGAGAGGCTTTTCCATACTACTGTAATTATCTGGACTGACCTGGTTGTCCAGATTAATTGTGACAAAGCAATACACCCCGGGAAAGTGGACAGAACTCGGCGTAACAGGGAAATTGGGAAGTGATTAGCCAGAGAGGAGGTCACTACATCTCCCATCACAGAATCTCCCATAAGAGGCCTGAACTCTATTGCCTTGCAATATATATGTCAAGCAGTCTCTGGTATGGTACTGGCACAGGCTGCTGCAACAGCAGGAACAACATCTTGCCCTGCAATGTCTTAAGGAGGAGCTGTCCCATGGGGGGGACAAGATCCTATCCATGGATTACATATTTGGGGATGTACTTAACAGTATGGACTTTTCATTTGAATATCTGATGGGGAAAAGGTTTAACGTGATCAAAAGTGAAATGATTCAGAGATTTCAGGATCAGGCCAAACAAGATGATCTAGCCTCTCTTGCTGAACAGAAGGTTGAACCAATATTGGCCAAGGTTAAGAGTGTTTGGTTGTTTGAACCCTATCTGGATAAGATTGGGAACCCCAAATTGAGAAGGAGCTACACCCTTTTGAGATTTGGAATGGTCCAACAGCTGTGACTGAGGGTAGATACCATGGTATAGCATATGACCAGCATCGCTGTCCTTGTACTGAGGGTGAAATTGAAACAGTGGAACATTTTTTGCTGAGGTGCCCGTTCTATAAGTTGTTGAGGGAATCCTGGCTTTCTCCCCTTTTGAGGGTGGGCTCTAGCTTTGAGTCAGTTGACTGTTACTTAAATTTACTCGGGTTATCTTCGGCTCAAGATATTCAGGCCCTCTCGACTTTTGTGCTCCTAACATCCAAAAGGAGAACATATCTTAGGGGGAAAATGAAAAGGTAAATGATTGTGTGTAATAAGGAGTTTTAGGGTAGGTCTTGATTTATTATCTGTCTGGAGGTTTGGGGGGTTTGGGGGATTCCTTATTGGACATATATGCCATATGGCAAGGATCTGTAGATGCTGGTCTTATAAAATGGAAGGGTGTTTGAGCAGTATTTTGTAATCTGCTCTTTGTATACTGTATCATATATTGTATTTTATTGGGTTCATTTTATCCTATTTTATTTTATTTTATTTCGTTCTATTTATTATTATATTGTATCTTATTTTTGTTACATTAGGCTATGGCGATGGCTATATGCCTCAATATACTAACTAACTAACTATTGCCTTGACAGGTACACTTGTCCCCCAAAGGAAATGATTGTTATTTGGCTGCGCTGAAAGCGAAGTTGGTTGAAGTACTTGAAGGTAATTAGGTGTGGGTGAGTGTCAGGTCCATCCAATTTAAACACCAGCAATCCCTTAGTGGCAGGTGTACAGTACTGTTATGCAGTTTTGTACAACATAAGTCGTTTTTAGAGTCATCGCCTTAAGAGATGGGGAAGTGACAGCTGGCGCAGAAGCAGGGCACAGGAAGTGCTGGGGTAACATCCCTGGGGGTGTTTTTGCAAAAACAGGCAGGAATAGGCACAGTCCCCAATTTTTTGGCACCGAAATCCATACTCCAGTCTGAGAGGACACTGGCCCCTTCGGCCACGGCCACTGACCGGAAAACTAAGGGGAGAGACTGTTATAAAATTGGGGCTAGTACTGGAGGAATCATCCAGGCCAGCTTCCTGTCAGTTATTGTTAACCGGTTATTGGTTGTTTAGTACGGATGGGACTATAGGTATTGGATTAATACAATAATGCCAATAATTGGTGATATCAGATTAATATGATAATACCGATAATATCGGTATCAGTATATCGGTGTTTTAACATTGCAGATTTTTTGGATCATTAACATTGTGGCCATTTTAACAATGGCCACAATGTTAAAGATCTGAAAAATCAGCAACGTTAAAAAACGGATAATTTGCCGATAGTCTCATCCCTATTGGGTATTTTCAGACATTACGAGATCACAGTGAACCATGGTGAATACCCACCTGTGGTCACTGTGCCTCGAAAGTCTGTTTGGCGGCTGCCAGATGTTCGCCACGCTCAATCAGCACATGGGGTCAATTTCAACCACGCTTCCCAGGCTAGTGGGAAGTCATTTTGTGACTTCTGGGGCCTGGACTTGCTGGCTTTTGGTGGGATTTTTTTCTCCATGCATTTGCACACTGTTTTGCAGGTGTGGGTGTGTGTTGTCTAGATTGTGTCATGGAACAACAGAGCCTAATTCTTTTTTTTTTTTTAAATTAAAGTTTTGCTAGAATATTACATAAAATTCAAAGGTGACATTTGTGTACAGTCAAGGTTCAAAATGACAAGTAAAGTCCCTATGTTACAGTGCGGAACTCAAAAACCAATACTTTGCTTGACTTGTATCTGTCCCTATCTGCTTTTCATTTTATGTTTAACTATTACTATAGTATCTCCCACATCTTACTTTTTCTCCACTTTTTGTCTTATCCTTTGCCTCCTTTACATGTACAGTATTTCCTTGTCTAATGTTAACAAGCAAACTAAACTATAACTTAAACTTTTGTCTGGTGCTTTTGTGTTCCGGGTGTTCCTTATCTTACATTTTACACTTTAATTAAATATAAAAATCAAATCGAAATGCCATCTCCTCCTTCTCTATTCCTTCTTTCTGCATAACACCTGTGCAGGGAAACGAAGTTGCTACGAAATCCTCCTTTTTACTTTTCAGAGTTGCCATCATTTTTTCCATCGTGAATAAATACCACATCAACCCCATCCAGTCTGTCAGCGTGGGTCCCCGCTCAGCTTTCCAATTTCTAGCTATCAAATTAATGGTGACTATACACATTTTCTTACAGGAATTAACATATGTCTTTAGCCTTTCCGACTCTGAGTATATCCCTAGGAGGGCTATTAGCAGTGAAAAGGGTATGATTCTGCATGCTATTTTATTCATTAATTTCCATACCCTGCTCCATAGGGGTCGAATAACTGTACATTTCCACCAACAATGCATATATGTGACCGTCTCCCCACAATTTTTCTCCATCTATTTGTTGGTTTAAATCTTCTTCCCAACAGAGCCTAATTCTAAAGTGTAACTTCTACTGTTCTGCCAGCTGCTTGGCACCATGAGGTCAGAGGGATCTCTCTGTCTGGCTCCACTTCCCTTTTGCTGGTCTCTAATTTACCAGTGCCACAGTACCAATGACATGCCAAGAGGATGCCCTGAGGGTGTGTGTGTGTGTGTGTGTGAATGTCTGGTTTCTTAATTTTGTGACTTCTGGGGCTGGACTTGCTGACTTTTGGTGGGATTTATTTCTTCTATGCAGTTGCAGACTCTTTTGCGGCATTGTATTCTTTTTTATTATTATTAATTTTTTATTATATACACGTACACCAAAACCATAAATACAAATACATAACGATATAAACCCTTATAACCATAACTCATGACACCAAGTTCAGCACCATCTTCTTTTCTTTTCTGTCTTGTGGATGTTCAAATGTCTGTCAGACAAATTGTAAGGGCTTTGCTTCTGCCTTCATGTAAGGCCGTAATAATGTCCCAGCATGGATTCCAGACAAGATAGAAATTGTCCATTTTGCCCTCAATTTCTGCCATAACCCTCTCCATCGTGATTATATACCATAGTCTATTCCTCCATTTTGTTCTTGTAAGGCCTTGAGCTGACTTCCATGAACAAGCTATTATATGGATCGCAGTCAGTCTCAACTGATGGCACACCTTCTGTCGGTGACTGAGTACCCCCGTTTCCGGGAATACCCCTAGTAAGGCCAACTCTGCAGAGAAAGGTACCTCCTTCCCAGCCACCTGAATGAGATGTGGCCATATCATATGCCAGAACTTATTTACCCTCTGACATTCCCACCAACAGTGTAGATACGAGCCCATGTCTCCACACCCTCTCCAACATAAGTTGGGGTACTTTTTATTGATTCGGTTCAGCCTCTGAGGAGTCATACACATCCTTAGGCTCAGTTCAATTTGTTGTTCTTTTATTGAGAGAGCCCATGAGCATTTATTCATTGTATACCAATTTTTTTGTTCCGCCTCTTCAGTCATGATCCTCCCCAGGTCCTGTCCCCATTGGACCAAATAACTTGTGTCCGGTGGGTGGTAAATCTTGTATAACTCTATATAAATTCTTGACATAACTTTGCTCTCGTTTGTATTGTCCATGATTATTTTTTCTAAGGCTGATCTTTCTCTATTAAAGTGTACCTTATCCTCCATCTTGGAAAATACTGACCTTAATTTCATATAGTCCGGAAGGGGATTTTCTCTCTTAGGGTGTTCTCTAACTCCTCCTGTATTTTAAACAGCTCATTATTAAAGAGGTGCGCTGCTCTTACTAATCCCTTCTTATGCCATTTATCTTTCATATCTTTCTTGAATCCGCAGCTTTTTGTGATATCTCCAAATATCGGAGTGTATGGAGATTTCCCCTGCATAATATCTAGTCTCGTAATACAGTTAGACCAGATTCTCAGGGCCCAGCCTGCAAATGGGTGTTCCTTATCTGTGACCTGCATGGGTTTTACACCCTGAATTATCCATTTTTTTAGGTTTACTTCCTGGTGTAGGAATTGCTCCAACTGTACCCAATTTGGAATTAGAATGTCCACCTCCTTTATCCACATCTTTACTGCCCTTCAGCCTGATGCCCAGTGGTACAGCTTAATGTCTGGCAGACTCAGTCCACCTTTTTCTTTCTGGGTAAACATTTTGTTTTTTCTAATTCTAGGGTGGTGGTTTTCCCAGATGAATCCCGTTATCATTTTATTAAACATATTATACAATTTTATTGGGAGTTCTATAGGCAGTGCCAATACAACATATATAAACCTTGGAAGAAGTATCATCTTAACTAGGTTTATACACCCCACCCAAGATATATGTAGATTCTGCCATGACTGGATTCTATTTTTGTATTCTTCCAACAGATTCAGGTAATTTATTTTGTATAGCTGTTTCAAATTTTTAGGGATGTTTACTCCTAACTATTTAATATTGTGTTTTTGTAATCTAAATGGGATAAGCTTCTCCAGGTCTTCTTTAGGCATATGATGCTGATTAAATAGTAACATGTGGGATTTATCTTTCTTAATTTTATAACCTGATATTTGTCCAAAATCCTCTATGAGTTGTAGAAAGACAGGAACTGTTATTTTTATTTCAGTCATAAACACAATTGTTTCATCAGCATAAGCTGCCACTTTATATTGGTCCTTACCTGCCTGAACTCCTCTAATGTCTTTAGTTTTTCTGATTGCCAACAATAGGGGTTCTAATGCCAAGTCAAATAGTAAAGGGGATAGAGGACACCCCTGTCTTGTTCCTCTGTTTAAATCAAAAAATGGTGTTTTCTCTCCATTCACTATCAGCGAGGCTCTCGGTGCTTTGTATATTATTTTAATAAGTTCTAGAAATGATCCCTCTATTCCCATTTTTTCTAGTGCTGTTTTTTATGTTCTATACAGATATTTATGTTCTATAAAATCAAATACTTTTTCAGCATCGAGCGATATAATGGCTGCAGGTATCTTTTCTTTTTGAATTAGATAGATAATGTTAATTACTTTTCTTATATTGTCTATTCCCAGTCTGCCTGGTAAAAATCCTGACTGGTCCAGTCCAACTAGGCAGTCTATTATACTAAATAACCTGTTGGCCAGGATTTTTGAAAATATCTTAAATTCCAAATTAAGAAGTGAGATTGGTCTGTATGCTCCTCAGCACTCTAGGTCACACCCCGGTTTTGAACAGAGTGTAATGTTGGCCTCATAAAATGTTTCAGGCATTTTATCTTCTGTGCAACATGACTTATATACCTGGGTTAGGATTGGAGTCAGCTCAACTGAGAAACATTGAAAGAATTCAGCTGAGTAACCATCAGGGCCACATGCTTTATTTTTGGCAAATCCTTGATCACCTGAGCTGTCTCCTCCACTGTGATTGGGGCATTCAATTTTTTGTTTTGTTTTTCAGATAGCTTAGGTAACTCAACTGCTTTTAGGAATGCCTGTATCTTATCTTCTGTTGGATTCTGTGACTTATACACTGTGCCATAATATTGTGCAAAAGATTTTAACATGGCCTATCCTGTTAAAACCTCATTCTCTTTTTCTGATCTAATGAAAGGTATTTTGGATTTTTGTCTTTTTTTCTTTATTTGCCATGGCAATACCTTATCTGATTTGTTGTTTTTGTTAAAATAGAATTGCTTTGTTTACCCATGATTGATCATTTCATGACCTCAGGGGAAAGGATGGGAAGTATAGCAGGATGTGCAACTAGACTGGCAGCCTTTACGGATCACAGTGCGCTAGTGTTGAAGATTAAATGGGAAGAAAACAAAACAAAAGAACAACTCCTGTTTGGAGACTCCCCAAAACTTGTCTTTCCAACCAAGTAATAATAGACAAAATTAAGGAAGAATTCAAAGACTTAAAAATAACATGGTGGAAGAGACATCCCCACAGCTGATCTGGGAAACAGCAAAAGCGGTGCTCAGTGGTCATTTTATATCCCAGGTAGCCTATTGGGAAAAAAGGAAAGGGGAACAGGTAAACAAGCTATATCTACAATTAAAAAGGTTAAATAAAAAATATCAAAAATACAGGGTATTGGAGCAAGACATAAAAGGTAAAATCAACCTTTTAGAATCAGAGGAGGTAATTAAAAAATAAGACATGCGTCATTGTATTCTTGAGCAAATGTCCCTTGCTAGCCTGCATTTTTGTGCACTGCTTGATTGGCATAATGATTAAAGTCAGTGCACTCACTGCTCATGGTGGGCCATTCTGTGAGTATGCTACTATTGTTTTGTTTGTTTTTTATTTCTACACACAGGGTGATTTCAGACATTACGTGGCTCCGATTCACCACAGTGGATTCCCAGTGGTGGTGAACTGATCAACCACCCCCCATGGTCAATAAAATCCCTGAACAGATGTGACGGGACTGGGGCCATGGCAGGGAATTGGGCCACTGGATCATGGGCCGGGGCAGCGCAACAGATGTGACACCGATTCCCGGCCGTGGTCAAAACACCCACAAGGCACCGGGCAGGGGCGGGACAAAGACATGGCCAACAGAGGGCAAATGAAGTCAGAAGGCACAAAAGGGAATGCCCACACAAGGGAAATGGGATGGGAGGGGGGAGAGGGAGAAGAGCTGGCCAGGTACCACACACAACAGGGACACAGACAACAGGGGCACAATGGAACACACAGCACCAACACATGCCCGGGTACACACCCACACCCAGAAGGGAAAGGAAGGGAAGGGGGGACACGGGCACCTGGACAGCACACAAGGCTCCCCAGGCACCAGGGGGGGGTGTGGAACAAGGAAGTGGGGGGGGACACAGCACAGGGGCCAGGCAGGACACAGACACTGATAAACACAACCCCCACAGCAGAACAGTCTGCACGGGCACCCCCACAGCAACACAGGCAGTCCCGGAATGGGGGGCCACAGGAGCTCAGGACATAGGCACAGCAAGAGCACACATGGAACAGGGAGTGGTCTGGGAGCTGTCCAAGGGACATACACGGGCCCCTCACACTGGCAAGGGGGTGATGGAGGGGAGGCAGGAGAGCTGATGCAGTGCAGCAGGTCCAAAGTCACAAACACACACTCCCAGGGAGGACGGCGGGAGGGGCGGTCCGGAAGCCCCGTGACCCCGCGGTGACACAGGAACCCAAGGGGGGGGCACCAGAGGGAGTGCAGGTGGCCGAGGACAGTCAGCTGGACCCAGGGGGGCCGGGGAGGCTGAGAAAAGAGCCGGAACCATGCGCTGGAGAGGGCAACCATGGAGGGGTCCGGCAGGTGCAGAGACAGGCAGGGGGTGAGCCCAGAGGGGGCCTGGAGCCACAGACAGGCGCAGAAGCACCCCGGGAGGCAGGCAGCATGGCAGCACGGCAGGGACATGAGGGAGGGTGCAGGCAGTGGAACACAGCCACAGGGCAGGGATGGGAGTCCACAGGGGGGCACGAGGCCAGGGGTCAGGGGGCACAGGGTGACTCACAGTCAGCTGCTAGGAGCCACAGAGGGGCCAGGGCCTGGGTTCCCCACCCAGTGAACAAGGTGGGGCCAATGGATCATGCCCCGGCAGTACCCCAACAAGGACATGTGGTGGGCGATCAGGTAGTAAGCCTCAAAATAATCCTGCATGGGTAAGGCCACCTGCACATCCAAATGGGACCACACGCCTGACAGCGCTGACAACTCCACCGCGGTAGTCTCAGACACGCAAAAGTCAGCAGCAGGGGGCCGCAGAAGCTTACCCAGCTCCAACAGCTGGTGATTCATCGCACCATGAGAGCACTGGTACCCACGGGACCTGTGGACACAGCGAAAGTACGACACGGCCAAGGCAGGACCCCCCTCCGCAAGGCAGACCGTGTAGGTGGCCAGGCTGGACACAGACAGGAGAGACACCATCTCAGCCATGGACCAGGTCACATGCAAGCACCTCCTTTCTGGGATGTGCCCATCTGGGAAGGGAACGAGCCCCAGCATCTCAGCATGCAGCCGGAAATCATGGGAGCTCACCTCATAGCTGTAGTAACAAAGGCCAGAGCTCAGGCTCACATAAGCACCCGACTGGCTGTTCGCACAGCCCAGGAGCAACTGCATGACTGAGGTATGCCACAGGTCACACAGGGACATGGTTTCGCGGAAGGTCCAGCTTTGGGGGGCCCCATGGGTGTCCGGAAGTGGGAGCCCTGTGGAAGCACAGCCAGCCATGGTCCAGCAAGAGAGGGAGAATAACATCACGGACAGGGGGGCACACAGTCCCTGTAGGGCTGGGTGGGGGTCTGGGGTGGTCGCAAGGACAGGCGAAGCAGCCATAGGCTGCAACATTGTATAGCAACAGAGTGAGGCGTGGGCTGAAGTCCTGGCACAGCTGCAGGAAACAAGCACCCAGGCAGGACAGCCGAGACTTTAATCAGGCCACCAAGGTCATGGTGTAGCAAACGGCGGGGGGGGGGGATGGCTGAAGAACAACTGCAACAGGAACGTCTGGGGGTGTGCCTGTCTGCACACGAGGCCCCATGCAGCAGCAGCAGGTGCACCCAACAGCGCACCAGAGGTGCCCAGGCCTGCCCACCCTGCCGGGGCAGGCCCAGTTAGTCAGGGGCAGGGCACCAGGTGACCTTGGCCAGGACCAGTCAGGCTGACAGGGCAGCCGCCTACTGGATGCACCTCGTGCTCGCAGCTGAGTGGTATCACACCCACACCAACCAGCTGCACATCTTTAACACAGAGGTGCACCTGGTGGCCCGTCTGTGGGTTACCACCACCTGGGGTGGTGCAGGGGTGCACAGGGCCCACCACAGACATAGGTGCACCCTTGCCTGGCTCAGGGCCCAGAGGCTGTCCGGGGCGGACCGGCAGGCCATGATGTGGGACTGGAGCAGGCCAGCGGTGATCCTAGAGGTGGCTGGGTGGCTCCGCTGGCAGAGGGAGACCACGCGCCAGGCTGCCCTGCTCGCTATGCCCATTGACAGGTGGCTGTGGGTCGCAGAGCGGGCACAGGGGTGGTGGGCCAGGGCGCTGTGCCAGTGGGACGAGGTGGAGTGGAAGGCCCATTTTAGGGTGGACAAGCTCACCTTGCTGCAGCTCGCGGAGCTCCTCATGCCCTGGCTGGAGCTCCAGAACACCCCCATGAGGACCCCCATCCCCATGGCATCCCAGGCCATGCAGGAGTCCATACAGAGTACAACACATTTATTAATACACCTGTGACAATCCGCACCCCACACATCCCCAACTCCCTCCACCACCAACCACGCATGGTGTCCCCACCATCACACAGCCCTTCCCCTTCCCCCCATCCCCTCCTGCCCCTGCGTGTCCGGGGCCAGCCTCTCAGTCACCCAGTGGGTGCCTCTGAGCTCTGGAAGCTCACTTCCCCCCCACTGTCACTGTCCCCAGCTGTGTCCTGAGAGGTCCCAAAGTGGTTTGACCCTCCTGAGGCCTGGGGGAACCGGGGGTCGAATGCACAGCCCCGGCTGGGGTGGAGGTGGCTGAGGTGGTTGGGGTGGTGGAGGGGGCACTGAGGGGCCAAGGGGATGGGAACCCGGGCCGGGTTAGGCAGGGTGCCCGGGGGGGAGGCTGCCATCACATAGGCACACATGGTGCCCGCGTGCAAGAACAGGGAGGTCCCAATGTCATGGGACCTGTCAAGCTTCACCAAGTGCTCCTGCACCATGATTGTGATGGCCTGTTCCAGCCGCCTGAGGGCTTCCACCTGCCTGGTGTGTTCCCAGCGCTCCTGCCTCCACTCCAGGTGCACCTCAGCCTGGAGCCTCATGTTCCGAGCCTCCGCCCATTCCAGGGAGCGCTCTATGGCCGTCTCCATGCGGTCTATGGCCACGATCATCTGATCCTCCTGCTCCATTGATCTCCAGACTATGTCCTCTGCCTGTTCCTCCCTACGGCACCAGGCCTGTGCCTGGTACTCCCTCATGTGCTGTGCCAGGGGCATGGGCTCGGGTTGCTCTGCAGGGTAAATGGAGATGGGTAATGTGGGGTCTAGGGCACTGCCTCCAGGCAAGGCATGGGTCCCCGGGGTGTGTATCCTCCCTGGGTCTGCCCCGAGGCCTGGCCCCCCACCCATCCCCCATCCCTCCCGCTCCCTGTGTCCCGGGTCCCTTTCCCTGGCCCCCGGGTGTGCCCCCACCCTATCCATGTGCCTCACCTGGGTCCTCTGCCTGCTGTCTGGGCACCTCCACTCCGGCCTCCTCATCCGCCTGCTCCTGCTGCTGTGCTGTCCTGTGCCCTGTGGGGGTGTTGTGGGGGGGTTGAGGTGGGCGGTCCAGGGGGCTGGGTCAAGCCCCGGGTGCTCCGCCTGCCCTCCCGCATGCCTGGGGGACCCTGGGCAGACCACGGGCTGTGCTTCCCCCACCCTCCATCACCCCCTTCCCCAGGCCCCGGGCACACCTCCCCTCATGGCTGTTCGCTTACACTCTATGTCGGTATTGGACCCCTCCGAGGCCAGCCCCTCAGTGTGGGTGGGGTCCCCCTGGGAGGAGATGAGGGAGATGAGGGTGCTGGCCTCGGACGCCACTTCTATGGCCTGGGGTGGGGGGCTTTCCGGGCTGCTATCAGGGGGGCTGCTGGTGCCTGAGGTCCCAGGGCACTGGGGCCCTGGAGCTTGTGCCTTCCTGGGGGCAGCGAATGTAGGGTGTACCTCGGCCCGTTCACTGCCCTGAACCACAGCGCTCCCCACGAGGCGCGGGGCCACGATGGACCCCTTCATATGAAGGATGCGGTCCAGGGCATTGTAGTAGGGGGCGGTCCGAGCTCCATGTCTGGACTGCCTATTGTTGTCCCGTATGGCCTTGTACCCCCTCTTTAGCTCATTGAACTTGGAGCAGCACTGGGCCATGGTCCGGTGATGTCCTGCTGCCCCCATGTCCCACACTATGTCCCGGAACACATGTTCGTTTCTCTGGTTTAGGGCTAGCTCCAGCTGGTTCTCCAGGGTCCCCCAGATGCTGATGAAGTCCCGGGTCTCCTGGAACCCCCCCTGCCCCCCTGTGGTAGGGCCTTCTACCCCTTCTTCCCTGTGGGTCCTCCTCATCCTCCTCCACCTCCTGTTCCTCCTCCGCCTCCTCCTCCACCCATGCTGGGCCTGTCTCCTCCGGGGGCTCGGCCTCCCAGACCCCTTTTCCATGTCTGCAGGATATGGGGGTGTGTTACGGTCCGGTCCCATTGTGTGCTTGTCCCGCGCCCCCCCTCACTCCCCTCCACATGCCGGGTGCCCAGCCAGGCCCCCTCCCCCCGGTGGTTCCCCTGTGCTGCCTATTATCCTCCCCTTGGATCCCCTTACCCATTTCCGGGGCACCTCCTCCTCCCCCGATCTGGCTGGTGTGCCTGGGGCAGCGTGCCCTGGCTGCTGATGTGGCTCCTGCGGTTGTCCCTCCACCTCCTCCATCTGCAGCATGACCACCACCTCCTCCTCCTCCTCCTCCTCCTGCACTTCCTCTATCTCCTCCTCC
>QEPC01007445.1:321412-343956 GCA_003113815.1 Sphenodon punctatus | reverse complement strand
TGTTTGTAGGAGTAGGCCTGTGTACTTATTAGATAATCCATTTAGTTCATAGCATTTAGAATAGTTAATAGCAGTTAGATTTAGTGTAGATAGATAGATATAATATTAGATACAAAAAATAAATTAAAAAACCCATATAAAAACCAAAAAACAAATAAAAAACAAAAGAAAACCATATAAAACCCAATAAAAAACCAAAAAACATATAAAAAACAAAAAAAACACCCATAACATTTTCCAAATGGCTGAACCGAACGGAAGGGATGAATGGACGAACTGAACGGCCAAACTGAATGGCCAAACCCAAACCTGGCGAACTAACCGAAATGCCGAGCCGAACGGACAAACTGAACACAGCCGAACCGAACGGACGAACTGAACGGATGAACCCAACACGGCTGAACCGAATGGACGAACCCGAACCATGATCTGTTCGCCAATCCCTAATCCGAAAAGGCAGGAGCAGCAGATATTCAACTGTCAGGGCAGAGTACCCGTGGCACAGCAGTGGCAGCCTCAGCAGCAGCAGAAATTACAATGCCGGGTCACAGTCCCCATTGTATAATAGCGGCAGCTGCAGCAGACATTAGCTTGCCGGAGCACAGAACCCATGGCACAGCAGAGGCAGCATTGGCAGCAGACATTGGATTGCCTGGGTACAGAACCTGTGGAACAGCAGAGGCAGCAGAAGCGGACATTGGATTGCCGGGGCACAGAACCCATGGCACAGACAGCAGAGGCCCCCAGCCTTCTTCAAATTCTTCCTTAATGATATTGTTCCAGCAATGGCCCAGCTCCAATTTTTTCCCCCTTGACTTGCATCTCGCTACATTGGGTGTCTGCTTTTTGCAGATGACCTGGTGTTTCTTTCGCAAACCCGTGTGGGTTTAAATCGTCAACTGGAAGTTTTTGCCAACTACTGCAGAGAAAATAGCCTGCAGATAAACCATTCCAAATCAAAAGTGATGGTTTTCACTAAATCCTTAAAGGAAAATTGCTTTGGTTGGAGCATAGAGGAAACTCCTGTGGATCAGGTCAAGGAATTTAGGTACCTGGGACCTTTGTTCCACTATTGTGGGAGGTAGAAGCCCCATGTCGAGAGAGCATCCTTGGCAGCCAAACGATCGGCATCTGGGATAAAGAGATTTTTCTGTCAGTCCAGGAAGGGGGCATATGTGATGTCCTTGACCACATTCAATAGTAAATCTTCTGCGCAATTCCTTTTTGGAGCGGAACTTTGGGTCCCCTTAGGATCATCGAAAATAGATTGTATTCAATAAGATTTTCTTAGAGCTTTACTTAGGGGCCCAGGGGCTACCCCTGGGGCAGTGATCTGTCTTGAATTAGGGCAACCGAGATGGTCCTTTAAGACTTGGGAAAGGGACCACAAAATGTGGATAAAAATAGCTTACCCTGACCCTAGGGACCTATTTCCGTTTCTTGCTCAGGATCCATTCCCTAGTACTTGGCTCCAACAAGTGGAGCTGCACCTTACTTCTATTGGGTTGTCAAGGACCTACCTATTAACTAAAGATCCCCGCTCTGCTTTGGCCGAAATCAATATGCGCTGGCAGGATCTCAACTTGCAAGGTGAGTGGGAAGAGATAAGGGCTAAGACCCATCTCAGGGGATACTTAAATCTCCATATCAAGAATGATGAAATGGCCTGGCCCCTTGGGGCGGCATGTATAGCAAGGGGAAAATGAGTATTTAGTGTGCCAAGGTTCAATGCCTTGCCGACATGTCTTTTAGAAGGCCGGTTTGATGGGATTCTGACCTCTCAGAGACTATGCCCCTTTGATTTGCAGGAAGTAGAGTCTATTGACCATCTACTTCTCCACTGTCATCTTTACGATAAATTACAGGAAGATTACCTTTTACCTTACCTGAAGGAATTCCAGGACTGGTCCCACACAGCCTTGTGTGACAAATTTCTGTCCACAAGGAACCACCATTTCTTGCAAGCTGTGACAAATTTTTTAAATCATGCTCTAGCGTGACATCACCAGTTTCTGAATTTTAAATTGCCATTAGAATCCATTGACCAGAACTGTTGAGCTATATGTATATGTACATGCATATTGCGGATGGTTAGTGTATGCAAGGCATTCTAACCAGCATTATACTTACACTCAGTGGTCCAGGTGTTAACAATAACAAGGGAGGGGGGATGGGTACCGATCTGCATATTATGTTTATTTTTATACTTTATGTAACTGTTTTGAATTGTGTTTGATACTGTATATCTGTTTTATGTGTTTGTGTATGTGTATGGCCATAGCCGCTGGCTCAGCCAACTAAACTAAACTGAACTGACAGCAGAGGCAGCAGAAGCAGACATTGGATTGCCGGGGCACAGAACCCATGGCACAGCAGAGGCAGCAGAAGCAGACATTGGATTACCTGGGCACAGTATCTGTGGCACAGCAGAGGTGGCAGCAGCAGCAGCAGCAGCAGCAGCAGCATAGATTGTATGCCATGGCACAGAGCCTGTGGCACTGCAGAGGCAGCATCAGCAGCTGCAGCAGACATTGGATTTCCAGGGCACATAACCTGTGGAACAGTAGAGATGGCAGCAGCACAATTTGCCTGTGCCCAGCACCCAAGGAGCCAAGGTGGTAGGATTTGCCAAGGAAGAGCTTCCATACAGCAGCACATGGCAGCAGCAAGATTGCGTGGGCACATTTGGATTTGCCAGGGCAGAGCACCCATGGACCAGTAGACAGCAGCAGTGGGATTACCAGGCCAGTGAGGCACATCACCCAGGGTTGTCAGGGCAGGCAGACAGGAACCTTGGCATGAGAGGCAGGAAGGCTGGGGCAGGACTTCAGCTTTGCCCACAGGGTGGGCCGAAAGGAACCTTGGCATGAGCATAAGACAGACTGAGGCAGGGTTCGAGTTTGGCAACCAAGGTGGGCAGACAGACAGTGTGGCATGAGTATGGGAAGGCAGACTGAGGCAGGCTTTGATCTTGGCATCCTGGGCGAGCGGGCAGATGGGCAGCATGGCATGAGCAATGGAAGGCAGACTGAGCTAGGCTTTGATCTTGGAAAGCTGGGTGGGTGGGCAGGCAGACAGACATTGTGGCATGAGTATCGGAAGGCATACTGAGGCAGGCTTTGATCATGGCAACCTTGGCAGGCAGACACACAGGCAGTGTGGCATGAGCATCAGAAGGCAGACTGAGACAGGCTTTGATCTTGGCAACCTGGACAGGCTGGCAGACAGGCAGCGTGGCATGAGCATCGGAAGGCAGACTGAGGCAGGCTTTGAACTTGGCAACCTGGGTGGGAAGACAGGCAGCGTGGCATGAGAGGCAGTAGGGAAGACAGGCTGGGACCTTGGTAGGGCACTCAGATAGGTTGGCGAAGACTGTGCAGTGTGAGAGAGAGCCAGTCAAATAGGCGGGCCGAGATTGTCTAGCTAGAGGCTGGCTGGCAGGCTTACAGCTTCCCAATGCCACCCTGCATCATGAGGTCCATCAGATAGGCCAGCCAAGGCTGTCTAGTCAGAGAGAGAAAGAGACAGGACAGGTGCTGGGCATTGGGAGGGTGGGACAGCACCTCAGTAGCTGTGGCCCAGATTGAGGAGGAGCCCCGTCCCAAGACTTCCCCATGGGATGGCATGTGCCACTGCACCATCAATCCATGTCCTGGGGAAGCCCAGGGAATCCCAGCAGCGGAAGGTTCACCTTTTAAAAAATCAACTGCTCCACCACCTTGGCCCCCATTCTCCGGTGATGCGGCGAGTAAATGTCCCCCACCATGGAGAACACCCGCTCTCTGGGGACACTTGTTGATGGGCAGGACAAGAGACCCTTGGCCTCTTTGGACAGGGCCGGCCACACATTTGTCTTTCCGGCCCAGTAGGCCAAGGGATCGCTGCTGGGATCGATGCATGGCTCCTCCTCCAGGTAGGTCTCGACTACTGCTGAGGTGCTGTCATACTCCCTTGTGTAGCTCCGCTTGGGCATCACCTCCACCACTGCCCTCAGCCATGTTTCCTGCCCTGCTGTGGATGGGCCAATGCTCAACAGAGTGCCCTGCACATACGAGCTGCTGCTACTCGCAATAGGGGTGCTGCTGTTGCCCATCCTGATGCTGCTGATGCCCAACCTGCTGCTAGTGCTGCTACTGCTAGGGCTGGGTGCAGGGATAGACCCCACTGGCTGAAAGGGTTGGCTACTCCCACTCCCACCATCCCCAAGGGAGTCCTGCTGCTGCTGCCGCACACTCTCCAGAGCCCACTCTGCCTGCCGAACCCTCCCACCAGGTCACCCTTTCAATGCCCATAGAGCGCTGTCTGGCATGCCACACTGCCCTTGACCCTGGGTTCCAGCATGGTTGTCAAAACATATTCCTCGCGCTGAAGGAGCTCATCGAACCACGTCTTCAACCTTCCCTTCAGCTGCTGCACCAGGACAACCACCTCATCTGCCAGCTTCCTGCCCAGAGAATCACAATCCCACCCCTGGAGAATTTCCTCCAGTCTCCTCAGGAGACTCTGGACCAGAGGGATAACCTGGCTGATGGTGGCTGTGGAGGAGCTGATGGTCTCCGTCATGGCCAGCAACGATCTGAGCACAAAGACCATATAAGCCAGGATCTCCCATTCCACCCCATTGTACCCTGGAGGTGCCCTGCTGTCCATCACCAGTTGAACCTGAGCTTTCTGCTCGAGAAGCTGCTCGAGTATCAGGAAAGTTGAATTCCACCTGGTGCACACATCCTGCACCAGCTGGTGCACTGGGGAGCCTTGCTCTGCCTGCTTCACCTGGAGGAGTTTGCTGCCCTTCACGCTCCGGTAAAAACCAGCCAGCTTCCTTCACTGCTCAATCAGTGAGCTAAGTGTGCCTGCCCCAATCCCCTTCTCCCCCAAGCCCAGAACATCCCTGATGACCAGGTGAAGGTTGTGTGTGGTGCAAGGGATGTTGGTGAAGCCCCCCTCGTGGACTGCCCTCATTATGTTGGCCATGTTGTGTGTCACCATGCATGCCTGGGTAAAGGGCGCACCTGGCATGATCCACTCCCTCACCATGGCGGTCAGGGCTGCCTCGAAGTTCCAAGATGTGTGGGGGCCATCCATTACTTCTGTTTGAAGCAGAGCCCACTTATACCCTGCTTCAGAACCCCTCCTGCCACTCCCAAACGCTGCTTCCGGGTCCTGCCACCAATGCGCCGTCACTGCTAGTTATGCATGCTGCGCATTCCTACTTGACCACAGGTCAGTGGTGAAGTAGATGGTGGCACCCCCAACCCTTGCCAGCTGCTCCCTCATCCACTCCTTTAAAGCCCGGTACAAGGCTGGCACCACCTGTGGACTCAGGGTGGTGCATGAGGGTAGCTTAAACTGGGGGGCCAGGAAGCCATTCAGGCATCCCCGACCACCAAGAAGGGCTGCCCATCCAGCGCAATCATTTCTCCCAACATGAACGTGGCTTTCAGTTGAAAGCAAAACTGCCCTCCACATGCTGCAGCTGCCAATGGATTTGGCAGCTGCCCCCACCTCAGCTTCTCCATGGTGCACTGCTGCTGCTGCTGCTGCTGCTCCCCCCTAGGAGCAATACTGCTCCTACTGCTAGAGGCAGCTGTTAGAGCAGGATGCTTGTCCGCTGATGGAGGCGGATGACTTGCTGCTGCAGTCGGGAACCCGCTGGCGTCCACTGCCCCCGCCTGCCCGCTTAGCAACAAAACACTGTGGCATCCCTTGTAAGTTGTTCCAAGGTTGGTGACCACCTGCCCATGCTTCACCACCTTCTGTCACAAACTGCACTGCACCTCCCTGGGATCATCCTCCCACACCAACCTAAAATGTGCCTATATGGAGGATTTTTTGTCCCCTCCTGCCTTCTGGCCTGCACTGGGTGATTGCTGATGGGAGGGGCTGAACATGGTGGCAACACAGCTCTCGGAGGGACAGCCATCACCTCAGCACCAGACATCTCCTCCGCAGGACTATTGTCTGCCTCACTGTCCCCAATCTGAGTGATGTCCCACGAAGGGGAGTACTGGGACCCTGAGGCTAATCAACTGCCCGCCATGCTGCTGCCACTCTCCCTGTGCCCCCTATAGCTGCTGCGGCTGCTGCTGCTGCTCCTCTCCCTGCTGCCATTGTCCCGGGATTGGGCCCTGCCTCTAGCAGCCACGGTGGGATCCACCAGCCCTGGACTGCTGGGGATAACCTCAATAACTGGGGTCAGGGACATTGGTGGCCAACATCCAACCCTGAAGCACCTGCACCTGCTCCTGCAGCAGCAACAGAATGCAGGCCTTCCAGTGCCCTGAGTGGCAATGGAGGACACTGGCAGGAGGCGCCACTGAAACACACCCTGGCTAGTACCAGTGCTGGGAGCCTCTGAAACCTGACTGCCAAAATCAGGCCTGTACAGTTAGGACGTGGTGACGGGCTCGGGCTGCTGTTGATGCCTGCCACTCTGCTGGCATGACCCCTGCCACCTCTGCCACATGCCCCATTGCCTGCCTTATGGGCAGCAGGCCGGCTTCTACTGCTTCCCATCTCTATTTTTCCTTTACAAATTATGCAGAGGAAGATTTTATATTTATTTATTTATTTATTTAATCAAGATTTGAATATTATATATATATATCTACTACACTAACTCTAACTGTTATTAACTATTCTAAAACCTATTGAACTAAATGGAATATTATCTAATATCTACAAAGACCTAGTCCTACCAACATACTATAAAATATTAAAACTGAATCACTACACACTATATCTATGAGTGAAAACAGACATGATGCTAACCACCCTTTAACCACCCTTGGTGGTTATTTATGCATATTGCAGGGCTGTATTGGTGCCCTATGCAGCCCTGCAATATGCATAAATGGCCACCAAGGGTGTTTAAAGGGTGGTTAGCGTCATGTCTGTTTTCACCCTATCTCTATAACTAAGCTTACTCCTACATCTATCTATCTATCTATCTATCTTTCTATACATACATACATACATACATACATACACAGGGATGGGGGGGACATCCACAGCTCACAACAAACAACACAGGGAGGGGTACAAAACTGAAATGAAAGCTAAATCAATCTAATGCTACTCTAAATAAATTAAAAAATGGGAAGGGAATGAGGGATGGAATATATACAGAGAGGAGGGAAGGATTCAATAGAGGGTAGGGAGAAACAACAGAGGGAGGGGTAAAAAATACAAAATAAACCTAAATCTATCTAATCTAATCTAAATAAATGAAATAATGGAGATAAATGTGTAGAAATGGGTGAAATAGGAGGAGGATGACAATGAATTAGGAACACAAACTGCTGGGTGAGGGCGACTTCTGAAAACGCCTGCTGACAGGATCAGTGGCTGAGCTCAGAAGGAATTGGAAGGGGGGAGGGCATTGACTTTTGTTACTTGCTGCTCCTGCCTTACCACAAGCCCCATTGGCTCTGTGCAGCCTATCCCCATGCCAATTGCAGACTGCGGAGCCAGCGGTCTAAGGAAAAGAGGGATGGTGATTGAGCAGGCTGACTGCTATTTCAAGTCTCTCCACCCCTGGCACCAGGAAGTCTGCTCCTCAGCTGCCCTCCCTCCCTGGGACTGCCAGCCAGGTTTTTCCTGCCCAAACTCATCCAAATGCAGCCAAACTGTTTGGGGGTGCTGGCATTCGGTTGGGGTATCCGGTTCAGCTGCCCGAACTGGCTGACTTCGATCCAATCTCCGAATGTTCGAACTGCGTTCACACTTCTCTAGTAGTCAGGCACATTGGACAATAGTGGGTTCCCTTCTCCAGTGGACAGATCTTTCTCCTCCGCTCAGGGGAAGAGGAGGGCCTAGGCAGATCAGTCCCTATCTCAGCCCTCCCCCCACCCCCCTGTACAGCAGCACCATTGGAAAGCCACCATGATGGAGCTAGGTTGTAGTTGGTACTCGTGTGCTGGGAAGAACATCACCCACCAGCAATGGATGGCTGGGTGAGATGATTGGATTGGATGACCAACCCTTCAACATCATGGACAGCATGGGCTACTTCCGGATAATGGCTAGTGCCTCACTGCCAGATGCCCTCAGGCATCACCTTCAGCAGGTGGGTGGTATTCTCCCTGTACCAGAGAGCCAGGGAGTGGGTGAGGGAGCAGCTGGACATGGCAGGTGGGCCTGTTGTGCATTTTACAACTGATATCTTGAGCAGCGGAAATGCACAACATGACTACCTGGCCCTGACCGTGCACTTATGGCAGGTGCAGGTGGCAGGAAGAGAAATAGGTGGCAATAGCAAGGGAGAAGGAGGGTAAAGGTGGGCAAACATTCTTTAAGACTTATAGGCTGGTGGTGGGGTGGCTGATGGCAGAAACACCATTCACCAGGGGGTTCATGGTGACAGACAATGGGGCAAATATGTGGAAGCAGTGTTGGGCGGTGGGTGTTTGGTCATCCTTAATGCTGCCTACAATTCACCTGGTGATGCACAATACTATTGCCCAGGGGGATGAAGGGATCTGACAGACCTCTTCCCTCATTGATTAAAAAGTGGAAGGAAGAACACAGGCTACTTCAACAAGAGTGTGAAGGGCAGTCACCTCTTGAGTGAGAATCAGGTGGAGCTCAGGGTACAGGAGCACTGCCTTGTGCAGGATGTGAGCTGCAGGATGTGAACTCCATTTGCCTCATGCTGGAGTGTCCAGTGGAGCAGCAGCTCATCCTGAAGGAGGTAACCCTTGTGTGTGAGATCAGGGTGGTGTCACTGCTAGGGCGGGAAGACAAGGTCATGATTGTCCAGTTCATGCATGTTCTAAAGTTCATTAAGGATGTGGCAGCCCATAGATGGCCACTGAGAGACAGGTCATCCCCCTGGTCTGGATTCCGTGCAGGATATTGGCAGACTTCCTGAGGGACCAGCACCAAGGGTCATAGAAGTGGCATCTTGTATCATTTTTCCTTGTATGAAGGTTGCAGGAAGGGCTGAGGAAGTGCTTCAACCTACTGATTGGAAAGGAGAAATATATTCTTGCCACAATTCTGGATCCTTGTGTGAAGGGGAGTGTGGTGAAATGCAGCAAGGGGGGTGCTATACAGCTTAGCCACCCACCTCACTGTGTTTGTCCAAATCTCTAACCTGGGGTCCCCACAGCTGGCAAACCCCAGAAAAACCTAGTTTTCACTGCCACCACCTAATCGGAGGGGATCCACACAACCCAGGATATGTGAACCCAGAGGTTTATAAGCCCATACACCCAGTGGAGTTAAGAATAGAAAAAGCTTAGGCTTTACTTATAGGGTTAAAAAGGGACAAAAGGGCACAAAAGGTTAAGAAGCAAGATAAGAAATTGAGCAAGCCCCAGAGTCCAGTTTAAGGGGTACGAGGACCTTTTTGAATCTGAAACTGCCTAAACTGTACTGGTTCAGGTAGGCAATCTGGTGGCATCTAACTCCATGTACAGGTAACTTACATAGGACTCAGTCTTTAGTTCCAATCTGGCAGAAGCCCAGATCTTGTAGATGTCGGAGCTGGCAGGAAGGGGCAAGACAGCAAAGAAGGAGTAGCCTGTCCCTTTGAAGCTCCTATCTGCTGAGATTGGTCCGTGGGAGGTCACCTGCACTATGACCCAGTCCAAGGCAGGGAGGCCTCTGCCCTGTGATGTGATGACAAACCGGTCTTGGTTGCCATGTGCTCACAAGAGAAAGGAGGGCAAGTCCCATCCTATTCATGAATGCAACACTGTCCTGCTAGGGTCTCTCTAGAGGCAAAGGCAGGGGCAAACGGCTTTTTGGCACAGGGGGTGTGGCAGCTTGCTTTATGGACCTCATCCTGAGGAAACATGCACTGGTGGAGAAGGTGCAAAGGGCAGAGGGAAGGAGCAGGGCCCTGAGGAAGGAGGGCCCATATGGAAGGAGCAGGGCCCTGAGGAAGGGGGAAGCTGCAGACAGGATGAGATACAGAGCATCCCTAGAAGCTGAGCTAGCAGCAGGGCCAGAAGCAGGCCACTTCCTGCTGGAGCACAGCAGGGCAGGTACTATGGGCAAAGGATGTTGTGGAGGAGGTTGGCAGCAGCAGCAGTCAAATCTGCAAGGAGCCTGATACTGCAGAAAAGGTGTTGGACAAGTATCTGGAGGAGCCTTCTGTGGATTCTGGCTGCAACCCTTTGCAGCACTGGGTGTAGAAGGGCCAGGTTTGGCAAGACCTGGCCAACATGGCTCAGGAGATGCTCTCCCCACCATCCAGCATGCCCAGTAGTTGGGTGTTTTCTCAGGGGGGGAACATTGTCAGTCCCCTCTGTTTGAGACTGGGCACTGGGTTGGTGGAGCTGGTACTGTTCCGGATTCCATACCTCAGCTAAGACTGCTTTTAAATGAGGAGCGCTGAAGCGTCTCCTCAATGCCACATTAAAGCAAAGCCACCGGAAGTGATGTTCTCTCTGTTGCCGGCGGCGGCTGGAGACACGGGGCTTTGGAGCGGCGCGTTCTTAAGCCAGATAATTGAACTCTTAAGAATGCGCCGCTGCAAAGCCCCGTGTCTCCAGCCGCCGCCGCCACCGGCAACGGGGAGAACGTCACTTCCAGTGGCTTTGCTTTAATGCGGCGTTTGGGAGGCGCTTCAGCACGCCCTCGTTTAAAAGCAGTCTTAGTGCAGGGAAGGGAGCCAGAGAGCAGGGGACGGAGGCTAGCAGTAGGCCCTTTCTCCCCCTTCCCTGGCCCCCACTGGCCAGGGAGGGAATAGGCCAGAGGGAGCCAGGGAATAAGGGGTGAGGGGCCTAGTGGGTGAGTCGGGGTGGGATGCTGAAGGGGGAGCAGGGGGCCTAGAAAGGGGGTCAGGGTGGGTTACTTTCCTTCTGGAAGGGTCCCGCACTGCATGGCCTCTTCCAGACTTGTAAGTTTGGAAGTAAAACAAGAAAGCAAAAAAACTGAGCATGTGTCAGCACACCAGTGCCATTCAGTCCATTTCTGAGCATGCTCAGTCATTTTTTGTTTTATTTTTTACTTTAAAACTTACCAGCCAGAAATAGGACAGACATGGGTGCAGGACCCCTCCGGAATGTAAATAACCTACCTCTGACCCCTCCCCCTGCTAAGCCCCCCACTTCCCCTAAGAACCCACAAAATCTCTGACCCCCACCCTCATATTTCAAAAAGTACTCTCCGAGGGTTTGAGGAGTGGCCCAAATACTCGGGACTGCTCCTCGGACCTTCCGAGATACTCAGGAGGGTTTTTTGTTGTTGTTGTTTTAACTACTCAGAACACCACTAGTTCCAATGCTTACCCCCTCCTCCCCCCCCCCGATGGTCTCTTTGAGCTGCAGATGCATGCACAAAAATAATGCCCTTTTCCAAAATGGCACTGATGCTGCTGACACCATTTTGGAAAAGGACAGTGCATGTGCAAAATGGGCCCAGCAGCTATTTTGCACATACATGCTGTGGAGCAGGGACCTCCACAGCATGCCTCGGTGAGGGAGCCTGCCAGGTTGCTACTCCACACAAGAGGAACTCCCCTCCCCTAGACCTTTAATCAAGACCTCTGGGCTGGTAAGTACCATATCAGGGCCCCAGGCGGTGGGTAGGAAAATGAGCTGGTGGGGGTAAACAAGTTGTTTGTTTTTTTCCGATTTCATTATGGGTCTGTACCCATACCTGTACTTAAATTGGAGGGGGGGGACTGTAAGCATTCTGCCCCCCAAAATCAGTGCAGGTTGACATCCCCAGTCTGTATTCTTTCTAAGTCCTATGCCCTGGGGGCGTCTCTGCTAGTTAAAGCCCAACAGACTTGAGACAGCATGTCTCCTTTGCCAATCCCTGCTACTTTTCAGTGCCAGCCTCCCCACTACCTGCTCATGCCCTGATGCCCCATCTTTTTCCTGGATGCGTGCCAGTCTCTCCCTGATATTCTGCTTCCAAGAAGTTGAAACCTTGTTGGGGAATGCACACCCATCTAGCTCCTCTTTCCACTGTGAATCACAGTGGCTGCTGCTATGTGACAATCTTATATATTACCAAGGGCTGAATCAAGTAGTGAAACAACAGCTCACAATTATTCACTCGAGTTCCGAGGATCAGTCCCAAGTGTTTTGGCTGGTCTAAAGAGCCTCTGTGAAAATTCATGAGTAGTTTCCGAGGGCAGGGGCAGAGGATGGGTCAGAGGTAGCTGGGGGGGGGGGGAATGGGCCAGGGAAGGGGGGGGTATATCATGGGCTGAGGGGGTAGAGTAGTCACCCTCCAGAGGGGCTCCTGCTATGCGTGACTTCCTCCAGACCAGGTAAGTTTAAAAAACAAAACAACAACAACTGGTCATGCTCAAAAGGGTTGAAATGCCCATTCTGAGCATGCTCAGTCCTTTCCAAAATGGTGCTCACAGAGTGCTGATGCTTGGAATCCAAAGAAAAATTGAAAACAAAACTATAACAAAAATAATGAAAATAAAATTCTAAAACAAAACCAAAAAACAATTTTAATAATGAAAATGAGAACAAAAAATAAGGTTGTCCCCTTGCACACACTCCTGCTTTAACACAAAGAATTATGGAATGTCCTACAAAAAAGCTTTTTAAAAAAGTCAATACCAATATAGAAGGAGTTATTACAAAATGCAGTCATAATCAGTGCGTCCAAACTCTTGGCCAGTAGCTAGATGATGACTTCTCAGAATATTAATGCCATTGCTTAGGTGGATATTCAGTTAACCATTGTGCATATATTTTTATTTACATTCATTTGTAGCTTGTGATCTGTACCATATTCTAACTATCACAGGAAACTTCCTGATGTTGAGCATAAACTCTCCCTGTTTAACCTTTAGGTCACTGCCCGTCTTATTGTGTGTTTTTAAACAAAATGCTACCACGCAAGGCCACCCATCAACTAATCATCTGAACACCTGTGTGAAGTTGGTGCACGGGAATATGCACTCATGTGACCCACACAACACCCACTCATGGTCATGTCTGGAGCACTTCTGAAAAATCCATAGTACCCCATGCAGGGGAAACCAAAAACGTGTGTGGGGACAGGCGTTCACACATCTATATGAACCAGGATGCCCACCCATGTCAGCAGAGAGGTCCAGGGTCCAGCCACCTCCCGGTCCCACCTACAGCCTTACTGGAAGCTCTTAAAGGACATACACATGAAATAAAAAACATTGTTGGCTCAAAGCACCACAGATTCTCCCCCCCACCCCACCTCCAATGCACAAAAGAAGAGTCAATACCATGGAGGACACCAACCCAGACAGCAGTTTCCTGAATATCCTCCCACAGTATGTGCCTCAGTTGTTGCCTGGGACTGCCAGCAGCTGCCGCAGCTCCAAGAATCATGGGCAGGAAGGGGTTACTGGCTACTGCAGCTTCATGTTTCCTTGGTGTCCAAGCTGAGCATCAGAGAGAGCAGTTGGGTGAAGCTTGGAATGGGAGGTGTTGCCAGGTGTGGGGTTGGTTGCTCATACAAGTTGTTTGCAGGACTGGTTCATGGTGGCGGAAGTGCGTGGAGACTGCATGCATGGAGCAGCCACAGAGCCTCCCCCCTCCTCCCCAAGCCTTGTTCATTTAAAAAATCCCATTGTTAGCCTCTTTCAATGGATGCGAATAATAATACATTGAGGTGGTGTAAAACATTTCCTTTTTGCAAAACCTTTGGCAGCAGGCAGGGCTAATGTTAGTAGATTTAGGGTGAGGGTGGGTTTTTAAGGTGTTTTTTAATTAGGAAGTTTTATTGTATTTTCATTTTATTTTTGTTTGTTTTTATGATGTAAGCCACCCTAAGCCTTTGGGGAAGGGTGAGGTAGAAATTTGAAATAATTAATAATTAATTAATTAACATTAATCACAAGCCAGCAGGTCACTCCATCGATGTCCCCTGCAGTGTTATCCTTCCTTATTTCCTGATGAATATTGATCAGTGCTGATTTTAAACTTTTTCCTTAGCTCCTTCCTGAAAATATAAAATTGCATTCCTGTTGGGACCATGTGGTTGCCATCAAAATGCTGACAGCCCATAAGGTCAACAGACAAATGGCTGACTTGCTGAAAAGTTGACAGACCAGAAATTTGACAGGGATATCAGTCATTCTAGCTGACAGGCAAGATAATCATCAACTTTACAGTTCCAAGCAATAGATTGTTACTTTTGTGCTAGCAACATGATACCTTCCTAAGAACATTGAGGGAATTAGTATTTTCTGATTCTGAGTTTAGTGACTATCAAAAGCCTGACTTGTAATTAAAAGAAAAATTTCATGCATCTTGAGTTGTCAAATCTCCAGCAAAACACATATTTCAAATTCACCAACCCAGGGAACTATGATTTGTCTTGGAAACCTTAACACTGATTCTAACTTCCTGTCAGTATCAACCAAGGGAATATTGCTGCTGTTTTTCTACCTTGTCCTTCTTGCAGCCTTTAACAAACTCCTTGACCCTACTGACTAACAGAATTCCAGTGCTGGACTTATTGCCAGAAACACCCTTTCCATGCCTCCTGGGATGTACTCTTCTCTGCTTAAAAGATTTGCATTAATTGAGCTTCTGTTCCTGTTTGCCACTAGCTGTGTAATCCATGGTGGTTTTATCCAGTGTCAACAGGAGTGTAAAAAGAGGGGGAGAAAACATTCCTCCTTAAACTTGGTGTTTCAGAGGATGTCTTCTCCTTAATTTTGGTCTCCTGCAACTTCCATGGTGGTGCCTTGTGGTCCACGTGAAACCAAATTAAGAATGGGATTTCCCCCTGTGACTTTCTCCTTCCAGCCAGCATTTTAATTTCCTAGAAGTGGGTGGGGCATCACCCATGGTCAGCTGTCGACCCCACTCCCTACCTTGGACTATTATTATTCCACTGAGTTGCAATGTGTCCTGTGATGCACTATATTTATTTATTTATTTATTATATTTATGATACAATTTATATGCCGCCCCCTCCTGCCTCAGGCATCTCGGGGCAGCTCACAACATTTTAAAAACATTTCAAACATTAAAATAAACAATAATAATTACAATTAAAAACAATATAAAACCCCATCCCCCCCTACCCTAACCCAACCTACCCACCCTATCTCCCACGGGAAAGGCCTGGTGGAACAGCCAGGAGTTACATTGTCAGCGAAAAGAGGTGAGGTCGGCAACCAAGTGGATTTCCGATGGGAGGGAGTTTCACAGTCGAGGCGCAGCCACGGAGAACGCCCTCCTCATAGTAGACACCCGGGGAACCCTGAGGAGGGCGCCCCCAGCTGACCACAGGTGTTGATTCAGGACCCGGAGGGTGAGGCAGTCCTGCAGATATGCGGGGCCCAAGCCATTTAGGTCAAGCCATTTAAAGGTCAACACCAACACCTTGAATTGGGCCCGGAAACCTATTGTCAGCCAGTGCAGAGAGTGAAACACCGGTGTAATATGCTCGTGTCTGAACCAGCACCAACAGTAGCTCTACATAAAGCATGTTGCAGTAATCCAGTCTCGAGGTAATAAAAGCATGGATGACTTTGGCCAGATCCGAGTCCGAGACATATGGCCTAAGCCAATGCACCAGATGTAATTGGCAAAATGCTTCCTTCGCCACAGCCACCACCTGGGCATCCAGGCAGATCTGTGGGTCCAGGCGCACCCCCAGACTCCAGACCTGAGAAACCAAAGGATGACGGACCCCACTCCCTCAGTCTTCCCCACAACCATCACCTCTGTCTTGTCAGTATTTAGTCTCATGTAGCTCGCCCTCATCCAATCCCCCACAGCAGGCAAACACCGGGTAAGCAGCGAGACTTCTGGACCTGAGTCGGAGAAATATGAGAGATATAGCTGGGTGTCATCAGCTTGTTGATGACATCTCACTCCATACTCCCTAACAACCTCTCCCAAAGAATGCATGTACACATTGAACAAAAGAAGGGATAATATGGAACCCAGGACCCTGCAGACCTCCACATGTGAGGCCCCGGAGGGAAGATGAAAACTCCCCCAGCACCACACGCTGTGTTCGCCCAGCCAGGATGGAGCAGAACCATTCAAGAACAGTCCCGCCAATCCCTGCCCAGTTCCGCAGCCGAGTCACCAACAACCCATGATCAACAGTATCAAATGCAGCCAAGAGATCTAACAGGACCAACAGGGTCCAACTCACGGGAGAGGTCCTCAGCCAAGGCCAACCCAGTCCAAATGCCCCTGAAGCTTATGAGCCATCACCCATTCAATAACCTTCCCTAACCCTTGCCTTTTCACGTCAAAAAAATCACACGTAACGTCTCATGGGGTACATTTTGTACCCCAAGCAGTTTTTCACCTGTGGCACAAAAATGTGGCCAAAATTTTTACTTTTTATCACTTTGTCTTCACAGTCAATGCCCTGCACACACACACACACACACACACACACACACACACACGAGACAATCTCTTTTATGGGGAATATTTGAACCCCAAGTGCATAACCAATAACCCGCCAAAGTCAATTCCTTGTTTACAAGCATATTTTTTTATTCATACTGTAGAATATTGATTTATTAAACATTACCTATGTATCTAGCAAAATATCAAAACCCTTAAAGACAGAAAAAATATATTAACCCTTTAAAATCAATTAACATACAATATAGAAAACATGCAAAACTCAATGTAAAAACTGATTGATTTGTAAATCAAACAAATCTACAGACATTTAGTCCTAAATGCATTTTTCACACCTCAACAAAGTGGTGTGGTGGCTTTTACAAACAAACTCACCACATGCCTCGCATTTACTCTGGCTTTTTCTGGCTGCAGTTCTTGGGCAAAGGTAGCAGTGGCCAAATAAGGGTCCAGGCTGGCGTGGTTTCACATGTACAGTTTAGTAGCCCAACATGGCCAATGCCTGTTTTGTATGATTTGTGAGATGCTGTGTATCTGCAATTCTGTGCCTGATATGTGCATCGATTAATTGCTCCCCTAGCTGGCACAGGAAAAGGCGCCATCTTACTTTGGCATCCTTTAAGTTCCAGTTTGGGTTGTGCAACACCCACAAAATAAAACTGGCAATGGCGGCAACAACATCAAGCATGTTATAAAAGAGAGTCACTGGCCAATATTGAATGTGGCTTCTTCAGATCTCTTTCCACCACCATGCCATGATGCATGGTGGACAGAAGGAGTACCACCTTTCCTTTCTTGGGGACATATGAAACCAAAGTTTGTTGTCCATCAAACCCAAAAATAGTGGAAAGAGGTTCTCTGCGTGGATTTGGCTGCATTTCCTGTAGTATGTTGGACTTATTCCTACAAATTATCCCAACGTAAGTCAGGTTTCTTTCCAGCAAGCTTGCTGCCAGATCAGTACTTATGAAAAAGTTATCTCCCACCACGTTTCTCCCAGTCTCATAGTAGGGGCACACCAGTTTTATCACTCTAACAGTTATCAACGGTCATTTACATTTTTTTATACAGGTGTGCTTGATGGGTGTGCTAAACATGTATTAGCAAATATAACTGCCAGTTGGTCACTATTAGAGCATCCTGCTTCAAAAGGGCCATAGAGAAGTGTCCTGACAGTGCAAGGCAGTGCAAGTGGCATTGAAGGGGTTAATTTAATTCTACTTCCAGTGAGGCGTGACTTTGACTTCCAGGTCCACTGTCAGTGTGAACTGGCCTTGAAAAGTGTTCAGTTTGAGTGATTTTAAGCTGGGGTACAAATCTACCACAAATGAAATGCATTGGCTGGGGTACATTTGTACCCCAGTAGCAAAACGCCATTGTAAGCGGGGGTACATTTCTGTCCCGGCACTTTTTTTGACATAGAAGACAGACGGTATGAGGTATCTGGCTGAAATTTGAGTATGTTGTGTGCAGAGGTGCCAGTAACAATGTCCTAATTATTCAAACTTGTAGACCCACCAATTAGCATATTTTTACATGCAATTTCCACTCTGGGATACACTTGTACTCCAGAGGAATATGTAATGGCTAAAAAGGGAAGGTTAGAGACTGGCCGATAGCTAGTAAGGGTGTCAATGTCCAAAGATGGTTTCTTGAAGAAGGGCCGCACCTCTGCCTCCTTGAGACAGCCCGGCACCCTGCCCTCCCCAAGGGAGGCATTGACTATCCCCACCAGCAATGGCCCCAATGTCTCCCGGCTAGCCTTAACCAGCCAGGACGGGAATGGGTCTAGTTCACAATAGGTGGCTTGAACAGTCCTAAGAGCATCCTCTGCATCCGAGGCCAACACCGCCTGAAACTCATCCCATAAAACTGGACAAGAAGGGGCTTCTACTGCCTCTGACCCATTCTCTGCTAAAAGATTTGCATCAAAACTGTGGTGAATTTGAGTGATTTATCCTCAAAAAAGTCCACAAACAAATCACAGTGAGAATTTGATGGTTCTACGTCCAGGCAGACGGAGGCCAGACTGACCAGCCCCCTCACCACCTGGAACTGCTCAGCCGGACGGGACTTACCGGATGCAATGAGGGCAGCAAAGAAAACATTCTTTGCTGTCCGTACCACAATGGCATAGGCACATAACCAGACTCTATGCTGCACCCAGTCAACTTCAGTACGCGAATAACACAATTGTTGCTCTAACCACCACCCTTCCTGCTTCATCCACTGCAGCTCCCCGATATACCACGGGAAGCTGTATTGGCGGCAATTCTGGAGCAGACGCCTGGGAGCCACACAATCGATGGCCTCCGTTAACACAATATTCCACCTGGACATGAGGTCATCGAGTGAGTGGCCATCGAGGTCAGAGGATACATTCCCTAGAGCTATCTGGAACCTTCCAGGTTCCATAAGCCTTCAGGGGCAAACCAACCTAACTTTCATACCTTCCCAGTGGCCGACATGTACCAGGATATCTGTCCAGAGGAGATAATGATCCATCCATGACAAGGGAACTGTTGACACCTCCCCCACCAACATATCCCCCTCCTCAAGGCCTGTGCAAAATATCATGTCCAGGGTATATCCTCCAACATGTGTGAGGCCCACTACTCTCTCAGACAGGCCCATGGTTGCCATGGCGGCCATGAACTCACGCTCCGCCCCTCCAAGACTGGCATCAGCGTGGATATTGAAGTCCCCCAGAATTATCATCCTGGGGGACCGCAAGACCACCTCTGGCACCAGCTCGGTCAGTGCATGCAGGGAGGCTGCTGTACAGGTGGGTGCCTGGTATATCAGCAGTATCTCCACTCTGTCTCTGGCCAAATCCAACCCCAGATGGAGACCCTCTATACCCATGATAGATCGCACAGGAAATATCTTCACAGACCTGGCATCCTTAAACATAATGGCTACACCGCCCCCTCTCCCCCCATCTCTCCAGCTGTGGATGATGCTGCACAGAGTACACAGCTGTGACAAGATCAGTCAATATAGTCCCTGATTCAGTGTCTAGTCAGGTCTCCATGACACATGCAAGTTCAGCCACCTGGTCCAGGATCAACTCCTGGACCACAGTTGACTTGTTAGCCACAGACCTGGCATTTATCAACATCAACCCAAGGCCAGGGGCCCTCTGAAACCCGGTCACCTCACCACCTTTCTGGCGGCCGGTGAATGGCACAGAAACACACCATCTGTCCCATCCACAGGTCGAACCTGCTTCCCAGAAGGACCATAGTTCTCCTGGCCCAGAACGACCCCTATGGCTGCAGACACACACACCCTGATCTGCTCCACCAACCCCCCCTAAGGCCACCCTGCCAGCCCCCCTGACGGTGATCCCCACCCTCCAAAACACCCCCATCCTCCTCTGTCACCGGAGGATCCCCTCCCTCTCAAATCCTTCCCTCCCTAACCTAGTCCCCTTGTCCCCCTCCCTCATAAAGAAAACATTCCAACCCCACCCCAATTCCCCATTAAAACAACAAAAAAAGCCTTCCACCCACCTCCTGGTCCCACTAAGGGCCACGCATATTGTATGAATTATGCTAGCCCAACTAGACCTTGTCCTGTCTTTCCAAAATGCCTCCCAGAATGTATGTATTTTTGAGCACAATATTTCATCTACAGAAACTTCAACTGCCATTCACAGCACCATGGAACTCTACCACCCTGGCTACTTCTGAATGGAATTCCAAGATGTACAGCGGTAATTCCTGACTGCTTTACCCTTTTGATTCTGCTCCTGGAGATGGATGGAGACTTCAAGCCTTTCCACTTACCTCAGCAATGAAAGAGCTCAGAGCTCATGAGCTGGTGGAGTCTGGGCACATCTGAAAAACAGGCCACTTTGAGAGCTGCCCAAACAGAGCCTTAGAAGACTATGGACACTTTTAGATGTGACACCGTCCTTGCAGCTTTAAATAATCTGCTATTAGGAAAGTCGTGTGGGTGACATTTAGATGCACCACCAGCATTGAAAGCCATGACTTGGAAATTCTTTTGAATCCACATTGGTGAAACCCCAACATTGAGGTTTCACCAACACGTATTCAAAAGCATGCATGAGCCGCAGTTTTCAGCAATGGCAGCATGTCTAAATGCTGCCCACACAACTTTCTGAACAGTGGATTATTTAAACCCATGAGCATGGGGTCACATCTAAAAAGGTGCTAAGGCTACTTTCCACATAATAAGTCCCACATGATGTGGGACTTATTTGTTAACACCAGATGCTGCTTTGTTTTAATACCTCTTTAATTCTTAGCCTTTAATAAAGCTTGTTTGTGCATAACCTAGCTGATGTGCTTGCAAGTGGGGAAGGCAACAGCCTGCCAGGCTGCCCAGTGAAAATTTAATGTCTCAGGTTTCTTTCTGGGGGTTCAAGTCAGAGTTTGGGGTGTTCAGAACCCCTAGAAAGGTAATCTTGCCCTTTTTGCCACCAATGTCATTTGGCACAAGGGTTCGATTACTCTCCACATTTTGCTGTGTTCCTGACCTCTTGTTGCCTAGACCCCCCCCCCTTTTTACTCCTTATTCGTTTCTTTCTTTTGCCTAGCCTCCTTGCTCTAGCCCTCTGCTCCCTTGACTTGATGTCAAGTAGTGAACTTGATGTCAATGAACCTTACCTAAACAAATGATCCCACACACAGCTGCCCTCTCCACACACTGTCTATCCTGTCCCCACACGGGGCACTCTGGCTTTTCCTGGATTACCCCATGCATAGACTAGGTGGGCAGTGTATGGGTCACAGGAACAAACACCCCCATGCACCCATATTCAAATGAGACCTCCCCAATGTGGATGGTGAATTTCCATGTGTGGGGGTGTCTTGTTTAAAAATATCACTTGTGGTCCAAATGCCTGGTCACCATGAGCAGGTGACCATCAAAGAGGGTATTTTCTTATGTGATGCTACCACCGGTGATTATGCTAACTCCGTTATGGCCACTGGCGGTGGTGTCATGTCTGCTCCCTCACACTAGATATTCACCATGGGTGGGAGCAAAGTACACCACAAACCATGGCAGGGCTAACTCCAGGATGTGTGCTGGGCACATGACCAGTGCACATCCCGGAGTTAGCCCTGCCTCAGTGCAGGGAAGGCAACCCTGGACCATAGCAAAGCAGGCCATCACATCTGATGGCCTGGTCTACCTAACTCTGGCCAGTGGCTGGAGCCTTTATGGGCAGGCACGGTGGCCTGATAGGCTGCTGCACCCACCCGTCAGGGAGGGGGCCAAACTGCACTGAGAAGCATGGGGACAGGACCATGCAGACCATGTCTGCATGTCCCCCACCCTCTCCCCACCCCCTCCCTAGCTCCGGCCTTCAGGACATTTGTTCGATGGCTGGGCCTAATCCTGCCCATGGTGAGAGCTCTCACCATTGGCAGGAACAATGTGTGACGGTGCTCAGAACTGTCACGTGTGAAAATACCCTGACTCACAAGGGCTTGAAGACCTTTAGGCAAATCAATATTGAAACAGATGGTAAGTGTTTTATTCATGGAAATTATAAACTTTGAGTAGTCCTTTGAATACCCAGACTATATCGTTGACCAAAATGGGTACTCACCAGTGGTGACCCCTCCTCCAGAGCTTTGAGACAGATGCCCCCCCAAGTCCCTCAGGTGTCCTCCCATGCTTGCTGGGGAGCCAGGAGCTGCTCCTCACCTGATCCAGTGGCAGCACTGTAAGTTTCCCCGCTTGTCTGAAGGCTTTGTTTACATTTTAACTCTCCTCCTAGAGACCCAATGTGTCACATGTAAACAAAGTCTTCAGGGAAAGAACTCTGCAAAGGGATGAGGGGGAGGGGACAAACATCCTCCTCCTGCTGCTCCCCCCTCCCTCTAGCTTTCCACTCACTGGCCAGAGAGCTAAAGGGAGGCAGGGACTTAGAGGATCTCCCCAAGCCCTCAGGGAGCATGCACTGGGCATTGGCTCAGAAAACCACTGCTTTCAGGGGATTGGGGAGGAAGTGGGGGAGGTGCCATGTGCTCCTTGGCTGAGTTCCTATGTAGAAGCCCAGCCAATCAGCAAGTCCTAGGGGTGTATCAGGGTGCCTTTTCGAAATGCTCTGGCCACCTCATAGCTCCTCTTTGTCCCCCTTGCACCTCCTCTACCAGAGTGGGAGGAGGGAGGAAAGAGCTCACTCTTCCTTGCTCCTTCCTCCCTAGGTTCACTTGAGGGGAGAGAGAGAGAGAGAGAGAGAGAGAGAGAGAGAGAGAG
>QEPC01007445.1:302874-314340 GCA_003113815.1 Sphenodon punctatus | reverse complement strand
CCCCCACCCTCCCACCCTAGCCCTGAAAAATGAACAAAATCCCACACAAAACAAACAATACCCCCCCTGCCCCCCCTGCAGCCCCCCAAAGTGCCCAAAAAGTGCCGCGCCCTTTGGCCGTGGCCTGCAGCTCAGCCGCTGTCCCTGGGCTTTATGCCCCCGCTCCTTCCGGGTGGGGGGGAGGGGACAGGAAAGCCCACGTGGCTGCCCTCTGCGTTCCCCCCCCAACCCCCAACCTCACAGGTGATGTTCTTCTCCCTGCAGGTGTCCGGCGGGGATGAGGAGCGGCGGCAGCGGCCCCAGCAGCGGGACTCGGCGGCGGTAGCGGTGGTGGCGGCGGTGGTGAAGCAGGCGGAGCCTCCAGAGCCCCCCCGCAGCAGCAGCAAGGCAGGCAGGTAGATGGTGTGAGCTCCTGTAGCTCAGCCGCTGTCCCTGGGCTTTATGCCCCCGCTCCTTCTGGATTGGGGGGGAGGGGACAGGACAGCCCATGTGGCTGCCCTCTGAGTTCACCCCCTAACCCCCAACCTCACAGGTGATGATCTTCTCTTGTCCGATGGCTTCGGCCGTATCTCTCAGACTCTGACCTCGTCAGTCATCCATGCCTTCATCACCTCAAGGCTGGATTACTGCAACACGCTCTACATGGGGCTGCCCGAGAAGCTGGTCCGGAGGCTGCAGCTAGTGCAGAATGTCGCGGCCCGTCTCCTTACTGGGGTGGGCCGCAGGGAGCATATGACACCTGTGCTTCGAACTCTGCACTGGCTGCCTATAAAGCACCAGGCTAGGTTCAAGGTGCTGGTTTTGACCTTCAAAGCCCTTCACGGCCTGGGCCCTGCCTATCTGGGGGATCGCCTTACTCCCCATGTGCCCGTGCAACCCCTGAGATCATCTGTGGCGGCCTTTTTGGAGGTTCCCTGGGTGAGACGGGTGGCCACTGATGTGAGAACTTTTTCAATGACTGCCCCATGCTGTGGAATTTGCTCCCGGAGGAGGCTCGGTTGGCCCCCACCCTCCTGTCATTTCGATGTTTGTGTGAGACCTGACTGTTCCGCCAGGTTTTTGGTGAGGGATTGGGGGGGTAGGGTTTGGGAGAGGGGGTGAGTTTTGCGATTTGTTTTAAAATTTGTTTTTGTGTGTTGTTTGCTGCCCCGAACTGCCTTTGGGCAGGAGGGGCGGGATACAAGTTTTAAATAAATAAAATAATTAAAAAAAAATCTATTGGGTTTGTGACCATATCTGCAGATGCTGTGACTCTACTGGGGTTTTACCGATATCTTGGGCACCTCTGACCTTAGTCTCAACATGCATACAATGAAGGAAATAGCCACAGATCTACTGTTTTAAAAATTCTTATTTTTTGGAGGCTAAGATGGATGGCTGGGGTTAGCAACACTTCACACAGTCAGATTCTGACAGTTGTTTTATTAAACAGTTATCAAACAGTTTAATATTAATACTTTGCTCTGAAACCCAGCAAAACTTTCTCAGTGATAACAGTGCAGTTACCAGTCACATCTTTACTAAACAAACGTAAGTATCAGCACTTATACATATGGGAATGGGTGAGTTTCCATGTTCTGTGTTTGGTTAGAGCTCAGAGTTGATGATCCTGATTATAAACCTTTAAATATCTGAAACTCTGAAGAGCTACAGGTGGTGATGGAACTGGAATTGCAGAGAGGTGTTCTGGGTGACTGCCCCACAGCTTTAGAAATCCCTTCCTTGGAGGTTCGCCTAATATAAGTCCTAATTTGAATGTCTTTCTCAGGAAGTGCAAGACCTTTTTATCTGGCCAGGCACTTGATGGGCAGGGATATATATTTTTCAGGGAGGGAGGGTTAGGTGGGTGCTTTTAGTTTTTATTGGTTTTTAATTTGTATTTGTTTCCTTACTTATGTATTTATTGTGAGCTGTCCTGAGTCTCAGGGGATAGGGCATGAATTAAACTAAAAAACTAACTAAATAAATTAAATTAAAATTTTGCAGCACCTTCAAGTCAGAAACATCCTCTGTACCAAGAATATAGAATGTTTTTATTATTATCACATCTCAACAACCATTATGCCATGAACTGTGGGGCTTTTAGTTTGTGGTTTTTATCTTGGTTTTGGTATCTGTTTTCTTTCCAGGAATATACTTAAATGAGAAGCATTTTCATTCAATGCCATGTTACTGATGATAAGAATATCTTTATATTGGTTCTTTTTATAGAATACTTATGATTGTACTTTTAGACTATAATAATGGGGAAGAGACATAAAACTGTTGATTTGTGGGAATATTTCGCACATATATGAGCTTATTCTTGGGGATGATAAATACACATCTTGGTACACACAATTTTTTCATATTTTTCAGCTTTGTCACTAGGGCTTTGTGTTTCAAGGATAGCTATTTAAATTGCTTTTGAAGGAGCAGTGGCTGAGACCATGTGATTCTATCTTCAATGCACCTCCAGCATGAAGCACACATCCACTCTGAACTCAGCCAAGCACTTAGGGTGGGACTGCTGTGTGGACAGTGCCAGTGCTAGCACATAGCATCATAGACCGTTTGTACACAGTCAGCCCCAACTCCCACTTGGTGTTGGGGTGTGTGTGTCCGTGTACACAGCCAACGCTGGGTGGGGGAGATGGGTGTCCGCTTGGTGTTTGCCTGTGTGAACAACGAGTGGGATGAGTGGGGGTGCATGCGCACTCCCACACAACACCCGCCTCCACCCATCACACACCCATCTCCACCCACTGAGCCCTCCAGAAAACTGGAGGAGGCTCCATAGATGGATATGGGTGGAGGGGTGTGTGTGTGTGTGTGTACGTGTAAACGACTGCACACACATCTCCACCCGCCACGGGAAAACACCCATTCCCTCATCCACCTCTGTCCATGTAAAAAGGCCCATAGGTGTAAGAGTCAGAGCCTGATCATTTTACGGAGGCAGTGTAAGACGTTCCTTTTCAGTATAGCATTTGCTGAGGAGGGCTAGGTATTGGGTAGGTGTGTGTGTGTGTGTTGGGGTTGGTGTGGGTGGTTTTGGGATGAGGGTAGGGTTTTTTAAAAATGTATTTTAAAGTATTTAATTGTATTATGTTTTTATTGCTGTACGACACCCTGAGCAGGGTAAAAGTATAAATAAATAAATAAATAAATAATATGGACAGGATCATCATCATAAACTTTATTGTGTGACCCAACTGGGACATTGCAAAACATAAAACATAGTATAAGTAACATAATAAAACCAAAAAACTATCAACAAGATAGTGCTTACATAGAAACCACAAAAAATTGCCCGACCAGGGCTATAAAATTTCAGTGACCAAATATCAATAAATCAATAAAACAACAATGGCCTATTAAGTACTGCTAAGTTTTAAATATAGGAGGCCACATAGATTAGCTAGGTGGAGCCGCCCTGTCTTTATTTTTAAATTGAAAAACCTGACCCAGAAAAGCACCCACCGGACAGGAATCAATAAGATTACACACATTCAATTGCCTTGCTAGAGCAGGACCTAAATGTATTTGTTTATTTATTTGGATTTTTATCCCACTCTTTCCCGCAGGCTCAAGGTGGCTTACCAGCATTCAGAAATATAAAAACCAACACAAATTAACCATATAAAATTCTAACACCCCTCAAACTCTATGTCTGTCTGTCAAACACTTGGCCAAATAAGTAGGGAGGGAGGGTTGGGCTGTTCAGAGGTATCCAGTAAAATCTATAAAGGGGATTGAGGGTCTCCATCTGGTGTTTGATGTGGCAGAGGAAAGTTTGGGAGTGCTGCTTGTATGGCGGCCTCCCTGCATTCTCCTGCAGATCTTGTGTTGGTAGTGGTGTTGTGATCCCCGAAGACGATAGTCTTGGGGGACTTCAACATCCACACCGATGCCGATCTTGGGGGTGCAGAGCATGAGGTAATGGGCGCCATGGCAACCATGGGCCTGTCCCAGAGAATCAGCGGCCTGACACACCAGCAGAAACATACCTTAGACCTTGTGTTTTGCACTGGCCTTGAGGAGGGGGGGGTCCGCTGGTGGGGGAGATATCAGCTGTGACCTTGTCATGGATGAACCATTACCTCCTACAGGCCTCTCTCCTGGCTCACGTTTCCCCCCAAAAGGGCATGGAACATATTTGAATGGTCTATCCCCATACACAGATGGAACTGGAGCGGTTCCGGGAGGCTTTGGGGGATATACCCTCTGATCTGGACTGCTGTCCCATCAATGGCCTCATCGAGCTGTGGAATGTCTTGTTGACGGAGACTATTGATAAGATAGCTCTGAGGCGTCTGCTTCCCAGGCAGCAGCACCACAGGCCTCCCAGGTTTTCAGAGGGGCTGAGGTTGCTGGATCAGGAGGGAAGGCAGTTGGAGCAACAGTGGCATCGTTCACGTGCTGAAGCCGACAGATTGTGGCACAGAGTGAGTTTACAAGCCTATGCCCTTTCTTTGCTGTTCACATAGCAACAGTTCTTTGCTGCCCTTATAGCGTACGCTAAAATGGTCCAGCGGAGCTGTTCTGTATGGTGCGGGGGCTGGTCAGTCCAGCCTCCCTCCACCTTGTTGTAGAGTCATTTGGTGCTCGCTGTGACTTTTTTGTGGATTATTTTGCGGATAAAATTGCTCAGATTCACCGTGGTTTTGATGCTTCATTTTCTGTAGTAGGGCAATTGGAGGTTAAGGAGACGCCGCCTTGTCCTTGTTTCTGGGATCAGTTTCAGTTGGTGACCCCTGCTGATGCAAAGGATGTTCTTGGGGCAGTCAGGGCCACCTGTTGTAAGAGCACCAAGAGCACCAAGGCACCTGGTCTGGAGGGAGTTCAAATGACCCTTAACCAGGGGGCCCCATAGCTCAGCACCATAAAGAAATGATGCCCTAACCTTGGCCTCAAAAACTTTCAGCATGATCTCCAGATTTTTCCTCCCAGTCCCAGAGAATATTCATAAAATTGCTAGTATTTGGCTCTTAGCAGCCACTTCCAGCCTCTCAATATGCTTATCCCATCGCCCAACAGCAGTAAAGTAAAGGCTCAAATACTTATATAGTTTGATTTTCTGGAATTGGGTGTCCCCAATTGGCCATCTACAGATCTGTCTGCTATGGGAGAAAACAAGGATATTAGATTTCGAGTAACTGATAGAGAGATAATTGGCCCGGCAATAACCTACAATGGACATAAGCTGTCTCAATAGTTCCACCCTGGTCTTGGAGAGGAGAACCAGATCATCGGCGTACAAAAGAACGCCGACAGGCTTCGATGCCAATTTGGGGGGGAATAATCTCTCTTGTCTCGTAAGAGGAACAAGGTCATTAATAAAGAGATTGAACAGGGAGGGTGCGAGTACCCAACCCTGCTTCACCCCCTGCTCAACCCCAATATCAGATGTAAGTTGGCCAGCAGCATCCACCTTAACTTCCACGGTGGTATTGGAGTACAGAATTCGAATTAGGAAAAGAAGCCTGCCATCAATCTGTAAAGTGCCCAGTTTTCCCCACAGAAGTGGTCGCCTGACCGAATCAAAAGCCGCCTTCAGGTCAAGGAAGGCGGCATACCCTTATCCTTGCAACATGGACCTGCCTGCTGTCATTCTCATTGTAACCAAGCCAAGTACGTGCACTTGAGACCTCGCATCTTCATGAATGTTAGACCCCTTGTCTCTCCCTCTGTTCCCCTTCCTAAGTCTCTTCCCCAGCTCCTGTCTCTCAGATTGTAAGCCCTAGGGGCAGGGACCATGTCTATTTTATTACTTTGTAAAGTGCCAGGTACACTGCTGGTGCTATATAAATGTTTGTTAATAATAATAATAATAATAATAATAATAATACAGCTTCCTATTCTTGGCTCTACTTTTCTACCAGGTGGTAAAGAAGCAGACAGTGGTGTAAAGTGGACCTACCTCTCTGGAACCCTGCCTGCTCAGGGCACAGAATCTGATTGCGGTCCATCCAATCTGTTAGTCTAGCCAAAAGATATTTGGCATAGATCTTTGCCACTACACTAATAAGGCTAGTTTGCCTGTAATTGGCCAGGTCAGATCTGTGCCCTTTCTTATATATAGGTACCACTATAGCTTGTGACCAGCTTTTTGGTATATTTCCAGTGCTATTTATGCTAGTGAACAGAGTGGATAGGGTCAGTTACCACCAGTCCAAGTAGCCTGTGATGGCTTCCACTTGAATCAGGTCAGAACCAGGTGCTTTGCCATTAGGGAAAGTCTCTATGATCACTCTCAGTTCCTCTTCGGTAACAGGGGGACATTCTGGGAGAATTTGATCCGAGGGACTGGGACCAGCTGGTCCCAAGCCCAGATCTTCGGGCATGGATATCTGGGAGGCTTCTATGAACTCTACCCATGTGGGGGAAGCGATTGGAATAGACCGAGCCACTCTCGCCTGAGTAGAGGCTCCGTTGATAATACGCCAGAAAGTTCAAGAGTCATTTATGATGCTAGCCCTCAGAAGTTCCTGCCACTTGGAGTCATAATACAGCCTCTTCTTCTGTTGGACCAGTTCCCTATACACCCTCTTCTAGTGAAAATACTGAGCTGGAAGGGCAACCTGGGTCCCAGTTCGGTATGCTCTATAAATCTCATCTACCCTCCCCCTCGCCCTCTGACAGTCTGCTTCATACCAGCTTGAGGAGGCTTGATTTGACGAAATATGCCTCAACTTGCTCTGGATATAATCAAGCATGTATTGCTTCAAGGAGGAAGCTAGAGTGGTGAAAAGTTCAACCGTCTCAAGCTCATAGCCTTTAGAAGTCATCTGTTCCCTGATCCTCCTAGAGACACCTGACTCCATAGCTGACTCCCAGACCCGGGTGGCCTTCTTACTCCACCTCTGGTACTTAAAGGGGGAAGGATTACTTGAAGTTGACTCTAATAGCAACACCCTCCCTAGCTCAACATCATCAGTGCTAGAAAAGCTCAGGGCTAAAGGAAGATGATCTGAAAGCGTGGAGGCCACCACCTCGAAGCTATTCACACGTATCAGAGCCTCTTCAGAGGTGAGTGCGTAGTCCACCACGCTGCTTCCCTAAATGCCAAGGAATGTAAAATTCCCCCAGCAGTTCCTCGTAACCGGATCCGTTGAGAATACATAAATTAGAGCTAGCCACAATCTAGGCAAATCTTATCCCTGGTGCATTTAGCCTTAGAGACCCTCGCTTGTAATTGCGCTGGATGAATTCTTCCCATGGACTCATCCAAATAGGGGGATAGAGCTTCATCCCCATGCCCTATCCTAGTGTTGAAGTCTCCCAGCACTACACATAGAGCCCTGGGATAGTCAGTCAATGCCTGACCCAGCTCAATGGAATCTACAACCCAGGTCTCTTGGAGGATAAGAACATGATACTGCTTAAGTAGTGTTACAAAGTCCCTACAATCTTCATGAGAGTGCCAGCCAGCGACATTCCAAGAACAGATGGAAAAAGTATTTGGCTGCTTCTCAGCGGGCCATACCTGGTTGCACCCCCCTTTGACAAGGGCTGGGGGTATAGACTGGTCATCAGGCACCATAGAGAAAAACAAAAAACCCCGCTTCCCAACCATCTTATCTTGAGATAGACTAACCACTTCTGCAAGCAGGGGGAATACATCTACTGTCCCTCCTGACTTCTCCATAGCACCTTCACCACTAACTGCCAACTGAGAAGGACAAGGAATATGGGGCTCCTGGCTCCTGTCACCATCTGGGGAGTTTACTGGAAAACTCTCACTTGCCTCCCTAACCAGACTCCCAATTTCCTCAGTAAGAGTCACCAGTTCCCTCACTGATTGTCCCATGACTAGTTCCTCTACACTAGGGCCCTTTACCATTGCCCAAGGGGGTTTGTCTGAGGCTGTAGTCTGATACAGCAGTCTATCATTTATGGGAGGCAAGCTGGAACTACTTACGGGGTCCCATGGGGTGCAACTAGGGGGTCCCTCCTTCCCCTTAACAGGATTAAGGCAGGGAGACTTATTTCATCTGCTAGGCTGACTGATATTACCCCCACTAAAAGCCATCAGTTCTCCATTCGCATATACGTACCCCAACTGTACCCCCCATGAAAAGAACAAGGGGATATGCGAAAGCAAATGGGACACCAATCTGGTATTGCATAAATGCACAATCAGACGCTGACACTTTCCTCGACCTGGGATTAAATGGAAGCCCCCAATGTAGCTTATGGGGATTTGGTCACCCAGAATAGAGGAGAGATGATAATGAATGTCAGTCTTAGACCTCCAGGATGGAAAAAAGCCATTGGGTAGTGACCTAATTAGAAACGAGAGTGCCTTCTGTACCAGCTTGGGACCCTCATGCCCCTGTCCATTACGGCTAGATCCCTGCACACCTCCAAAGCCGGGAGAAGATTTTATAAATGACCTTGGCTGTACTACTAGTTCCTTCTCAGACCCCACCTCACAGCCTGAATGGCCAGATAGAGAAACCTGTGTGGGGGGGGGGTCTGATAACCGGGGCTCATCTTGAGGCTGCTTCCTCAGTTTTTGGACTTCCTGAGTTGAGCTGAACCTCCGAATTTCCTACATAAGATCATTAATTGTAGACCATTGCAGCTCCTGTTCTTTTAGTAGACTGATACACGCCAGCTGTGCTAGCAGTTCTTTGACCAGTTCACCGGACAAAGGCACTTGACTGTCTGTTTCCCTTGTCCAGATAGGTTCCTGTCCTCTGGCTGAGATGCAGCACTGGGAGCCTTAGGTTTCCCCAGAGCAGGGCTGCTAAGGGAAGGGGCAGGACAGGGAGAAGATAGATTTATACCCTCATCCAATGAACCCCTGGGTAAGCCCAGAGTAACCTTCCTCCCCTTTCCCCTAGCAGAGTCTCGGGGAGCTGGCACAAAATCCTCTATTGTCCTTTGGGCAAGCTTCCCCTTATCTGGCTCCTTTATGGCACCAAAACGTTTCCTCATCATCATACCCTTACCAGAACTGTGAGACCTCGATCAGACAACAGAAAATTCACCGGGATGACCCGGTAAATAAATATTGTCGCCGGCCAACAGAACAAAATCAACCAAGCTCTATACCCTATATCCGGGTGTCGCCATCAAAGAAACCAGACAGCTCTATAGCCCTTAACCCCCCGATTGACCCTGAAGGGCCCCAAAGGGCCACACCCATTGGCCACGGCCCTTCAGCTTGTGGCCACTGGCTCGTGGCCTGCGGCACAGCGGCAGGTGGCTTACTTAAATGCCCCCTAGTGATGTCTGGCCACAGGTTGGGGGGGGAGGGATTTCAGTCCAATAATTCCCAGACCCCTGCATTTACGCACTCCCTCTTGCTTCTAGGTGGACAGCGGGGGATCCCAAGTCGGAGACAACAGTGGCAGCGTGAAGCAGACCCAGCACAAGCTCCAACAGCAGCCGGCAGATGGTAAGTAAAGTGCTTGGAGTCCCCACAGGTGGCCTTCTTAAATGCCCCCTAGAGATGTCCGGCCACAGGTGGGGGGAGGAGGGGGAGGGGTTTCAGTCCAATAATCCCCAGACCCCTGCATTCATGCACCCCCTCTTGCTTCTAGGTGGACAGCGGGAGATCCCAAGTCAGAGACAACAGTGGCAGTAGTAAGCAGACCCAGTACAAGCTCCAACAACAGCTGGCAGATGGTAAGTAAAGCACTGGTAGTCCCCACAGATGGCTTGCTTAAATGCCCCCTAGCAATGTCTGGCCGCAGGTGGTGGGTGGGAGGGGTTTCAGTCCAATAATCCCCAGACCCCTGCACTCAAGCACCCCCCTTGCTTCTAGGTGGACAGCGGGGGATCCCAAGTCAGAGACAACAGCGGCAGCAAGAAGCAGACCCAGCATGAGCAACAACAGCAGCCGGAAGATGGTAAGTCATCTCATAAATCATCTGTGATCCCACACATGAGGAGGGACATACACTGGATTTGGTTTTATTCACCGGCCATGAGGCAGGGGGTAAGTTAGTAGGAGTTAAGGGGGTAGAGCCTTTGTCATGGTCTGACCATTACCTCCTTAAGGCGTTCATCCTGGTGCATGTTAGCCCCCAGCAGGGTGCAGGACCTATTAGATCGGTTTGCCCCCGGAGACTTATGGAACCGTATCGATTCCAGAATGCTCTGGGGGAGTTTCCCCCTTGTCCTTGACACATGCTCGGTCGATGATATCGTAGCCTTCTGGAACACCTTGTTGTCTGAGACCATTGACAGAGTGGATCCCATACATCCACTGCCCTCCCGAGTCTCCCGCAGGTCTCCTTGGTTTACTGAGGGCCTGCGGTGCTTGAAGCGGCAGAGCAGGCGGTTAGAGTGACGGTGGCGCTGGACTCGCGACCAGTATGATCGATCGCAGCATAAGAGCAGTTTATAGGCCTATGCTGTGGCAGTGCAGGCAGCAAAGAAGCAGTTCTTTGCTGCTCTTATTGCATCTGAAAAGTCACATCCAGTGGAGCTTTTCCGGGTGGTGAAAGGCTTGGTCAGTCCTGCCTGCGTCCACCTGGACCTGGAGCAATCCAGTGACCACTGTGACCAGTTTATTGAGTACTTTGTAGATAAGATTGCTCGCATCCGCCATGATTTCGGAACCACAGCTATTGCAGAGGATCATCTTGGGGCTATGGATGCCCCATCCTGTCCTGTTTTGTGGGATCAGTTTCAGATGGTGGTGCCTGCTGATGTGGAGTCCTTTCTGGGATCTGTTCGTGCCACTACTTGTGAGCAAGATCCACGCCTGTCCTGGCTGGTGAAAGCTAGCAAGGAGACGTTACGGCTGTTGCTAGCTGGGGTGGTTAGTGTCTCCCTTTGGGAGGGAAAGGTGCCTGACTGCCTAAAAGAGGTTGTGGTTAGACCCCTGCTCAAGAAACCATCTCTTGATGCTGATGCTCCTGCCAGTTATAGGCCGGTCTCTAACCTTCCCTTTTTAGGGAAGGTTATCAAACGGACTGTGGCATGGCAGCTCCAGGAACACCTGGACCTCACCAGTTTCCTTGAACCCTCCCATTCTGGGTTTCGGACTGGGTATGGTACAGAGACAGCATTGGTGGCCTTGGTTGACGATCTCCATCTGGCGTTGGACCAGGGTCATCAGACCTCACTGGTCCTGCTAGACCTTTCGGCTGCATTTGACACAGTTGATCACGAGGTGTTGGTGCCTCGCCTGTGGGACCGTGCCAGAATTGGCAGAACGGTCTTGAACTGATTTTGTTCATTTCTGGCTGGGAGAACTCACCAGGTGGTCTTGGGAGAGTGTACATCTTCCCCCCGAGACCTCATTTGTGGAGTCCCACAGGGTGCCATTCTGTCCCCCCTCTTGTTTAACATCTATATGCAGCTGTTAGGAGAGATTGTAAGGGGGTTTCAGGGCATGCAGTGTCATCAGTATGCTGATGACACTCAGCTCTACCTCTCTTTTTCCATCGACCCAGGCCATGCAGTCTCCTTATTTTCCCAGTGCCTGTCAGCTGTTGGGGCTTGGATGAGGTTGAGCCATCTGCA
>QEPC01007445.1:269457-301810 GCA_003113815.1 Sphenodon punctatus | reverse complement strand
GTTTCGTCTCCGGCCCGGACCTGGCCTCCCTCATCCATGCCTTCATCACCTCGAGGCTGGACTACTGCAATGTGCTTTACGTGGGGCTTCCCTTGTGCCTGGTTCAGAGGCTGCAGCTAGTGCAGAATGTGGCGGCTCATCTCCTTATAGGGATGGGTCGTCAGGAGCATATTACATCTGTGCTCTGGGCTCTGCACTGGTTGCCGATAGCATGCCGAGCCAGGTTCAAGGTTTTGGAGTTGATCTATAAAGCCCTTCACGGTCTGGGCCCCTCATACCTCAGGCACCGCCTCGCCCTCCGTGCCCCAGAGCAACTCCTTCGGTCTGCCGGGGGTGCCTTTTTGGAGGTACCCCGTGTTAAGCAGGGGGCCACAATGGAGAGGGCATTCTCGGTGGCCGGGCTGCGCCTTTGGAACTCCCTTCCGGAGGAAGCCTGCCTGGCCCCTAGCCTGTTGACATTCCCGTGAAGTTGTAAAACCTGGCTGTTCACCCAGGCCTTTGGGGAGGGTGGGAGGGTGGGGTTAGGTTTTTAGCACCCCTACCTTATTTATTGTTAAATGGAGCCCGGGCCTTGTTGTATAATAATTTTATATATGATTTTTGTTATTATCGATGGTTTTTAATTGTTTTTGATGTATTGTATTTTTTATTGTTGGAAGCCACCCTGAGCTGTTCGCAGGAGGGGCGGGTTAAAAATCTATAAAATAAAAATCTATAAAATAAATATTCTGAAGACCCCTGCACTCATGCACCCCCTCTTGCTTCTAGGTGGACAGCGGGGGATCCCAAGGTCGGAGACAACAGCGGCAGCAGGAAGCAGACCCAGCACGAGCTTCAACAGCAGCCAGCAGATGGTAAGTAAAGTACTATATTAATTAGCACCATAGCATACAGCCAAATTCACCAAAGAGCAGGCCACCTGTTGTGAACTGGACCATTGCCTGTCCTGGCTGGTTAAGGCCTACCAGGAGACAATGGGGCCATTGCTGGTGGGGGTGGTCACTACCTCCCTTAGGGAGGACTGGGTACTGGGCTGCCTTAAAGAAATGATAGTGCGAACCCTGCTCAAGGAACCATCGCTTGACGTTGACTCCCTTGCCAGTTATTGGCCAGTCTTAACCTTCCCTTTTTAGGGAAGGTTATTGAATGGTTGGTGAACTGGCAGTTGAAGGAGCATCTGGATCATGTCAGTTTTCTTGATCTCTCACAGTCGGGGTTTCACCCAGGATATGGCACCAAGACTGCACTAGTGGTGTTGGTTGATGATCTTCCCTGAGAATTAGACCAGGGCCATTCAGCCCTGTTGATTCTATTAGATCTGCCAGCGGCGTTTGATACCATTGATCATGAGATGTTGGTGACATGCATGCAGGGCGGTATGGTTCTTGAATGGTTCCGCTCCTTCCTGACCAGAAGAACTCAGCGAGTGGTACTCAGTGATTATTTTTCATCACATCGAGACCTCTTGTGTGGAGTCCTGCAGGGTTCTCTTTTGTCCCCTCTCCTGTTAAAAGCATATATGCAGCTGCTTGGCGAGGTGGTCAGGAGGTTTGGCATGCGGTGTCATCAATATGCTGATGACACCCAGATCTACCTCTCTTTTTCATCAGACCCAGGCATGGCAGTCTTGGTGCTTAATGGGTTCCTTGTAACTGTGGGGGATTGGATGAGGGTAAACTGACTGAAACTGAATTCCAACAAGACGGAGGTGATGTTGGTGGGTAAGGCAGTGGGGGTAACAGCTCCCATGATTGATGGGGTCTTCCCTCCACTGGTTCCCCAGATACAGAGTCTGGGGGGGCTCCTTGACTCACAACTCTGCTTGGATGCTCAGGTGGAGGCTTTGGCAAGGAGTGCCTTCCACCAATTACATCTGGTGCGTCAGCTTCTGCCGTATGTTTCGGACTCTGAGCTGGCTACCGTCATCCATGCCTTCATCACCTCTACGCTTTACTACTGTCACACACTCTATGTGGGTCTACCTTTGGTGATGGTACGGAGACTTCAGCTGGTGCAGAATGCGGCTGCCCATCTCTTGGTGAGATTGGGCCACCGGGAACATATTACACTGGTTCTTTGGTCTCTGCACTGGCTGCCTGTAGTCTTCCAGACCCAATTCAAGGTGTTGGTGCTCACCTATAAAGCCATAAACGCCCTTGGCCCAAACTATTTGTGGAACTTCCTCACCCCCCGGATTCTGAATCAGCCCCTGTGGTCATCGGGGGGTACTCTCCTGGAGATCCCCCAAGTCTGCCGGGGGGCCACGATGGAGAGAGCCTTCTTGGTGGCCTCCCCACCGGTGCGGAACTCCCTGCTGATGGAGTCCTGTTTGGCCCTGAATTCCCCCTTGTTTCAATGCTGTTGTAAGATATGGCTGTTCTGCTTGGCTTTTGGGGGGGGTGGAGTCTGTGGGGGGGAATGGGTTAGGGTGGGGGTGGTTAGAGATTTTTATTCCTCCCTTTGTTGTTTATTTTAAAGTTGTTTTAATGCTTTTAATATTTGATGTTGTGCACCACCCAGAGCTGCCTATGGCAGAATGGGTGGGTTAGAAATGTGTGAAATAAATATAAATAAATAATAACATACCCTCCTGAAAGGAGGTGTTGGCAGTTAGGGGCATAGGTAGTTTGGAGCAGGCCCTTGTAAAGAAGGTGGAATGGGGTTCTCCCAAGCCACCCTCCCAGTGGCAGGGATGTATTCCACAAGATCTGTCAACCAGCCTTCAATCTCAGGGAGATTAAAACTCAGCATCGAGGTTCTAGGGTGAAAACATAAAGAATACTGGAAAACTAGGAAGCAAGGGAACCAGAGAACAAGGAACTAGGAAGTCAGAGACTAGGGGGTATGAAATCAGGGAACACAGGGCTAGGAATACAGAGGCAAGAAAGCTAGAGGAAGAGTCCAGGCACAAGGGGAAGAGGGCTAGAGCAAGGAGGCTCAGCACAATGGGGTAGAGAACAAAGAGTCAAGGGTGTGGGTGGATCAAGGCACTGAGAGTCAGGAACACAACAAGGGGTGGAGTAGAGACTAGGGGGCATGAAACCAGGGTACACATGATTAGGAACATGGAAGCCAGAGAGCTAGAATAAGCTGCTAGTCACCCTTGAACTCTCAGATAATACTTGCGAGTTTCTGAGGCCAGTTAGATGGTTGAGGAGGTGGGTGCTTAAGGGGACATAGTGGGGTGGAGGTCAGGGTAGGTTACTTACATTCCAGAGGAGTCCCACTTGATGTGTGGCCTCTTCCCAGCTTGTAATTTAACAAACAATAACTGAGCAGGCTCAGAATGGGCCTGAATTACCCTTTCTGAGCCTGCTTAGTTTTTGTTTTTTACTTTCAAATTAAAAGACAATTGGTGCATACTGTGTAACACTGCGATCCAGACACTGATCTACATTACTCTCCAACTGCTTTGATCAGCCCTTTGAATTCCTTTTACAATTGTCTGTGATGAACCGCCACTCTCAGTCCCCCCTCCCCCCTTTGAATAATGTCTTAAGAGTAAGCCCTCGGGGCTTTTTAAAGATCTCCAGTACATTAAAGAAAACAAACCCTTACATTTCACTTTTACAGCCTTGCATATATGTCTGTCAACTTGGGCTAGTTAGCAGGCATCCTTGAAACCATTAATCACCTTGTAACCAGTAACTTTCTTGCGGGCAGGTGGGGAGACACAGAACTTGAATACTTAAAGGGATTTTATTAATTACTAGGTTAAGGAGGAAAAACATTAATTAATAGTTTAATTGACAAGCAATATTCTCACATATCCCCTATTCCAGGACGATGTGGGTAGAATTCTATACTTAGTGGTTTGTTGTAGATGCTAAAGGACTGAGTGTGTAAATATGTGGGGTGCACATGGAGCTCGGGGACTGAGTAACAGATGTGGATCACTGATGGTACTAACCTGTGAGCCATCATCTAAAAATAATTGCTCAGACAAGACTCCTACTCCAGTCAACACAAAGAATGAGTAAAAAACTCCAGATCCCCTGGCATCTACACAATAACATGTGTGATTTCTATGCAATAGATTCAATATCTTGATAGTAGTCAGATATTTGTCCCCATAGGCAGCCTACTAAAAATGCTATACACTAGCAGAGAATATAGATTAATACAGTATAAATTTGGTGTATATTAGGCAGGTTGTGAGAACAAATTAGACCTATGTGAATGAAAGATGTACTGTGGGGAGTTTATACACCCATCGCCACCAGTGTACCCCCTTTGGAAAGCACTCAGCCCAGCCCAGCCTAGCCCCACTGACCAAAGGGATGGGGAGAGAATCGGGGTGTGTGGTGTGGAGGGGGGTTCAAGGAGATTTCAGAATCAGATAGGGGGAGTCTGTGGAGTTCCCAAGGGACATTGGAAAACTGGATAATCACCTCTCAAGGAGGTGTTTAGGTTAATTTAATCTTGACTCTGGCCTAGGTTGGAGGAAATGCCTCTGGAGCCCCCTTACAGCCAGATCTTCATGCTTGATCCTAAGAATTGCATGTGTTTGGAGAGAAGAGATGCAAGCTAGCAACTCCCAGAAAAACTATCCCCAAGCTCAGGGTGAGCTGGTTTTCCAGCAATGCACTCTGACCACTTTCCTGTAGTGGCCAGCGCTGAGCCTGCTCTGATCCAAGGAAGCCTCCTCCTTCCTGGCCCAGCAGGAGGAGGAGGTGGTGGTGGTGGTGGTGGTGGTGGTGGAGGAGGATCAGGGTGCCCTGTGCCTGGCCTCACAGTATTTCTCCCTCCACTCCCCCAGTGCAGAGTCCACTCCCCAAGTGCAGAGGCAGTGGGACACTGCTACCTCAAACACCCGCTGGCAGCTCCCCTCCAAGGTCATGGTCAGTGGCCTCCTGCTAAGGTGAGAGGCTTCTGGAAGGGGAACTGTGTGGATACAGTACAACAATCTAGGGGGCTGTACCAGCTCAGGTGAAAGAGGAGAGGAGCTGTCCTGGTTCTGGAGATGCTACCTTCCCCTTGTTCCAGGCAAAAGGAGTCTGAATCAGTTTACTGGATGTAAAACAGCCTCCTCTTTGATTTCAGCTATTAGCAGCTACTGATTGTCTTAACCCCTGGAGTGGAAAGAAATCCCCTCTCACCACAACTAAGCTGTCTCTCGGAGACTCCTTTATGCATCTAACATTGTACATCCAATTCGTACTACATGGGACTTTATGACAGGGTCTCCCTGTCTCATTAGGAGGGCACCACCTTCCGAGTTCCCCGAGCACTTGGATGGGGTGGGGGGGAGTGGATCAACCCCTCTCCCCTTGTACATAACTTTGCAGAGGGCATCATTCAGTTCAGGAGGTGGTGCTCTGGCAACAGGGGAGTAAGTGGATTCACCTAACTTGAAGCCGATCCTCTTCAACAATATGATGTGGTAGCACTACTTCTTCCTGCCACCTCCTCCTTCCTCCGCAGTCATTGTTGCAACCACCACATTCTCCTCTCCTTCCTGGTCTTGGTTGGTGGAGACTCTGGGTCAAGGCTCATTTTGCTTCCATCCTACCAGGATTCCCCAACACCAGGAAACCCCCTAGAGGAAACAGGACAGAAACTCCTTTGCATGAATGCCTGTACAGATGGCTGTACTGTGTACTGGACTCTCCTGGCCCAGATCACCTGCCTCCACCCGTTTTCAATGGATCCATGTTTTCTCAGCTGGTCAGCAGTGACTGTCAAGGGGTTGACATTGGCGCTTGCAGGGGGAGATGAGGATCCCTGCAGGGAAAGCATGGGGGACTGCGCTAAAGTTTACAACACTAGAATAGTTCCATTCTTCTAGAAGGCCCCCTGACTGTAGGTGGTGGGGAGACAGGGAAGTTAGATGTATTAACCTTTCTTCTGTCAGGGAGCAACCAGCCATTTGAATGCAGATTCCTCCATCCTGTAAGTTGGAACATTCTAAATGGCAGACACAGCTTCTGCCCTGCCATTTGGAACACTTGTTGTTATCCTCTCAACATTGGTTAACATTGCAAATCTGACACATAATAACTTGTAAACTACTGGACAAATTTAGAAAAAGATGGGGAAAGGCACCTCTCGGTGATAAGCTTTAATTTTATATTGGTGAGGAGTGTCTGCAGCTGTGGGGGAAGGGAGGAGAGAGAGATACACACTCTGCGTTTGCTGGTGCCTGGAGCTCATTGGCTGTTTCTTCCCTCTTACAGGTACTAATACATAGGCTGGGGCACCCTTTGGGCATCAGCCTTTGGGCGTCAGCCGTTGGTGGGGCCGGGAGTGGGCGTGGGCTCCCCCCCCTGAAGATTGGGATTGAGAAGCTCGGGGGAACGTGTTTTGCATTATCGCTTACCTGGTGAAGAGGTAGCATCTGGAGTCGGGTGCGGATATGAAAAATTCTAAACACCCCAGGGCGGAAGCCGTGTCCCCTTCCCCGCCGCCAAACAAAGTATCAAAACAATGGCATATGGAGAGTTTTCTGGTGGGGGCTGATGGTTGGGACGGCAAATCCGCCCACACAGACCTGCTAGCAAGAAACCGCTTTGCAGTTCTGACTTCTCCCTCTATGCCACCCGCGGAAAGTCCCCAGGATACGTTCTGTCCCAGTGCTTCTCTGAAAGGTTCAAGGATCCCAGAACTTTGGCCTCCAGCTAATGGTTATCGATCAGAGGGCTTTGAGGAGGTTGGCCTTACAGACTTCCTCTCTTCTCATGTTGCTTTGACTACAGAGACCTTAAAATTTATGTTTCTACAGCTTAACCAACTGAATGACAAAATGGACGATGTAAATCTATTTGTGTGTCAGGGGAGGGACCATAGGGTGACAAGTAAGCATTTAAAAGGAACCTCTGGGTCAGGCAAGGACTCACCCAGTATGTCAGGGGGGAAATCTTGTCAGCCCCCTTTAAGTCAGGGACACTCCAATCGGAGACCAACTTCCGCCCAACCTATTGGAACGGGGGAAGTTGGTAGGCATCCTACACCTATGGAGCAGGATGGCATTGTCTCTGCGGAGAATACTGTTCCATTTATGTTATCACCAAAAGCTCTGGTCTTTACTATCTGCCCCCTAGTAGGTGGGTTTTTGCCTTTATGGAATATCCCGCTTGACATTGCGGAACACCTGCGGGTACTGATCCACGAGCCTATTACCAGTCAAAACATCACTGAGATAGTCATGATGGACAGTCGAAAGAACCACCACGTTGTTAAAGTACTTTTTGACTCCCCGGAGTGGGTTTCCCTAATTGTAGAGAAATCAGAGATCCTGAGAGCAAATTCAGTCTATGCCTCTAGAGTTGCAATGGTGGACCCAGAGCACTTCACAGTGATAAATAGGGGTGGTTGACAGCTGGAAAGGGGGCCCGAATTTGTGGTTGCCCGTGTTCCTGGGTTGGACCAAACTAAATTACCCAGGCCGAGATGCCGCCCCCTCAATCATATCCCCCATTCTGGGGCCTGTGATGGTCTGGCGGGAGATGACCCAGCTAGGGATATGGGTGTGGTGAACCAGATTTTGCCCAGGGTCCAGGCCCTTGTGCCTGTGGCTAGGGCTCACCTAAGGGATGGTAACAACGGAGTGGGCCCAGTAGGAGGTAAAGTATCTGGAGACACAGGCATAGTACTACCAGCTGCGCCAAGGGCGAGGCAGTCTACTGGCATTGGGTATATATCTCAGGAACATCTCAGCCTAGGCTCCCCGTTAGGCATGCAGGAGGGCAATTTGGGAGGTGCATCAATGGAGATTGATCAACCCTGTTCTGTTTCATTTGATAACAGGATTAGAAAATCGGCAGATGCACAAGAGGCCCTACGGTTAGGGCAGAAAGATCTCTTCCACAAATTGGACCAATTTACTAAGTACTGGACGAGTTTAAATCATATAGGAGGTCACTATGCTCTCAACATGGCCATGAGAAAGGTAGGGGATTGGGACCGAGGATTAAAAAAACTCGCTGTTCCTTTCTGCCCCCTAATATCCTCCTCCCTTATTGAGTTGGATGGAGGTGTGGAGGAGAGGGGCAACTTAGCTTTATTGGATTTAAATAGGGGTTCTAGGGTTATCTTGGCCATAGATGCACCACCTCTAAGGGCGACCTCCCCTATTTCTACAGCCCTGGAAGTAGTGGCTGGAACTAGGGAGGGGCAGGAAGAAGGGAGAGTGTTGGGGGCAGATTGGGTTCTTACGGTTTCTGACCACTCTATGGCAAACTACAGGCATCTCGAGAGTGCTCCGCTCATGATGCCACAGATATAGGTCTGTCTCAGTTAAGTGGGATACAATCCCAACAGATCCAATGACAGACTAATAGGGGTTTCCTGGCTCTTACAATCCTTAGCTGGAACATCGCCGGCTGGAGATCCCACCTTCTAGATCCAGATTTTCTCCCCTTTTTGTTAGAACACGACGTTGTATTATTACAGGAAACTTGGGCCCTAAAGGCCCTAACCTGTACAGGATTTTCTGTGCTTAGCATACCAGCAAGTTTAAGCCCAGGAGTAGGCAAACCTAGTGGGGGCTTGGCCCTCTTAATTGCACCTAAACTCCAAGTTAAAGTTGCGCTCTGTGCTTCTCTTGGCTCTTATTTCGCTTTATATTATTGTTTATTCCCCTCAGGGCTGGAGATTTTACTGGGTAATTGTTATCTCCCGCCACCTTCTTCTCCCTTTTTTATACTGGACTATTGGTCCAAAGTTAGTCAGGATTTACAAGAATCTTGCAGTCTCTACCTGGGGCTATTTTGCTGATTGGGCGTGACCTCAATACCAGACTGGGTAACCCAGGTTTGGTAGGGGAGCCACTAGGACTTGAAGACTCTGTGTGCTCTCTTGGTACCCGTGCCTCAAGGGACTGTGTGGTTAGTCCTGGGGCCAATTCCCTGAAGCAGTTTATGGCAGACTTTGGGCTCATGGTGTTGAACGGCTGTGTTTAGGGAGACCGGATGGGGAATTATACTTACCACTCAATATATGGTTCTAGTGTTGTTGATTATTTCCTGCTCTCAGAATTCTTTTTGTCAAACATCCTCGAGTTTCAAGTCCTTCCCAGGCATGATACAGGCCATTTTCCACTTTCCCTTTTGTTGATTGATCCCTTCAAAGAACTCAATACCAGGCAGGTACCTGAGGAGGAAGGGTCAGACCTGGTATGAGTAAGATGGTCTGAGGAGCTCAAAGCTGCATTTGCAGGTTTTGTGCAACTTCCTGAAGTGAGAGAATTGGTAGGAAGAATTAAGGCCCTAGAGAAGGATTTTCTGGGGGATTTTGAAAAGATGATGGCACTTCTGCTCACTTATTTAGTAATTAGGAAGACAGAGACCTCTGGGAAGAGAAGATCTCCCTCTTGGTTCAATAGGGAATGTAAAATTATGAGGAGGAAATTGAGATATCTAGCTAAAAGGGTAAGGAAAAGCCCCTCCTCAGCAATAAGTCAAGATCTACTGGTCACTCAAAGGGAGTACCGCTCACTAATTGCAATTTCACGGGCAGAATATCAGAATCAGAGGTGGATGCAATTGTTAAACGTGGCATTACAGAACAAATCTAAATTATTCTGGGACCTTGTCCATATGGGCAGGCCCTGAGCTAGCATCCCGCAAATTTCCAGGATGATGTGGGTAGAATTCTATACCGGGGTCTTTTCTTCACCTAGTGATGTGGCAATTGTATTACCAGCTTGGGACAGTTTCCTGGAATGGGCCCCTGTTACTGAGGATGAAATTGTGACCTTAATAAAAAAGATGAAGGCTGGGAAGGCCCCTGGGGAAGATTATGTCCCACCTGAAATTTTGAAATCTGACCCCGAATGGTGGGCAGGTTTTTTAGCGCCCATCTTTTCTGCTATAAATTCCTCTGGGACCTTACCTAAAGCATGGCTAAATGGAATAGTTGTGCCAATATTTAAGAAGGGGGATCCCTCTCTCCCTGGAAATTACAGACCTATATGCCTCCTGAGTATTATTGGGAAATTGTACACTGGATACTTGCTGAAGAAACTCAGAACTTGGTTGAATGAGAACTGTATAATCGAACCAGAACAGGCCTGGTTCCAGGGCAGGAAATCAACAGTTGACCACATCTTTGTCCTCTCCCATCTTATGGACAGGTATGTCATAGACCAAGGGAAACTTTATCTATGCTTTATAGATCTATCCATGCTGTTTGATTCAATCGATAATGAGAAGCTATGGATTAAGCTGAATGGTACTAATATTGATCGCCGGTTGCTCTCCTTACTTGTTAAACTGCATAGTAATAACAAAATTTGCATCCGGTCGGGCCAGAGACTCTCAGAAGAGGTCTCCGTGGATAGAGGGGTTAGGCAAGGGTGCCTATTGGCTCCCGTGCTGTTTAATTTGTTTTTAAATGATGTGGTCCCCTACCTGAGGAATGCAGATTTCCATGCTCCCCGCTTTGGCAAAAGAGAAGTCCCGGCTTTAATGTACGCCGATGACACAGTCCTGCTCTCCCAATCCCTGGTAGGATTGAGATGCCTTATGCAGAGGTTTGGTGATTACTGTATGAGGGAAGGCTTAAAAATTAACTTCAACAAAACCCAAGTCATGGTAGTGAGGAGGCAGGGGAGAAGTAGCAAGCACCGTTGGTTAATAGGGAATAATGTCATTGAGCAAGTTAGTCAGTTTAAGTACTTGTCCTCCAATCGAAGTTGGAAGCCCCACCTTAGTGCAATGATAGCACAAGCAAGAAGGACTTCAGAAGCTATCCTAAGTTTCTTTTATTCCCAGGGTGGGAGATTAGTGTTTCCAGCCTTAAAACTTTTAAGGGCTAAAGTCATCGCTCAGGGTTTATACGCTATCCCTATATGGGGTTTATCCCTCCTTGACTGCCTAGACCCAATTCAGAATTGGGCTTTACAATCTATTCTGGGGGTGCCCAGCAGCACCCCTTTGGTTATTCTTAGGCAGGAAACTGCGAGTTGTACCATCAGGTGCCGGGCACTCACACAAATTATGAGTTTCTGACTGAGGGTGGTCCTTTTTCCCCTTGAGGATGACTCCCTCCTGGCTCAATTCATGAGGGCAGGGCTTCATAGGAAGTGGGCTGATCAGGTTGAAACTGAAGTCCAACTACTGGGATTCTCTAAAATAGCTCTTGGGCATCTGGAATATAAGGGAGCATTATCCCTCATTAAAAGAAGATTGACAGATCAGGAGATGCAGGATGAGGCTGCCTTGCTAACATGCCAGAGAGTAGCGCCAGATTACCCACTGGCTAGCCAGTCCGATATGGGAGTTAGTTATTTATTCAACTGGCAGAACCATAAACAGTGACGGATCTTCACCCTCTTTCGCTGTAATGTATATCCATTGGCCCTGGTGGAGGGCCGATATAGAGGCATTCCCAGAGCTGAGAGGCTATGCCAGTTGTGTAAAGGGTTAGAGATTGATACTGCTAGTCACGTCCTTCTGCATTGCCTGGCCCTGGATGGCCCTAGGCATCTACTAATGGGTAAATACATTGGTAGGGATGCAGACTCTGGGTGAGTGGTAAGGAAGCTGCTGCACTGTGCAGATACCGATATGTCAAGAGCAGTTTCAAAGTTCTGTCTCCTCTTTGCATGCTTAAGGGAAGTTCGACTGGGACAGAAGGATGTTTGATCAGACTAACTGGTATTCAATACATAATATAAAGTGTAGGGCCGGTTTCAGTCTGTCCCTCGTTTGTGGCATTTGTCTCCGTTATATAGGTATACACAGCTTTTTTTGATGCATTGTATTTGATGTACTTATGTTTTATTATGTTTTATTTTGTATATATATATATTATTTGTATGTTACGGCAATGACCTTTAAGTCAGCCATATAAATAAACTACTTTGACTTTTTAATTTTATATTATGTTCACTGCTTCTCCAGACAACTTTAAAACCCCTGTACCCTGATCAGTCTGAAATGTTCCCTACACTTTACAAAAGTGAAAAAGCCTCCAATATTTGAACTACGATAACATAGTCATTTTTAATCCAATTTTCCTGACATTTAGATGGATTCAACCTCTTACACTAGGCAACTTCCATGTCAAATATCATATTGATAATATAAATAATTGCAATGTTATAATATAAACAATAGAATGTTCCTCCTTTATAATGGAGCGTTAGAGACACCTTAACTATAGAGAGGAGAAAAAGCTAGAAGGAGTCAGTCAGTGCCTGGCAGGGAATAGAGGAGGATTTCCTGTTGGAGATCTGGAATTCAGGAGGAGACTTGTTCATGGTGCTGACCCCCAGGCTGGGCAGCTAGAGGAGGCCTGATGCATAGGCTGATGGACTTGGGGGCGGGGGGAGACTGAGGAATAGCCTAGCACTCAAGGGGTGCTGGTGAGTGCTAGGAAGCCCTGTAGAACCCACATGGACTTGGAATTGGGGGAAAACCTACAAGGCTCCTAGTCTCCAAGTAGCCAGAGAAGCATTGCCTAACTACAGCTAGGGACTGGGTTGCCAGAGGGTTTGTTTCTGGTGTTAGAATATAGGTCTGTTTAGGGATGAAACTCAATTCTCATTTTCTCAACAATCTCATCAAGAAACCAGGTTCTTCACCTGATCTTGAGAATGAGATCAAGGAACTACTGATTTCCCAATGAGGTTGGCAAGAATCTCAAAAGGCTACCTTTGAAATTTACAAAGACTGTCATTGTAAACTTCAAATACTGGATTACCTCTACCTGTGTATCAGCTGATAAGCAGGAAAAAAGAAAAGTTCCAGGGTTTCCAAGCACAAGCAGGCTTTGCCCTTCCTACCTAGCTGATAGGTGGGTAGAAGCACAGGAGTACTGTAGGTCTTCTGCTTTCTGCCTACATCAGAATCAGTAATCACACAGGGATAGAAATTCCATAGTATTTATCCATAACCATTACAGAAGAATGGGGGCTCTGAAAGAGCTGGGGAACCATAACCATATTTGGGGAATGTACAATACATTGGTGGCTGGTGGGGCACAATCTGGGGCCAGAAGTGGGAAGGGCCAGACCAATGGTAGGCAGAGCCAGCAGTGCACATGCAAACACAGAGCAAGCGAAGCAACCGTCTTAAGCCAACAATATTATGTGAAAACCTTAGCAGACCACAAAAGCATTAGCGTGGAATTCCACTTGTCTCCTGACCCCAAAACATGCTACATAGTTCTGTTGCAATGTAAAAGGCAGCTGCTGCAACAATAGAGACCACATTCATGCAAAGACTAGCCATTACAGCAAAGATTAGAAACCCTTCCATCCAAGCCCTCTGGTCCACCCAGCCAAAAAACTGAAAGCAGATAGTTTAGGTGGAAAACAGGAAATGGGGTATTTTAACCCAGAGTATCCATGGCCAGTGAGGGCCCCCCAAAATGGCCACCAACTTTGCACATGTTTGGGAGAGGAGGAGTCAGCAGTGCATATGCAAACAGAGCGACCAAAGCAAACCATCTTAAACCAACATTATGCACAGACTAGACATTAGTGAACCAACATAGTGGTGTGGTGGCCTTCTTGAAGCAGAAAAGACTTGAAACTGATATTTAAAAAGGGGGCTATTTTAAATGCAGTGAACATTCTAGCAAAGATTAGAAACCCTTCCATCCAAACCCTCTAACCCCCCCCCCCCAAAAAAAAACAGACAATTAGGGTAACAGGGTCTCACACAGGGTGAAAAACAGCAAAGGCAAAGAAAATATTTTAAAGAATAGGAGACAAGGCAGCACAGCCCTTCCAAGTGGGCTAACAAAATTAGTAATCCCTGCCTGTAATGCATGTTGGGGGGGAGGGGAGGATACTAATACAAAAGAAAACACAAGCAAACAAACACTGTATCAGGGCAGGGGATTTATTTTTTCAGAACTTACCATATTTCTGAATGGATGAGTCCTCCTGATCACTCTAGTCTGACTCTGATAACCACCTTCTGTTGTTCTTCCCTTCAAACAATGAGGCCGGAGACTCGAAACAAATACTCAGTCCCTCCCCTCTTGTAAAAAAAGGGAGGTGGAGCTCTTGCTTTCTTTCCCCTCCTGTGAACTTTGGGAGGAAGGAGCAAGGAGAGGTGAGCTCTTTCCCTCCTTCCTCCCACTCTGGTAGGGGAGGGGTCGGGGGAGAAAAGGGAGCTATGGTCAGAGCTTTTGGAAAAGGTGCCCTGACATGCATAGGCCTTGCTTATTGGCTGGGTTTCTCCATAGGAACCCAGTCAAGGAGCATCTTGGACCACCCCCACTCCCTCCCTAATTCACCAGAAAGCACTGCTTTTCTGGACCAGTACCCAGAGCATGCTCCCTGAAGGTTTGGGGAAGTCTTCAAAGTCCCTGCCTCCCTCTAGATCTCTGGCCAGTGAGTGGAAAGCTAGAGGGAGGAGGGAGCAGCAGGAGTAGAATGTTTATCCCCATCCCTTCAGAGTGACTCATCACAAGCACCTGCAGTTCTTTCCTTTTCAGGTTTTGTTTATATATCAGTTGTTAGCTTCTGGCTGCATGCTAGAGCTATGACTCATTGGCTCTGAAGGCAGCCAGGAGCAGCCAGTTAAAATATAAATATAGCCTTCAGACAAGCAGGGGAAACTCAGTGGTGCTACTGGATCAGCTGAGAAACAGCCCCTGTCACCCCACCAATTATAGGGGGACTCCTGAGAGGCTTGGGGGACATCTGCTCCAATGCCCTGGGGGAGGGGCTATCATTAGTACAATATTTGGTTCAGTCCCATTACAAACACTGAATCTGCCATTCTTCAAACAAAAAGGGCCAAAAGACCAATAGCACAAAAAAGTGCTAATTTTGTGCTGAGGTCTCACCAACCCCAATGTCTTTTAAAGCTATGGTGAGGGAAACGAAAGGCAAAGATTCAGCATGCATCTGAAATATCATTTGCTGCAAATCTTTGTATTTGAAAATAAATGTGCAAACATTTATTCTGATGCACATTTGAGCTTCAGAAAATAACACTAATGAGAAGTTTTATTCAGTTATGTTGTTTTTATTGCCAAGTCTTCTGTTTTTAGGGTCTGCCTTCACCTTTATTTGCATGTGACAGGGTTAAGGAATGAGGTTGGGGGATTTGTACCATGGATTTGTGCCACGGATCTGGCCCCTATCCTTGTGTGTATGCCCTCATCTCTTCTTCCATTCCTGTCAACCCTTACACTCTCAGCCCTTTTTGTTTACCTTCCTCCACATATGTGTCAGAATGTGGGTGTGGGTAGAGCTGGGGGAGGGGGTAAGGGAAAGATATGGCACAGAATTGTGACCAAACCAAGTATTATGAACCAGCCCAGTTTAAAACTGTGTACCCCTTTTCTCTCTACATCCTGAGAGAGAAGGAGAGATGGCTAAGGATGCTCTGCTTGGTCATTAAGGAATTAGCGAGGTCCATGCACCATCTGGGGTCCACATGCCAGAACCTATGAGCTAATTCACACCCAACTTAAAAATATAACAAAACACAAACCCTCCTGTAACTCCACCCCCCATAACCACCCTCACCCATCCCCTTCACCAAAAGCCTGGCAGAACATCTAGGTCTTACACAAGCGACAAAAATCAACAGGTCTGGAGCCAGGAAAGCCTTCTCCAGGAGGGAGTTCCACAGCTGGGGTGCGGCCACTGAGAATGCCATAGTGGTCCCCTGACTGACTTGGGGGACCTCCAGGAAGGCACCCCCAGCAGATTTCAGGGGTCAATCCAGGACCCAGGGAGTGAGGTGATCCCACAGATAGGTCAGGCCCAGGTCATGTAAGGCCTTAAAGGCAAGAACCAACACCTTGAATTGAGCCTGGCAATGACACACTTACCGAGGTGACGGCAGCAGCCAGGGTGATCATTGTTAGCCAGAAAAACAGATGCTAAAAGCAGACCATAAAAAATATTGCATGGGGGTTAAACTTTCAGTTGAAGAAAAAATTTAGCAAAACAAACTGGAACTTGGTGATGCAAGCAGGGCTGGGAAGTTCTTAGTTGGTTCTGAGATAACAAGGTAACAAGATAAGGCTGTCAAAACTTGATAAATGACAGGTCAGCTTGCTCTGAAATACAAGACATTGTCAGGACCATGTCCTGGAGGTGGGGGATTATGCATGGCTGGGCAGTGGAGGCCCAGCCACACACCTCCCTGACTGCTGGGTGGCTTGAAGGCAGGCAGCCTCATGATGCGTAGCCAAGGGGGAAGAGCCTGGACAGTCACAAAGGAAGCCACGCCTCAGGCACCCCCAGTTGTTGGGAAACTTGAAACACAGCTGCGATGCAGCACACAGCTTGGGAGCCATAGTGCTGCAGATGAGAGGGACCACTGCACCAGCATAGGGATTTTGGGGGCATGGCCGGAGAGCAAGGCCAGGAAGTGCAACACTTGGGGGACACAGAGCAGGGAAACTGGGGGGAAGGGGATTGGCGACTACCTCCCACACCATCAGGGTGTGTGAGCCAAGGTTTGAAAAAAGGAGGAAATCTAAAGCTATGGTTCAATGACCAAGCACATATTCTCACCTGATGGACAAGCATGTAACATAATTTTATTCGACAAAACAACCATGTGATAGAATAATTACATGAAGTGTGTGCAAGGCAGCACCAAAAGTGAAAATCAATAATGGAATGTGGGTTACACAGACCTCACATTACTGCACAAACATCCAAAACTGTTGATATTGTGGCTGAAAGCCTGCCTATATAAAACTATTCAACATAAAAGACATCAAATGTCTGCACAAAACTATTCAACATGAAAGACATCAAATGCCATGTAACACATGTATTCAAGTTTTAATATACAACCTTAAAAACACACTGACATAATCATACTGTATGTTTTTGACATACTATACAATGGCGTGTGCATGGTCCTCCAAAATTCCAAAAATTGGCAGACAGACAGCCCAAAAGTCCAGACGCATTTCGGGGATCTTTCCCCTTCTTCAATGGACACTGGGTGGAAACTGGATGAGCACACAACTAATGTCACTGGCAGACACCACGGGACCACAAATTCCTCTCCTCTACTGCTAATCAATGCCCCATATCAATATGTGCTGAATAAATAAATCTCAAGACATGAATCTGATGGAAAATGAAAATGAATGTGATTTTTTTTATATATAGTAAAAATTGTAATTGAAATTAAAATGAAAATTTTAAAAAAATTTAAAAATAAAATGACCAAATGCTGAAAAATCAACGCAGGATGATTGTGGCGGCTACTGCCATGTGATTTTGAAAAACAGCCTGCACCTCCACATTGTTGCAAGAGTGCTATCTCCTTTAAGTGTGCTCATTCACCTCCGTGGAACAGCTAATTTCCTCGTGGTCCTGTACTTAGAAGCTGGATACCATTAAAACTTGAATACATGTGTTACGTGGCATTTGATGTCTTTCATGTTGAATAGTTTACCTAGAGTGGTAACCCCTAATTTAGAACCCAGTATTGTGCACATATACTTGGGATTATTATTCCCTATGTGCATCACTTTGCACGTGTCCATATTAAATTTAATCTGCTATTTAGATGCCCAATCACCTGGTCTCACAAGTTCCTCTTGCCAGGTGGTTGCCCGCACCTGGCAAACAATGTGCAGATATGTGCAGCTGGATCCCTGGAGGCCCCATGCCTCAATAGAGGTGGCCCTGATAGAGATGTGAAGTGGTCTGGAACTTGCAGGGCCCCTGATGGACAGGTGGGTAGGTATGTGCTTGGTCCTCCCACTGGAGCTTCAGGAGGTGGGAACGATGGGAACCCAGGGCAGCATGTCAGAGTGGGGACCATGTGCAAGGTGGGGTTTCACCCTTCATTGGGTGGGCTCTGCTTGGTCTATTTTCTGCTTGCTGTCCATGTTCCTTAGACTCTGCTGCCTACAGGGACCATGGCTCCCACCAGCTCCAGACCTGAACTATCTACTCTCTGGGTCTTTCTGCCATGCCTTTCCCTCCACTCTTACCCTTTCCCTGTTCATTCTGACCACTTGATAAAGTCTGCCTTTTGTTACCAGCATTCTATTTGTGTCATGGCGTCTCCAGGACTGGTTGTGTGCTGGTGTTTGCCTGCCCCACTCTGCTACCCTGGGGTTGTGTGGCTGGGCAGGGGCTGGGCCTGCTCCTGGGGCTGTGGGCAGTAAAGGGTTAATGGATGATGCCACAACCCATTGCCATGGTTAGCAGAGCTGTGCTCCTGGATGGAGCATGGGGTTGTGGGCAGAGCAGACTGGCTCAGGGAAAGCGGGCGGGCGACGGCCTGCCTGTCCATGTGTTCCTAACCCGGGGATTTCCTGAGGCAGGGAGAAGGTGTGTTTGCTGCCTGTGTCTGCATGCTCAATTCACCGACCTTCGGAACGCAGGTAAAAACCTGTAGGTGAACACAGCTCCAGTATGAAGACAAGGAGTTTGTGGTGGATGTGAAGGAGAGGCTGAACCTGATCAAAGTGTCCAGTGAGGTGGATGAAATTGGCAGAAGAGTGCTGAACAGAAGTGAGAGGATCAAGGTGAGCGCAAGAGAGGCCAGTAAGAAGGAGGCTGCAGTAGTCAAGTTGATGCTTAGCATGGTATGGGATGTGGCAGTGTTAACTGACCACAGCAGGAGAAGGGAGTGGCAATAAGTGTTGGCGAAAGGAGGGCTATGCCAGTTGCTTAGCTGCTATCTGGTCCTAATATTGCTAAGATATGGTAAGAACAGGTGCCAATCTCCATTTCATTCATTTGTATTGTTTTCATTTGAGGTTAATTAAATTTAGCAGCATACATTGAAGAGACAGCTGCACCTCAGAATAAGAACCATGATATATGACTAGCATTCACCTACTATATAGCTAACAGCTCATTAGTATTGAAATTGGTTCATACATAGTTCACTTGCAATTTAAGGTCCAATAAGCTTTCTATTTCGAACTTGTAATGCTATGAATTTATGTCTGACTGAAAGGCCTTTATAATGCTGCTGCATAGACATACAATTTCATAGAAAGATAAGATATAGATCTGTTGTACTCTGGTGATTCACTTTAAAAAGTGCATCTTGTCAGAGCATAATTTGATATGCTTTTACCATTGCTATACAAAAAAGAGCCCCTTTAATTTAAAAAAAAATCACATTTTCTCTCTTTTGTTCTGTAATGACACAAATAATAAATGGACAGATTGAATCAGGGCAGGGAAAGTAACAGAGAGACATGACACTTGAGAGACTTTCTGTTGCTGGGGAAATTGTATGAGGGTTGGAGTACTGTTTCATCTTCCTTTTCTGTTTCTGCTCCCACATAAGTCTGGATGTTAGCAGATTTTACACATGCACATTTGAAAGGAGGAAAGAGCCCTGAGAATAGGATTTTCTCCCCTGTAATGGCTTTCTGGGAATTGTAAACTAAAGTATTTTAAAGTAATAAGCTGCATCAAAAGGTTTTGGTAACTGTATAAATATCGGCCATATGCTTTCAGGAATAGCTCAAATCCAACTCTGGGCACTAGACTCTACTCCAAAGAGAACTCCAGACTAGCCCTTTGAGGAGACATGCTGTGGCATGTTCAATTTCCACCTGGGCATCCATCATAGTCAAGGAGAAAGAGCCCATTCTTCACCCAGGAGCATCTCACACAGATATACACTTATCACAGCTCAGTTCTCAAAGCGTGCCCTCAGAACAAACCCATTCACTACAGTGCTAGTGGATTATTTTAAAGATTATGGCTTGATCCCCTATCTCTTTGGTGTGGGGTGCTGAATGGGCTCTACAAAGGAGACACAGCCTCCTCCTATGAGATTACTGTTTAGGAAGTGTCGGCTTGAGCTGACTGACAAATGGGAATATTTGTCCCTGCTTGAGTGGGTTCAGTATTTTGTGCTGAAAGTTTTCCTGCTGGACAATGAGATTTTATCAATTTCTTTCATGCAGTCAGGATGAGAGATTACCCCTTTTCCAGGGGAAATTTCTAAACATACATTTTCCTTTCGAAGCAATGTAAAAGGTTGTTTCATTGGGGTTTCTTGGTTTTGTTTTTCTCTCCTTTTTGGGGTATGTTCTGTTAATCTCCACCTCTCTTTTCCACTTGTCAAAGAAGAGGGTAGGCTACTATTTTCCACTTGGAAAAAATTGGAAACAGGAGGAAAATGAGAAGAGGGGGGGGGGGGGGGGGGAGAGCAAGGGAAGAGTGAGGGGGTGGGGCTTCCACAATGAAACCTCATCCCAATTGTCAAAGTGAGTAAAAACTTGAAGTGAAAATGTAAGAGATGATGCCTTCCACACTTGCACTCTTCTCAAACCGTTGCCCACGTTCTGTTGTTTTAGGTCCAATATGAAATATTGAGGCCACTTTGGTTCCCATCAATGGAAAATTGCCTAGTTGTTGATATTTCCCTTTGAGTATCTCTCCTTCTATGTGCTGAGAAAAAGGCTATACATGTAGTATATCTCTCTCAGGGTTCATCATTACTCCTCTTCTCCTTGAGTCACTGGTGTTACTTTAGCCCACAAACCGAGGGTGACCCGACCCCTATGGAGTGCCATGAACCAAATAGCTCATGGCAATGGGGAGCCACATAGCCCATGCCTGTATGAACTGGGGTAGCCAGCCATACCATCAGACTGTTTTGCCACTCATACGCACTGTGGGCAGGGGAAGCAACCTTTGCAAGTCACAAGAACTGGCTGGGAGTGCTGAGAAACCCAGGTTCCCCAGTGCTCGCTCAGGGCACATATCAATTGCAAAGGTCAGTCCAGCGTGCCTCCACCTCCCTCATGGTCCATGGTAGAGGGATTGCATGGCAGCTTGTCTCTGTGGTCATGCTGGGAGCCACCTATTTTAATCCCTCCCCACACACTCCACCTGAGTGGGTGCTCTTCAGCATTGCCTTGTACCTTTAAAAACACCCAGACTATAACAGAAAACATGCAGGATGGGGTTGGATTTGCATGGGGGAACGGTTAGAAAGAAACACCTGAAGTGTGTGTGTGTGTGTGTGTGTGTTTGTAGTCCCTCTCTTATTGTACAGCAACCTATGCATGAAACATGGTGGCAGCAATTATCTTGCAGAGATCCACACCAAGAAGAGTTTAATTTAAAGCATCATCTTCAGAGCAAGGATAGTGTACAACAACCCCCCTGCAAATCTGGATTTCCACTTCAAAAACCTGGTTCATGCATGAAATCAGTGGAAGCAGGAAATAAATTTATACACAGAGCTTACTATGGCTGTTTTCACATGGTGCTGCAGGATGGGGGGGGGGTGGGTGTTCGCCGGCAGTGGGTGGAGGTGGGTGTGCTCCCTTTCCCATGGGCACACACCCATCTCCACCCACCTGCACCCACGGAGCGTCCTCCATTTTCTTGGATAGCTCTGTGGGTGGGTGATGGGTGGAGATGGGTGTACACCAGGAGCACGCATGCACGTACCCACACCCACTACCCATGCTGCTTGCACAAACGCACACCCATCCCCCCACCCAGCACTGTTGCATGCACATGGATTCCCCCCCATGCACACCTGCCTGCACACTCAGTGGGGGGAGGGGCCGCCCATGTGAAAAAGGCCTATGGCAGACAAAGATGAGAAATTAAGGGAAAAGCTCTTTTACTATATCATTTTTGGGGAGAAGGGCAGCGAAATGAGTGCTATGTTCTTACTAGAAGTGTTTAATATATTATAGCAGCTGATGAGTGCTATGACCTTGGACAGAGGCCATTTTTAAATGGTCTGCCAGTGGGAGTGGGGGTGCTTGTGCAGCAGGTGGAGTGCTGCTGCGGGGGTCATGTGTGGGAGGAGAGAGCAGATGGCTGCACAACCATCTCCACCCACATCCATGCATGGAGAAACCTGCCTTTTTGCTGGTTGCTCTGTGTGTCGGGGTGGGTGGATATGGGTGGAGGTGCATGGGTTGTGGGAGCATGCACCCATGCACCACAACATTCAAATGGGATGCTCCCACTCATGTTCACTGGCTGAAGTCACTGAGTGGACATGAGTGGGAACGTCTAATTTAAAAACCACCAGAATGAAACTGTGGAGAGATTTGTGGGGGAGGACATACCACAACACCTGTACCACAGGTAGGGCTGCAACAAATAGAAAAAAAAAATTGTGGTGATTTCCAAGTTTCTGAGGACCAGTCTGAGTGCTTGACCTCTGTACTCGGTAAAATGTTTGGTAAAATAAAATAAAGCACTGAGTATTTTCCGAGTACTGAGTAACCTTATATAGGGACAGGAAAAGCCCTGCATATTGCTGTGCCAAGTATTTTCTGAGTACCAAGTACCAGGCCAATTCCTTGTTTACTCGATATTCAGTAAAACTGAGTTAAATATTGAGATACTCAGTAAAAACCGAGTAATTTCATATACTGAGTTTCAGCACTAACTGCAAGTAAGAACAGCAAAACTCAGAAATAGAAAAATAAAAGTTCAGAATAGACTTTTTTTTACTAGTAATCAAGGTTTAGGAGAAGGAATAGATTTTCATGTTACAAAATGTACACGTGTGCATGTGCACATGCGCACACGCGCACACACAGACACACACACACACTTCAGGTGCTCCCTTCAAACCCCCATGCAATTCCAGTCTGAATCTGCAGGTTCCTACACAGAGAACAATGATATCAAGGTGCTCTGTGGGGATAGGGGGGAATCAGAGAAAGGCTGGGGGAAAGGGATTCCCCTGACCTTTTTACCTGATGTAGCCCTGCCTCTACTGTGGGTAATTTCAGACATTACACACTCTCAGGTCTCCACAGGGGATTCCCAACCATGGCAAGCCAGCTAATCCCCCCACCCTGTGGTCCAGGACAGCCCTGAACAGACGTGATGGGTGCAGGACCACGGCATGGAAATGGATGGATGGACCACAGCCCGGTGCAGTGCAACAGATGTTAGGCCAATTCCAGGGCATGGTCAGAACACCCAGAGGACACCGGGGAGGGGTGGGAGGCAGACATGGCCGACCGAGACCAAAGGAAGCAAAAAGCACCAAAAGGAAATGCCCACACAAGGGAAATGGGAAGGGAGAGGGAGAAGGGAGAAGAGTGGCCGAGGCGGCACACAGAGCAGGCACAGGGAAACCGAGAACACAGCGGAACACACAACACAAACACTCACCTGGGTGCAAACACACCCGAATGGTAAAGGAAAGAAGGGGGGAGCACACCAGGATGGCCAACACACACAGTACAACGGACAAATGGGGAGGGGGATCCCCGGGCCAAGGAAACAGAGGGGACCAGCCCAGGGACAGAGTGGGTGGCTAGAGCAAGTCATAGACAGGATGGTGGCGGAGCACTCATGCAAGATGGACCGATCCAACAAAATTGGCATGTCACTGCTGCTACATGCAGGGGCCATGAGCGCATACGTGATGGCAGCCGCTCTGCCAGGCATCCTGCTGGCCCCTGCACCAGTGATGGGCCCCGCAGAGCCCCCCCCCAGCTGCTGGCACACTCACAGGGTCCACGCATCTGTCTCCCAGTCCCACCAGGCTTCTGAAGACAGCAGGGCCAGCGCCCACCCAAACCCCACCGGCCATTCCGGACACAGAGGCCTCCCAGGACACAGTCGAGGACACGGACAGTGGGGGGAGGGGAGGGGAGCTCCCAGAGCTCAATGCCTCCCATAGGGCTGTCGAACGGATGGCCCAGGAAGCTCCATGGTTGGGGGGAAGTGGGAAGGGAAGGGGGAGCTAAGGGGGGGCATGGTGCAGGGGGTAAGGAGGGGGGCATGTGGACACACTCAGCACAATAAGCGGATGGATGGAAACTATCTCTAACATTTTTATTGAGCATCCCTGTACAGTGGTTGGGGCCAGTGGGATACCCACGGGCATGGGCCAGGTACAGGTGATGGTCACCGAGGGGGGAGACAGAGACCTAAGAAGGAGGCATCTCTGGAAACCCGCCTCGCCAGGGCAGCTCGGATCCACTTGGTGTACTGGTACTCCCTCAGGTTATCGTTGTTCACGTAGAGCGTTACGGGTCCGGGTGGGCACTGGGGCATGGGGAACTCGACGGCGGCCCCATCGGTCTCACACATGTTGTGCAGCACACAGCATTTACTGATCACGAGGGCCGAGGTCTCTACCGTGTAGCCCAGGTGGGCTGCTAGGCACCTCCAGTGCTGCTTGAGGGCCCTGAAGGCCCTCTCGACCATGGTCCTGGAGACACAGAGGCAGGCATTGAAAAGCACCTCCACAGGGTTCCTGACAAACAGGTACACCTTCATGAGCCATCGGAGGAGGGGATAGGCCGGGTCCCCCAAGATGCAGGGAGCATCAGAACCCCCGGGATCCTGCGGGATGTCTGCAAAGTCCCCCAGGTACATCCGGGCATAGAGGGGCGAGATGGTCAGGATCCTGGCATCATGGCTGCAGTCAGAGTGTCTAGTGTAGACATTGATGAACTGGCCCCGGTGGGCCACTACCACGTGGAGCTGCAGGGAATGGTACTCGTGTCAGTTGATGCATTCTGCAGCCTCCCCATTGAAGGGGCGGAGGATCTCAATGTAGGTGCCATCCATGGTGCTCAGGCAGTTGGGGAAGCTGCCAGTCATGAAGACAGCCATCATGGCCTCCTGGTCCACAAGCTGGATCACGTGGTCCAGGAGCACACCATCCACGGCCTCGCAGAAGTCCCTCAGGATACCGGTGACGGTGCTCACCCCAACACCAAAGTGCTGGGACACGGACAGGCAGGAATTGGGTTTTGCCAGGGCCCAGACCGCTATGGCCACACGCTGGACCATGGGAATGGGGGCCCACATGGGGGGGTGTTAATGTTCCAACCAGGGTATCAACAGCTCTGCAAGTCACAGGAGGCAATGCCTGTCCACCCTGAAGTGCTCCCTCCAGGTGGTTTCATTCCAGCGGGTCAGGGCCCCTGCCCACCCACCCCCTGTGCCTGCTCAGTGACTCAGATCCACCATTCAACAGGCATAGCAAGCATAGCTCCGTGTCCTATGGCCTCCCTCCTCCACTATTGTCAGCCAACGGCCTCACGGAGGGCTGCTGGCCACTCTCGGATGCGGCGGAGAGCCCGTTGGTATGTTCCAGACAACTGAAGGGCCCTGAGCCTGGCCAGGGAGTGCCTGCACCTGCGATGGGTGTGCTGGATGGCCGCAGTACTCTCAGCCATGCACACCCGTATGCGGGCAGCCAGGTGGATTGCATCTGTGGAGATGCGCATGAGATCTGTGTGCGCCCGGAACCACTCTGTGCAGATTGCCAGGTGCATCCTGCAGTTGCCCTTCCATCCCACATCCATGGCAGACTGTGTCCCTGGTGTGGTCCAGCACACACCTCTATAGCCCAAGGGCCGGTCCCGCCCCGGCTCCTTGCCCTGCCCTTGCACCTGTGTGGGGCACCCCTGAGCACCTGTGCTCACCCCCGCGCCCAGCCGCCCTGGAGGTGGCTAGGCGACTGGTGAGCGGCTGTTGGGTGGGCCCCCTGAGTCCACCTGAACTCCTGATATGGGGGCTCATGCCCTGGGCCCTCATGTGCCCAGGCGTGCGGTCCACAGCTGCTTGCCTGTTGTCATCACCTCCCTGCAATCAGTGTTAGATGCCTGTTGTCATCACCACCCTGCTATCAGTCTTGGCTGTACTTTCTGTGCGCTCAGTTCCTGTAGCTTTGTTGAGTCCACTCCACACCCTATGCCTCACTCATTAGCTGTCCCATCTTGCAGCCTGTGGCCTTATTGTGTGTTCTTGGAGCTCCCCAGCTTCCCTCCCCATCCCACCTGGGACTGTGGGCCCCTCTTCCCTTGCTGTTAGTACCTACTGCTTGCTGGATCATAGCTGGCAGTGCTTCCCCAGGGCTCCCACACCCCGCAACGCCTGACACCCCCCATATCTGGACTTTCCATGAGACCATGGCCCTGTGTGACCTGTGGCATTCCCAGGCCATGCAACTGCTTCTGTGCTTCCCAGATACCCTCTCAGGTGCCTATGCGAGTATGAGCTCTGGCCTTCGCTACTTTGGCTATGAGGCCAGCGCTCGTGAGTGCTGACTTCATGCAGAGGTGCTGGGGTTCCATCCCTTTCCTAATGGGTGCATTCCAGAGATGTGGTACTCTCATGTGGGGTGGTACATGGTGGAGACCGTGCCAGCCCTCTCTGTGTGTAGCCTACCCACCTACATGACCTGTCTGGTTGAGGGGGGCCCTGCCCTGGCTGTTTCCTTCTTTGCCTGCATCAACGGGGCCCATGGGTACCAGTGGTCCTGTGGGGAAGTGTATCACCACCTGTTGGAGTTTGGGCACCTTCCATGGCCCTCTGCTTCTGACTATGGCTTGTCGGAGTCCAACGGAGTGGAGCTGGCGGCGCTGGCTGGTGTGTGGTCCCATGCTGATGTTCAGGTGTGGCTCGCTGTGCAGGATCCGTTCGAGGCCTACTACCTTTTTTCCCACCACATGTCTGCACTGGGCTACTCTCGGGGCATGCTTCAGTGTCCCCACTATGTGCATCTGGTGGGCCACCCCACCCTGGGCCCCTTTGTGACCCCCTGCAGCTGGCTGTGTGGTTCCCGGTGTCTTTTGAGCCCTAGATGCTGGCCAGGCGCTGTGCTCCCACCTCCCCCATGCTGCCTTGGGTCGATTTCCACTCACTCCATGCTGTACCAGGCTCGCAGCTGCTCTGACTGGTTCCATGGGTTCCATGGCCCTTGTCCGTGTCTCTGGGCCCCCTCCTCAGGCACCCCCCTGGCTCTCGCTGCCTGTGGTGTCACCCTCTGTGGCCGGCCCCTCCTGTGGCTTTGTCCTGCTCTCCAAGCCAGCTACCGGCTCTCCAGGTGGTGTTGTCGTCCTTATCTGGCTGCCCGCTCACCTCTGCCCCTGGCCCGGATTCCCCCCCCTGGGTTCCTCTATGACTATGCGGGTCTGGGGCCCCTGGCCTTCACCTCCCTGTGACCTCCGGCAGGGGGGGGTCGCCTGTTCAGTGCATCTGTTCTGGCTTGCCTCCCTGCCCGTTTGCATCTTTGCATCGATGTGGGGGATCCCTGCCTGCCTCCTGGACCTACCCCGGACCGCTCTGGTGCCATTACCTACTTGTTTGCCCTCCCCCTGTGACATTGTTCTATCCCTGTGGGGACCCCCGTGCCTTGGGATGCCTGTGTTGCTGTTAGGTGGCCCTTGCTGACCGTGATGCTGGTGGAGTTCTGGTTGCCATTCCCCGTGTCCTGCTCTGTCCCCGGACCGGTCCCCTCCGCTTCCGTGGTCCGGGGCTCCCCCTCCCTCTGTCCATTGTTGCTGCGTGTGTTGGCCATCCCGATGTGCTCCCGCGCTTTCTTCCTTTCCCGTTCGGGTGTGTCTGCCCCCGGGGGTGTGCTTGTGTTTTGTGTTCTTCTGTGTCCTCAGTTTCCCTGTGCCTATTCTGTGTGCCACCCCGGCCACTCTCCTCCCTCCTCCCTTCCCATTTCCTTTGTGTGGGCATTTCCTTTAGGCACTTTTGGCTTCCTTTGCCATCAGTGGCCATGTTTGCCTCCCGTCCCTCCCCGGTGTCTTCTGGGTGTTCTGACCATGGTCAGGAATTGGAATAACATCTGTAGCACTGCCCAGGGCCATGGTCTGACCGTACATTTCCCTGCTATTGTCCCGCTTCCATCACGTCTGTTTGGGGCTGTCCTGGACTGCGGGGCTGGGGGTGTTATCTGGCTCGCCACCATTGGGAATCCACTGTGGTGACCCAGGAGTGCGTAACGTCTGAAATTACCCACTGTCTCTGCAGTTGCAACTTATCCACTGACAGGTATCTACATACATAGCACAACACCAGCTCTGCCATCTGTAGTTTCTCACTGCCTCAGGCAGGCACAATTTCTCGTTATTTTTAGAGGTGAAACCTGATACAATCCCTGAGAGTATAAGGATGCTTCTCACACTTCCTTCTATTTGGGACACTGGAGAAAAAGGTGACTATTTCAGTCTCTCTCCTGTCGTGCTGGTGGCACAATCTCTTCTTTCTGAATTTGGGATGAACATAAATTGTGCCTCCTCTTTTTCATCTCTAGATTGTGGTCATTGACTCTGCACTTTGTGAGAGTTTGTCAAAGTTTGTCACTCACCAGAGGCAGCAGTGCATGTTAGTACAATAGTTCTGGGCAGGGTTCTGGAGCAGTCCTGTGTTTTTTTCCTAAGGTGTGGAGACAAATGGGCCATCTCTCTTTGAGATATGCTGCTGACTGATTGGATGGGACAATTTTTATTAGCACATGGACTAGGCTTGATACGTCATGCTGAGTAATGCAGAAAGGGCACTGGGTTGTATAGATATGCAAGGCAAAGGTCAAAGGCTGTGTGGTTTACAAGCCAGATATCCATAGTTAACCCTCAACAATTGAAAAATGTACTGTATTAATCCGGTATTGAGGTAAAATAAAACCCAATTAAATCAAATTTGGAAAAACAAATATTTTGATTGATTTGAAAGTGACTCCAGTTTAACATAAACATTTAAAATTTTATCAAGAGTTATTGTTTGCAATACAGAAACAATACAAATGCAAAAGGTATTTGGGGTCAATAGTACCCCAACATTCCCAAAATTACAGTACTGGGTGTTGAATTGAATGGGGTTTGAATTGAATGATTGGTATGAATATGAGTATGAATATGACCCCCAGTTACTTAGACATGTTGTGCTTTTGTTTTTGCATTCATTACATTTGCAGTCAAATTTACTCCAAATCCATTTTAGTGAAATTTTCAATTTTTGAATTTGTTTTTAAACAACTGGGGGTGGATGGTACATAGATGAACTAACACAGGACAATTGAACCCATTAATACATGGAGTATGAAATGCTACAGTTCTGCTAAAAAAAGTTTTATGATTTTTCTGTACCCATTTGAGGCCCGATTTAAGCGGGTTAACATTGTTTTCTCTAAGCAAATGTGATGACTATGGGTATTTTTAGCTGGGAGATCTTTCCCCCATATTTCCATATTCTAAAGGTCTGTGTTGAGGAAATCCCCACAGGAGGGATTTAGGCCATTTTTGCATGGACATGGTGAGTGGGGGGATGGATGTGCGCTGGCAGTGGGTGGAGGAGGGTGTGAGGCCTTTTCCATGGGCGCAAAGCCATCTCCACCCATGGACCCTCCTCCAGTTTACTGGATGGCTCTGTGGGTGGGTGATGGGTGGAGGTGGGTTTTGCGTGGGAGCACGCACACACGCACCCCCACCAACCACCCATGCTATTTGCATAGATGCACATCCATCCCCTTCACCCACCGTGGCATTTTCACAGATGCCCCCCCCCACCATCGCACACCTTCCTGCACACCCAGAGCGGGGTGGGTTGTCCATGCAAAATCAGCCTTAGATGCTCCTCCCTAGACCAAAAGTCACCCTGGTGCCATTAGAAACTGTCGTACTGGGTGACACCTGGATGTTTTGAGACACAGGTTTACAAGACCTCAGCTATCAGGGTCTTACCAGGTCCATGACTCAAAACCTCCAGGAGTCACCCAGTGCTGCTGCTTCTAATGGTGCCTGGGCAACTTCCAGTCCAGGGAGAAGTGTCTAAATCCCTCCAGTGTGGGTTTCCCCAACGCGGACTTTTAAAATATTGGGAAAAACTTTCTCATCTAAAAAAGCCCTAAGAAACAGAACAGATGAAAAGATTCACACAAACAGAGATGTAAATATGCTGTGAGCAGGGAAAATTACCATTATACCACAGGTTTGTTGGGTGAATCCCCCCCCCCCTAATTACTACATGACTGTATAAGCTTGTATGTTATTCTGTGATATCAAATAGCAATTTTTGGTGTGCTTCTGACTAGCTAAATCTTCCACATTGTCTACAATTTTAGCACTCTTCTCCTAGAGCTGATTTGTGAGACAGTGATATCTATTTACAGGGAATTCATTCTTTATTATGGGATTTTAAATGTTTTAATAAACCTTTTAATTAGTTTTGACCTCTCTCATCTCTCAGTCTCTGGCCAACACTTGTGATTGGACAATAGTTATTTTTTATGATTGGTCGAGCAGCATAAAATGTGTGGGTGAATGGAGATATAAGAATAGAAGTTGAATTCTAATTAGGTTTTGAATGATCAAGATACTGTTAGAGCTCCCGAGTTTCACATCCTCATTTTTAAGGGATAATTTTAAACCAAAGGTAGCAGAGCAGAGAGAAGAGATTACAAACAGGGTCACCATAAGCTCAGGTTGCTTGAAGAGCATTGTCATTCTTGATTGCTTTGGCAGCATAGACCAATGCTTCTTGATATGAGCCATATCAATCATACAGCGTGGCACTCAGTTAAACTTTTAACAAATACAATGTAGGTAAAGTTCACAAACAAAAACAACAACAAAAATTGATTGTTGGAATAATAAAATATTGATCAAGCCAGTGCTTAACTGTGCAGCTCTGAATCAATGATGAACACAAATCACATTCAGGTAGAACATTCAGTTATTGTTCAAGCAAAGGCAAGCGCTCAGGGCAGCACATGGGAAGGCAAAAGCACTTCATATTGTTCCCCGTTGTGCTCAGTTCTGTGCCGCATACTTACAAGGTACCTTACCTCTCACAAACGAAAATGCTGCAATCTGCAAGCCATTTACTCTGGAGTAGTCCCACCAAGCCCTCAATTTAAGCATGACAGTTTTGAGAATTCCCTATGATTTTTGTCCTGTGTTGCTGTCAGGGCTTTTGCTGCCCTGACACTGCAGAACCGGTCGCGTACTGTTGCTAAGCAACAGCGCGAGGCTGGGAAGGATAGGGATCGTTGGAGCCGTCACGGGAGGGGGCGTGAACTCCATTACGGCCGGAGAAGGGCCCGGGCTCCGTCCACACACGCAGGATGCCTAGCGCAACGTCGGATTGGGCGGTGGGACGGGGGCTCCACCCGAGGCAGGTCAGAGGCAAAACTACATAAGGTACCGACGGGGCTGACAGCCGCCGCCGGTAATCGCATTTGAGAGGCTGGCCCTGATATCCTTGGTGCATTTCTTGTTTCTTGTCATAGGTTGAGAGTCTGCGTGGGTGAGTGTGTTCCTGTGTCTCCCCCTTCCCAGAGTGATACTGTGAGACGAGGGTGTGTGTGTGTGAGGTTTAGTTTGTCATTCCCTGTCATTGAGAACTTGAGTTGGGTCAGGTGTGGGAATTCCCTGGTACAGTTATCCTTCTCCCCCCCCCTTTTCCTGTGGTTTCTTTCCCTTACAGGTTTTTGTTCCTGCAAGAAAGCCCTACCCACGAGACACTCCGTTCCCCTTCCCCCTTTCGAACCTCTGTTCACTCCCCGTAACCCCCCCCAAGGACCTTTTACCCTCGCCCCCCACGTTCCCTCATCACGGTACCCTGGGCCCCGGAGTATTCCCTGTGCAAGTGTTGTACCTCTGTTGTATTGTCTATTTCCCCCTTGGGGCAATACCCCTCCTCTCCTCGTCCCTGTGATGATTTTGGTTGCCTTCTATCTTTGAGGGAAAGCCCACCCAATATCTTAAGGGACCATTATACCCCTATAGAGCGTGCCATCCGAGGGAGGAGGGCGCCTCTTATTCCTTGTGTGGTGTTTTTTCTCCTTTATACTTACCATCGTTCCCTTCCCTTCCTCCTTGTCCCCTTCCCACCCCGCCGTGACAGAATTACCGGCACCCCCTTTCCCTGTTGCCATGGATCCAGACCCCCAGGTACAGAAACTACTGCACGCGGTGAAGTCCCTGACAATGGAAGTCCATGATTTGAAAGCCGAAAATAGAGAACTCAGGGATAGGTATTGCCTACTACAGGAGTCCATAGAGTCTGACCCAACTTCCCTTAGGGAGGAAAGGGAGGGGACGGCCAAGGGAGCTGCGGCTCCCCTGCCAACCACACACCCCCTCTCGTGCCTATTCCTAGGGAACCCAAGGCCCCACGACCCGACAAATTTTATGGGGACAGAAAGGCCTGTCAGGGATTCTTGGCCCTCTGTAACCTCACCTTCCAGACCCAACCCCTTACGTATAACTCCGACCAGGCCAAGGTGGCTGCGGAGCCCTGGCTGCGAGCAGCAGGCAGAGCGGGGTGTGTGTGGCGGTGGTGGGCGTGGCCTGCGTAAGGACTGAGCAGCCCCGGTAGAGAGGTGGAGCAAAGTCGTTGGTGGCCGGAGGCGGCGGCGGCTGGTCGGCAAGGGGCGGCCTCGCCATGGTTTTCCTTAAACTCCGCGAGCAGGAGCTTCATTCCATGGGTGTCACAAATAGAGAGACACTTTCTGTTTTATCACTATTGATTATACAACTAAGAGCCTGCGGGGATCCTTGTGTACCATCCACTTACCTGCCTCGCTGCTGCGGGGGCTGAGAAGCTCTGCCGCCGGCGGGAGGGGTGCCTCGTCGCTCCGCTGCCTGGCTGCTCCGCTGCTGCCCACGCCATCACCGCCGCTGCTCGCTGACCTGCAGAGGGGAAGACCAAGTTGTGAGTTGGGGGACTAGGGGGGGAATCGCAGAGGCCAGCCAC
>QEPC01007445.1:251722-266111 GCA_003113815.1 Sphenodon punctatus | reverse complement strand
CGGCTGTGGAACTCCCTTCCGGAGGAAGCTCGCCTGGCCCCAAGCCTTTTAACGTTTCGGCGGAACTGTAAGACCTGGCTGTTTGCCCAGGCCTTTGGGGGAGGGTAGGGAGGTTTTTTTAAATCCCCTACCCTTTGTTTTCTAAGCCCTGTTAATATTTATATTGTATATTTGATTGTTTTATTGGAATTTTAATGTATTTTATTGTTTTAATTGCTTTATGCTGTGAGCCGCCCCGGGCTGCGTTGCAGGAGGGGCGGGATATAAATGTGTTTAATAAATAAATAAATAAATAAATATTATAGGATTATTAGGAGGGTTGGCTCTGGATTGGGCAACCCCTCTGCTAGCTGCAGATGATGCTCTCTTACGAGATTATAAAGGCTTTCTGAAGCAATTTCGCTTCCCATTCGACTATCCGCATAGGATTAGGGATGCTGAACATACTATCCTACATTTAAGACAAGGGAAACTCCTCTACGGGATTACATCACACAATTCTGGAAATTAGCTTTTGGTCTGGATTGGAGTGATTCCACTTTTCGAGCCTTATTTAGACAAGGCCTAACAGATGAAATTAAAGACCAATTAGCATGTGCCACTACCACGCCCACCACTATGGAGGAAATGGTCACCCTCTCTCTTCAGATAAATGAAAGATTTACCGAATGTAAGTGGAAAAAATGCATGGACCAAGGTAAGGGATGGGGGCCATGGTTTCCCCGAGGGCCGGTGAGCCCTGCCCCAGTTTCCCCCGGGCCAGGGAATCCTGAACCCATGCAAATTGGGGCAATTAGAGGCCCCCTTACCCCGGGTGAACGAGAAAGACGCCGCCAGCTCCACCTCTGCTTTTATTGCAGGGCGGCGACACATTTTTCCAGGGAATTCCCTGTAAAGCCACTATGCCCCGATACTCACCCCACCCAGGTGGGAAACTCCAGTGGCCGGGAGAGTGCGGGGACCTCCCGGTGACTGGATGTAGCTCCCTCCTGGAATCCAAAGGGATGTTGACAATACCCCCTCAGCTGTACGTGTCCCTTACGCTGCAATGGGTACCCCATTGCTCCCTAGTGACGCGAGTACTGGTGGATTCAGGGGCCTCAGGGACCTTTATGGACGTTTCTTTTACTAGGCACCATGGAATTCCCCAACAGACCCGGACATCGGTTGAGGTGGTACAAACAATCGATGGGTCTCCCCTTGTTTCTGGCCCCTTAAGGAAATGCTCCATACCTTTGCATTGTACTTTGGGGGCTCACTCGGAGACTATTCAATTTGATATAATTTCATCCCCTTTGTTCCCCGTGATTCTAGGCCTGCCCTGGCTTCGGATCCATAACCCCACTATTGACTGGATTAAATGAACCCTCAGGTTTACTTCTCACACTTGCCATTCCCACTGGGTTCCTATGCCGCAGGTCCTAGCCCTAGTTTCTAATATCCCTTCCTCACCTATGGAACCATGCGTTCCCCGACAATACCAGGATTTGGCCATGGGTTTTAGTAAATGAGAGGCAGCAGAGCTTCCCCCCCATAGGATTTATGATTGCCCTACTGAACTTCTCCCTGACACGGAACCCCCTTACGGGCGGATCTATAGTTCGTCCCCCGGGGAAACTGAAACTCTCCGAGACTATATTAAAGATAATTTAGCACGAGGGTTTATTCAGCATTCTACCTCCCGTGCTGGAGCACCCCTCTTCTTTGTCCCAAAGAAGGGGGGTGAGATCCGTCCTTGTATAGATTATCAGGGATTGAATTGGATTATGATTAAAAATTGATACCCCCTTCCCCTCATCCCTGAGCTTCTGGGGAAGCTACAGGGGGCCGCAGTGTTCACCAAGCTGGACTTGAGGGGTGCATATAACCTGGTTCGAATCAGGGCGGGGGATGAATGGAAAACTGCCTTTTGGACAAGGTTTGGACACTTCGAATATTGTGTTATGCCATATGGACTCGTTAATGCCCCAGCTACCTTCCAACACTTCATTAATGATATCCTCCATGACTTGCTCGATCTATACGTGATAGCGTATCTTGATGATATAGTTATTTTTTCCTCATCATTAGAGGAGCACGTGTCGCATGTCCGGACTGTGTTGCAACGTCTCTTAGGCCATAAATTCTATTGCAAGCTTGACAAATGTATTTTTTCACGCCTCTTCTGTCCCTTTCCTGGGGTTTATTATCTCTTACCAGGGAATACATATGGACCCAAGCAAGCTCGAGGCCATTAATCGGTGGCCGGCCTCCACCACGGTCAAGGCTCTACAAAGGTTCTTGGGAAGCATCAACTATTATTGCCAGTATATTCCCAGATATGCGGACCTTACCAAACCCCTTACCCTGTTACTGTGAAAAGGGGTGCCTTTTACCTGGGGGATCTTACAAACAAGGGCCTTTTCACAGCTAAGGCAAGCCTTCATGTCGGCCCCCCTTCTACAACATCTGGATACTTCCCGACTCTTCATCATCGAGGCAGATGCCTCGGACGTAGCCATTAGGGTCATGTTAACCCAGGTCCATGAACCTTCAGGACGCCGGCTCCCCTGTGCATTTTACTCCCGCCAACTAACCCTGACTGAAAGAAATTTTCCTATTTTAGATAAAGAACTTTTAGCTATTAAAGTGGCATTCGAGGCCTGGAGGCATTTCTTGGAAGGAGGTCCACATCCTGTTCTGGTGTATACGGACCACAAGAACTTAGCTTATCTTCATTTCGCCCGAATCAACAATCCCTGGCATGCGAGGTGGGCATTATTCTTCGCACGTTTCTGTTTTTCATTGCAGTATCGCCCAGGGTCCCAAAATACGATGGCTGATGCCCTATCTTGATATTATCCTCATGTAGAGAAGGACGGTGACCTCCAAGGGCCAATACTCCAACCTCGAACCATTGCAACTACCCTCCCAACGGTTACCCAGTTACAAACCATAAGTAAAAAAGAACTATCGCACCTAGCATTCCTACGGAAAAACAGACTATTTTTGTATCAGGAAAAGGTCGTTATGCCTCCCAAGTTCCATCCGCAGGTACTGTGGGCGCATCATGATTCACCACTTGTTGGACATCCCGGATATCAGCGCACCTTGTCCATGATTCAGAGATCTTTCTCGTGGCCTTCCCTTCGGACAGAGGTACAACGATACGTTCAAGGATGTTCCATATGTGTTCCATGCACGAACCAAGACTCCCCAAACCATCCCTGTAGGCTTATTGCAACTCACAGACCTACCCAAAGGCCCCTGGCAAAGAATAGCCATTGATTTTATTGTCGGACTTCCTAAATCCACAGGTCATGACACCATCATAGTTGTTATTGATTATTTTACAAGATTAGGACATTTTATCCCCTGTAAGGGAGTGCCCTCGGCCCCGGCTACAGCACGCCTGCTTCTGAGAGAAATAGTATGCCTACATGGCTTACCCAAGGAAATATTGTCAGACCGTGGGCCCCAATTTATCTCACGATTTTGGAAGGATTTTTTTACTCTGTTACAAGTGAAGCTCCATCTCACCACCGCATACCACCTCCAGGCAAACGGACAGGTAGAAAGGGTGAACCAACATATTGAACAATATTTACATTGCTTCTGTGCCTATTTACAGGATGATTGGATCGAGCATCTACCCCTCGCAGAGTTCACATATAATAATGGACCGAATGCCTCCCTTGGCAATTCCCCTTTTTATGTGTCATATGGCTTTCATCCCCCTCTTTGCTTTCCAGATGCACCCCTCTCGTCTGTGCCAGCTTCTGGCACCTTGGTGAACCTCATTCATAAAGCTCAGAGCACGGCCCAACACCACCTACCGGAGGCTCGCAAGAAATACAAATCAGCCGCCGATAATCATCGGCTCCCGGGGCCGTCTCTACAGGTAGGTGATCTCGTATGGGTACGTCAGCATCATTACCCTTCCCTATGTCCCTCAAGCAAATTAGACGATGCTTATATGGGTCCCTTCCCCATTGTTCGCAAACTTAATGAAGTCACATATGTAGTAGGATTACCTACCCACATGTGAATACACCCCTCCTTCCACATTTCTCTGTTAAAGAGGGCCTGTCTTCCTAGTTATCCGATTCAATGGAATACCCCTGCCCCTCTGGTGCTTCTCCCTGGTGGATCGGAGTACAAGGTGCAGGCCATCCTAGACTCCCGTTTTATGGGCCCCCACCTTTATTATTTAGTAGACTGAAAAAATTATGGACCTCATGAACGTTCCTGGGAACCTGCCATGAACATCCATGCCCCGCGCCGTGTTCGAGATTTCCACCGCCGCCACCCTTCTCACCCTGGTCTTCGGACCTTGGTGGGGGGCGGGCAGGGGCCTTGACAGGGGGGGGTACTGTCATGGCTTTTGACACCCTGACGCTGCAGAACCGGTTGCGTACTGTTGCTAAGCAACAGTGCGAGGCCGGGAAGGCTAGGGATCATTGGAGCCGTCACGGGAGGGGGCGTGAACTCCATTACGGCCGGAGAAGGGCCCGGGCTCTGCCCACACACGCAGGATGCCTAGCGCAACGTCGGATTGGGCGGTGGGACGGGGGCTCCACCCGAGGCAGGTCAGAGGCAAAACTACATAAGGTACCGGCGGGGCTGACAGCCACTGCCGGTAATCACATTTGAGAGGCTGGCCCTGATATCCTTGGTGCATTTCTTGTTTCTTGTCATAGGTTGAGAGTCTGCGTGGGTGAGTGTGTTCCTGTGTCTCCCCCTTCCCAGAGTGATACTGTGAGACGAGGGTGTGTGTGTGTGAGGTTTAGTTTGTCATTCCCTGTCATTGAGAACTTGAGTTGGGTCAGGTGTGGGAATTCCCTGGTACAGTTATCCTTCTCCCCCCCCCCCTTTCCTGTGGTTTCTTTCCCTTACAGGTTTTTGTTCCTGCAAGAAAGTCCTACCCATGAGACACTCCGTTCCCCTTCCCCCTTTCGAACCTCTGTTCGCTCCCCGTAACCCCCCCAGGACCTTTTACCCTCTCCCCCCACGTTCCCTCATCACGGTGCCCTGGGCCCCGGAGTATTCCCTGTGCAAGTGTTATACCTCTGTTGTATTGTCTATTTCCCCCTTGGGGCAATACCTCTCCTCTCCTCGTCCCTGTGATGATTTGGGTTGCCTTCTATCTTTGAGGGAAAGCCCACCCAATATCCTGAGGGACCGTTATACCCCGATAGACCGTGCCATCCGAGGGAGGAGGGTGCCTCTTATTCCTTGTGTGGTGTTTGTTCTCCTTTATACTTACCATCGTTCCCTTCCCTTCCTCCCTGTCCCCTTCCCACCCACCGTGACAGTTGCACATGGTCATGTCCTGGAGATTCATGCCTAACCCCTGAATTAATGACAACTCCCACACAATCTTGGAGTTTTGGTTTGCTCTGCTTGAATTGCACATAAGTCTGTAGCACAGCCCTTCCTGGGACTGAAATGATCCTCCAAGTTAGGGAAATAACTGTTCCATGTACAAAAAAGGAAATTCATTAGAAACCAACCTGCCCACAGATAATCATGCATTCTTATGTTTTCTGTATACTAAATCTGGCTAAAATTAGGTCTCACCTACCCCCCTTCATCCCCCGAAAAGTGCTTTCAAACTCATTGAATTATTTCACAAGAATGTTCAATATCTTCAAACAGTATGAGGGGTGGGGGTGGGGGGTCATATACAATTTTGAAATCCAATACAGCCAACCATACAGTTCATGTACAGTTTGTCCAAGACAAAAAGAAATCATATTTGGTTAAAAAAAAACTAAAATGAAATTTGGGGATTTTTATTTTAAAATCTTGACATTTCCAAACTTGTATGATTTGGGAAAGAGAAAATAAAAAATAAAAATTTTCTCTTGGAACCAAAATCTTTTAATTCAAGCACTCCTAGCAAAAATGTCTACTGATGTAATTGAAATTCTTAAATAAATACCTTCAACATGTCCATAAGGGATGTCCTTTTCTATGTTTATTAAAGATTGAACTAGGCTTTATTTGTTTTATTTATTTCCATTTTACCCACTGTTCCCTAAAGGCTAAGCATGATGTATAATAAATAAGGTAAAAAATATAAAAGAATACAAACCTATAAAAATAGACTGAATAAAATTCCCCGATAAAACCAATCCCCAAACCCTATTCTTGTTTCCTAAAGGCCTGGCAACTAAATAGATCTTAGATTGCCTCTAGAAAGTGCTCAAGCTTAAGCTTTGGTGAATCTCCAGGGGGGGAAAGTTCCAAAGTCATGGATCAGTCATTGAGAATGCTTCTCTTTTATCCTTGCTGTTCAGGCTTAGTTTAGTGATGGAATTTGTGAGCTTGTGGCCCACCCCCCACCCCCCCAGCTGACCTTAGGGAATGTGATGGAACATGAGCATGAAGCAGTCTTTTAGATTTCACCGTGGTTTAGGTTGCACCATGATTCATGATAATCATTGTTTTAAGATTCCAAGGCATCTACTTAAGCTTACCTAGCTATTTCCATTATTTATTTATTTATTTACAATATTATTTTTATACCACCCCCTCCTGCCCAATAGCATCCAGGGGTGGTGTCCATCATATATAAAACACAAAAATAAAAACATAATATAACTATAATAAAACATCATCAATAAAATCCCCAATAAAAGAGGTCTTGGCAAAAACCTCAATATAATCCCCCCACACCCCACCCATCCCCCTCACCAAACGCCTGGTGAAAAAGCCACATCTTTCATTATCTACCGAAGGAGAGGCGATCCAAAGAAAGGCGAATTTCCACCATAAGGGAGTTCCATAGCTGCAGTGCGGCCACCGATAACGTCCACTCGAAAAGAGACACCTGGGAAACCTGAGGGACCTCCAAGTGGGTGTCCCCAGCTGTCCGCAGAGGTCAATTCAGGGCATGAGGGATGAGGCAGTCCCCCAAGTAGGTAGGGCCCAAGCCATATTGGACTTTCTTTTCAGTCACTTATAAACCTAACAAGCAGCATGGCTTCAGGGCTTGTCAGTTTCACTAGAGGGGTTTGCAGGATGTTTTGTCAATTTCAATGCAGAGTTTTGGGCTGTTTTTAAATGAACACAGCTGGAGGGGAGGTCCATGTCTGCTGAGTGGAATGAACACGAAAGGTCCATGAGCATGGAGTGAGCGGGGAGGAATTCTAACAGGTGGAACCCTGGGTGGCCACTGCTCCCACATAGGCAGCCCCCCTGCACAACCACCACTCCTGACCAGCTATGCAAACAATTCGTAGGGGTGGCCATTACCCCACCCACCCCCAACACCCCACTCCAAGTCCTACCAACCTGCTTGCCCTCTGCCATGACACAAAGTCACGGACACCATGGACACAGGAAGGGGGGAGGCAGATAGTTTCATTTCTTGCAAGCCTCTCCACCCTTGGTGCCTGGAAGTCTGCATCTCAGTGACTAGTACTTCCCCTCCCTGTCATGTTTGACCTTACAGTGAACCTTTTTTTGCCACCTGAACTCACCCGAATGCGATCCGAACTGACCGAACTGTTTGGTCATTTCGACGTTCAGAATTGAGTTCGGTTTGGCCAGTTCGTGTTCGGAAGTTCGGTTCGGTTCGGTCGTCCGAACAGGTTGAGTTCGGACTGAACTCCGAACTTCCGAACCGCGTTTGCCATCCCTAGCAGCCAGCCGCGGACTTGTCTTCTGGCATGTGTGGGTGCCCCAGTTCAAACAGATCAGGGATGCATGGGTGCCTGTTCTCATGCACTGTTTTGTCTTCCCCCACATGGGGCACTTCGTCTTTTTTCAGTGCACTATGAGTGGCTATGAGTGGGTCATTGGAGTGTGCCTCCACACCCACACCACCTTCACACAAGAGGTCGGATGCGTGGTTGATGGGTAGACCTGAGTGACTGTGTCATGTTTAAAAATGGTCTCGGTGCTTGTCAGTTTGGGGTGGGTGGTTAAGTGGTCTTGTATGTTTGTCAGTTTCAGTGCAGGACTTGCCAATTTCAGTGCATTTCACTCTTAGCATTTGGGCTTGTCAGCTTGCTATATTCAGTGGGGGACTTGCCAGCTATTTATCTCTATTTGTGTTGCCTTGTGACAGGCTCCTGATAGGGTGATAGTTTATACAGGGAACAGCTTGACCATTTGGTCAAACTGCTCTGCCTTGGGTACCATAATGTGTAGAGCCAGGCACCGATGAAAGTGCATTAAATCTGTTTAAATAGAAATGAGTTATGGTCAGTGGGCCAGATCATCAGGTGGAGTAAACTTGTAGAACTGCATTGACCTTAATGAAGCCATGGCAATTTACGAGTTGGTAATCATGCCTTGTGTCATTGATCCATCTGGAAAAGGAGGCTGCATTTTTCTTTGCTTTCTGACTCCATTAAAATTACAAGCAATTTTGTTCCCATACATCACCTGAGTGAACTACCCCTTGCTGGGAAAGATAGAGTCAAGATATCAAATGGCTCCTTTTAGCAGAACATTTACTCTTTGAAAACATTTAAGAGAGCAAGAGGCAGCTCATTCAGTGATTCACTTGGACTCAGAGCTGTTAGACGTAGATCTTAATGGATATTATTGATTGAAAGAAACAAAGCATTTTTGTTATCAGGGGATATTGAGGAGATGATGAGAATATAAGGACATTTGCTGGCTCACACTCATGACAGCAAAATACAGTACAACAAGGTCCACTAGGAGTCCTTGTGACAGCACACCAGTGAGAGGAATGTTTTAAGTATTAATGGTGTGACAAATTAATAGTGAAGAGAAATACCAAGGGAATGCCTCGAACAGGCTGGCATTCTTCCCCCTGGACTCCTAGAGCAGGGAAATTGCCCATTCTCTCAGCTCACCACTGACATATGTTGCCAGGTTTTAGGTTAATATTTATTTGGTTATTGATTTATTGGATCCTTTTTCTAATTGATCATTGATTGATAATTATGCAGGTTCAAAACCTGGACAAACTGCTAAATAACGGAAATACCCAGAGATATTGAAATGACCAAATAAATGAAGAAAGAGACATAAACAGGAATAAGAATATAATTGAAAATAATTATGAAAACATAGTAAAAGCATTTTCTATGGGACAATACCCCATAACAGAGTAAAACCTTGATAGGTGGTTTATAAAAGTATTTGAAAGGCACATGTTACATTGTTATAATTAAAGTTAAAACTGAAGATTGTTCTAAGTATTAAAAGTACAAAAGTTAAAGTAATAAACTTAAAACTAGCATAGTTACCCAGGCATACAAACTTAAGGACGATAGATGATCATGTGACCAGAGGATCACCATGGTGACCAAAAAGTACCATGAAAGAGTTCATGACATCAGAGGTAACATTTCCTTGGTGACTTAAACTTTTATAAGAAAACTGATGTCACACTCAGGCTAAGTAATTTATATATTAATAACTGCCAATAGCATGCTTAAAAAGGATTGATGCATGCATAAAATTATAAATGTGTGACGTTTGTGGTTAAGATATAGAGGAACTAAAGTTGGTACCTCCGCCAATGAAATATCCTGTTTTTATAAACTGTTTTAAACCTCAGTCTTGCAACCCATTTGTGCAACAGAGATGTTTCATCGACTGTATGCCTCTACTTCCCTAAATGCAAACTTACTCATATTTTCCTAAACCTTAACTAACAAGGTTAAAAGTTAAGCAGGGGAAAAGCTATCAGAAGACCAAATATGTCCAGACCTTTATGTTCAAACTAAAACCAATATGTCCAGACTATAGCCAATATGTTAACCATATCTCACATATGCCAAGACTGAGGGTAACACATGAGAACTGATGCTGCTTTTAAACGAGGCACTGAAAAGCACCTCCTGAACCCCGCGTTGAGATAAAAGCGACGCAGGGAGTGTTTACACCCTTCCCACGCTGCCAGAAGTGACGTGCTCCCCGTTGTCGGCAGTGGTGGCGGCTGGAGATGCAGTGCTTTGAAGAGGCACGTTCTGAAAGCCTCACTTTTCAGGCTTTCAGAACACACCTCTTCAAAGCACCACATCTCCAGCCACCACTGCCAACAACGGGGAGCACATCATTTCCGGCAGCGCGGGGAGCATGTAAACACTCCCCAAATGGCTTTTTTCTCAACACGGGGCTCAGGAGGTGCTTTTCAGTGCCTCGCTTAAAAGCGGCTTTAGAAACAAGAGGCAGTTCTCCGACTGGCTTAGAACTTGGTTAGAAAAGGAGGCCTAGAAACTGCATGGAGTTGCTTGTGAAGTAGCCCTATATAAGGTGTTTTTTTAAAAGTGACGGTGCGGAGCACTGCCATGTTTCAATCCTGCCTGCAGGATTTGACCCAGTCACTGAACAAGCGTGATGGTGGCAGGCTGGGTTAGAGGGCAGGGTGACATGAGGAAGCGCCGCACACGTGGACTGGAGTAAGTGTGAGCGGGCCATGAAACATGACAGCCCTCTTTACCCCAGTCCGGCAGCTGTTCCATGAGTTGTGGCAGTACTTAGCCCAGGCTGTTCTTTGGGGATAATCCTAAGCACTGCCATGGCCCATGTTATGACCCAGACCAACATCTGGTGGCGCCTTTTATATGTGACATAGGTCACAGATTAATCCATGCTAAAACGGATGAATCTGTGCTCAACATAACGTCTGAAAACACCCATAATGACATTCCAGGGGAAATTGTCGGCTCCCTGCATGGCCTCAAAGACTGATTTAGTACTCATGAGCATTTTACATCCATGAGCTGGAAATGTAATGACAGGTGGAAACCCAAGGCCTCTACGTGCTGAACTTGAACCTGTAGAAAATGAAACATAGACCCTTTTTACACAGGTGGCACCCACAGATGAACACCTAGAAATCTGGGTGTTCATGCATGGGTGAGTCTCATGTAAAATCTGCAGCAGGTGGTGTGTGTGTGCATGCATGTGTGCTTCCATGAACACACATGTACACCCACCTCCACCCATCACACATGCATGGAGTAACTGGTGAAAACGGCGATTGTTCCATGCATGTGCAATGAGTGGTGTGTGGGGGGTGCACTAGTGTGCACCCATCTGCACCCTCTCTCCACCCACTGCACACAGACTGGCATGAACATTGACCCCCTACTCCGTGGCACGTGTAAAAAGGGCCATAGAAACTGCCCTGTGGGTCTAGCCAGTCCAGGATTCTGTCTCCAGCAGTAGCTACTGTACCTGCACTTTTTCCAAGCCCCAAATTTTGGACAGGCCAAAGTTGGGATTTTCAAAGGACTAGTAGGATATGAATGTCAAATTCTCATTTGAAAACTTGCAGCCCCAGATGCTTAAGACTCATTCTCATTGAAACAACTACTGAGACTATTAAAATTTATCCATCAGTCATTCAACATCAGTCGAGCAGTATAAAATTATTAAATGACATCAAATCTCTTCCACATTCAACTAATTTAATAATAATCTACATGTGTGCACATGCACATGCATACTTGCAAGAATGTGTCATACATTTGTATGTATGTAAGAAGTCTTTATTTCTGTTGTTCTTATAGTTTCTTAAGAGAGAGGATAATATGAATGCTGTTTTTTTTCTTTTTTGACATTGCAGATGCTGGATGGGTCAGAAGGCCATAGTGATTCTACCCAATCTCTTTAATTGAGCTCTGTAATGACCTACAATTTCTCTTCTGGAGCTGCTAGTGCTTCCTTAATTTGAGGTGAGTAAATCTGGACTTCTGATTGTTCTGATTTTTGATCATAAGAGGGCAGTTCTCTCACTCTGTTTGAAAATTGGAACAGTCAATTTTTCATCCAATTGAGATCAAAATCAGATGAAATATTTTTTAAAACAAAAACAAAAAATTTTGCATGCACAAAATGGCCACCAGGGGCGTTTCGTGCATGCACAAATAGCTGCCACTAACTATTATCCTATCCATTTTGGATAAGGCAGCAGCCATTTTTCACATGTGCGAATCAGCCCCAGTGGCTGTTTGTGCATGTGCAGGCTGGGGTTTTTGGGGAGGGGTTTTGGTCGGGATTCCAATCAGAATATATTTCCGGCTAGAATTCAATGGGGGGCGGGGGGGTAGCTTTTCCATTTTGATGGAAATTTCTGTGAAAACAGAATAAATGTTTTGATTCAATCCTATCCTTGTTAGGTATTCCACTTTCTTTTGACATCAGTGAGGGCCATTCCTTGCCTCTGTCTTTCCTTCATTGAACCCATTTACCAGGCACATCTGATGAATATGAGCCCTAGGTTTCCTCATGAGCCCTCTCTGGAATCTTTTCCCTTCCATGGGAACTAAACACTAGGAATGGGATTTTCTGTTTTGGATAGAACTGAAATTGCCCCAAAAATGCCGTTTCAGATTAATTGGAAATTTTTGTCAGTTCTGGCATTTCAGATCTTTTGCATTGCGCTGGTTTGGGGTTTTCTCATTGTGGTATGTTCCCATTGACTTCAATGGTAGAAAAAGATCTGAAACCAAAAAATCCAAAACAAGGTCCAGAATTCATAAAGAACCGAAACCAAAAAAAGAAACTGAAATTCCCCCTGGAGTCCAATCTCTGCTAAACATGCTAGAGCATCTCTTGTTGTTTTGTTGGGGATGAGAGGCAAGGAAGTGGGAGTGCATTGGGTGCATGTGTTTGATCAATTGTGTTTTACTTATTAGCTTTATTGCAGTATGTGCATGGAGCCATGTTCACTGTGTTTCCCACATTGCTGTTAATGGGGAAAATGCCATGAACATGAGTCCCGGATTTATAGGTAGGAAGGGGGTTGCAGGTTGGATGTTTTGTGAGGTTAATGTGATCTATCTGCATTTATTTTTATATGTTATAAACCACCCTGAGCCTTTTGGAAAGGGTGGAGAATAAATTCAAAATTATTTATTTATTTATTTATTTATTTATTTATATGCCACCTCCTTTTGCTATAAGCATCTTGGGATGACCAACATCAGTCATCATCATCATCATCATGCTATATTAATGCAAGGCTTAGAGTGTGCAAAGTGCTATGGAAACAAAAAAGAAGACATGCCCCATACCCCAAAGAACTTACAGTTTAAGGACTTGATCCTTAAACTTACTTACACAAAGTAGTACTATACAAGAGTATACCTGTAGAGAGACACAGACACATTTGTCTGCTACTGTTCCCACTCAACTTCCTCCATTATATAAGACACATGTGTAATGTTACTCAGACCTGTACTCTCAGGAGCAGGACACAGGTTGCAAGGTAGGGATGTGCGGACGCAGTTCAGAAGTTCGGAGTTTGGCCTGAACTCAGTCCATTCGGATTACCGAATCCGAACCGAACCAAACCGACCAAACCGAACTGAACCAAATCTGATACCGAACTCTGAAACGACTGAAAAGTTTGGTCGGTTCGGATCGAGTTCAGATGAGTTCAGCAGGGATAAAAATAGTAAAACAAAAACACCAGTAAAACATGACCCCTGCCTGACACAGGGAGGGGCGGGGGTCAGCTGAGGAGCAGACTTCCAGGCACCAGGGGTGGAGAGGCTTGGAGTAGCAGCCAATCATCATCCCTTTTCTCCTCAGACCACTGGCTTCGCAGGCTGCAGTTGGCCACAAGCTAGGCTGCACGGAGTCAATGGGGTTTGCAGTGAGGTGGGCACAGCAAGTAAAAAAACTCATTGCCCTACCCCCTTCCAACACCTTCTGAGCTAGCCACGGTTCCTGACAGAAGGTGTTTTTCAGAATGCAACCTCTCCCACCAGTTTGTGTACCTCCCAGCTCCCCAATCCATTGCCATCCTCCTTCTATTTCACCCATCCAACCCATTTACCTCCATATTATCATTTATTTAGATTATATTAGATAGATTTAGGCGTTATTTGTATTTTTTACCCCTCCCTGTGTTCCTCCTCCCCCCTCCATTGAATCCTTTCCCTCTCCCTCTATATATTCCATCCCTGATTCCCTTCCCCTGTTTTTGGATTTATTTAAAGTAGGATTATTAGACAGATTTAGGTTTCATTTCAGTTTTGCACCCCTCCCTGTGTTCTTTGTGTTCCCCCCCCATCCCTGTGTAATATTAGATAGCTTGATAGCTAGAGTAGGAGTTAGCTTAGTTAAAGAGATAGATAGAGATAGTGTTAGTGTGTAGTAGGGGTGGGAAAACCGGTAAATCCGGTATCCGATAATGCCGGTCCCGGGCGTACCGGCATTATCGGATTCGACCCGGTAAATCCGGTCTGGGTACCGGATTCTGGGTACCGGATTTTTTTACATTGCAGCCATTTAAAAATGGCTGCAATGTAAAAACTTAAAGCCCCAAGTTAAAAAAAACAAACCATCCCCGAGTCCAGGCTGCACGGGTGGAAGGGGGGACACCCCCCACCCACCCTGCCCAGCCTGGATTTTTGTTTAAAAACAGACTCAGAGGTGAGCCCACCCCCCAGCACCAGCGGCCGTG
>QEPC01007445.1:231271-243540 GCA_003113815.1 Sphenodon punctatus | reverse complement strand
AGAGAGAGAGAGAGAGAGAGAGAGAGAGTGCGTGACTGTGTGGTGAGTGCGTGTGTGTAGTGGCAAACCAGCTGGAGCAGGTGAGTGCTTCCTTAACTCCTCACTGCGGGTGCCCCTGGGCCTGGGGAACGGAAGTCCTATCCCTACCCTCCTGTTTTCCCAGGGGCCGCACCCCCTGTCCCGCACCATCCTCCCTTCCCCTTCGCACCCCCTTCCTGGGACCCCGAGTGACTGTGGCCCGAGGAACGGACCAAGGCTTGCGCTATACCCAGATACCCAATGATGAGCTAGGCCTGGTATCTATTCGATTCCTAAGGCCCTATAAGACCCTGAGGGTAGTTTTCCAAGCACTGCCTTGTGCTCCGCTTCCTGCAAACGGGCGGCTCTGCGTGTTCACCCCCCTTACCTTCCTCCCCGTCCCGTGTGAGGTTTTCCCCCAACCTCACAACCCTATAAAATGTTTTACCGCATACCTAAAGCACATAAAAAGATAGGAACATAAGAAGTGCCATACTGTGTCAGACCAATTGTCTGTCAAGCCCTGCTTGCATTCTGTCTCCACAAGTGGGTGGGTGGCCAATCAATCTCTCTCTGCAGGGGACTTCCTAACAGGTCATAGGAAAATCCATTCCCTGTTGTTCCAGCCCTCATGCCTTAACCGTGCAGATGGCAAATTCATTCTGCTTCTTAAACCACCACCAGCCATTGGACCTCATGCACTCTCTGTCTGGCAGTGGCGACCTCCACCTTGATGGGGTTCTGGTGGTCTGTTGGGCACCAGTGGGGGGGGGTGGCATCCTCACCCTCTCTGAAACAGGAACACATAAACAACACCTAAGTAAATAATATCATGTGTTTATGCTGATGCCTCTAGACCTCCCTCCTTGGGGCGCTGTGCTAGGGATGGCAAATGGAGAGACCCTTGCTGGCACGTGCAAATCCTGCCCTTCTTGGGGTGCTAGCACTGCAGACCCTTGCTGGCATGTGCAAATATGACCCTTATTTAGGTGCTAGGGATGGCAATGGTGAAACCCTGGATGGCACGTGCAAATCCTGCCCTCCTTGGGGCGCTAGGGATGGCAACTAGAAAGACCCTGGCTTGCATGTGCAAATCCTGCCCTTCTTTGGGTGCTAGGGAGGGATGGAAATGGGTATCCTGGCTGGCACATGCAAATCCTGCCCTTCTTGGGGTGCTAGGCATGGCAATGGGAGACCCTTGCTAGGGATGGCTGGCACGTGTTTGGGTGGGTGCTTCCTTCGGCTCGTGCCTGACTTCTGGAAGAGCACCCCACACCTTCTCTCTCTGTGGCAGACATCTGCTGCCACCTGTTTGTGCCTGACTTCCCACCACCCACGCACCCACCCACACTCCAGTGAGCTCACTCTAAAGGATAGTGTTCTTCTTGTCCTCAAAGTAAAAAAAAAAGTTTACACACCTGGCAGCACCTCCTGTGTCCAGCTCTTGCTCCTCTAATGAGGAGCCGACCTCCACCGCTGAAGGTCCAAGGACAGCAGCAACCTCTTCCTCCACCTCCTCCACCAGCTCTGCCACCTTGGCCTTCTTCCACGCCACCCTGTTGAGCTTCACACTCTTCTTTTTTTTTTTGGCCCACCACACGCAAACAAACAGCCAAACAAACACACCCACCAACTCACCAACCAGCCAATACAACACAGTCAAACCGACACACAGTCCAACACTACACACAAAACAAAACAAAACATCCACACCACACATGCTCTTCCTCCACACAAGCTCCACATTCACTCAAATTTCTGGTTTCCGGTTTCCAATACGATCACGCAATACCTAGACCGAAACCAAAAATGATTCCCAAATGGCCGAACCGAATGCCACCAAACCAAACGACCTAAACCGAACCCGTTCCCTGGACTGAACGACCGAACCCATACTCGGGTCCTGAACTGAATGACCAAACAACCGAACCACGATCTGTTCGCACATCCCTATTGCAGAGTAATACAGTGGTTGAGGAGGAGTGGGAATTGTGGGTATTAGTGGGAATCTGAAGAATACAGGAGGCATGGAGCCCAGCTCCAATTCTCAGCTTGTCTAGCTATCTGACAACACCAGCTGAGCTGACTACCCGTCCCTGGGAGCTGCTGCCAGAGTACTGTGCCTTGTCTCTTGTGTAGCTGTTACAGGGAAGGAGGACTTCACAGCTTATACCCTCATTTTATTTCACCATTCTGTTACCTATGCAGAAAGCTCTGCACTGATCTCCCAACCAAGTCTTTGCAGCATTCCCCACCTATGCAGAATCTTTCCCTTGCTCTCATACTCTATGTTGCACAGAGACACATCTCTCCAGCTTTTCCCTATCACCCTTCTCTTCCTGTGCTATTTGACTGTCTGCTACACATGCTTTCTTAGGGATGGGAAGTCTCTCACTGAGAGCAGCCATTGACATTCTGTTGCTCATTGGGAAACAAGGCTATAAAGAGGCCATTTTTAAATTGACATGACTGGTGGGTGAGTCCTTGTGTGCTGGGTGGAGCAACCATGCACTTCCCATTAGTGGGAAGAATCAAATGGGTCAGGGAGGCTTCACGCTGCCTTCAGGTGTGTGTCTGGATGCATGAGGGATGGATGGACCTGCGTGGGCATGTCTCATCTGAAAACAACCAGAGGCTGGATGGACTTTCCACATTACATACTTGAGATAGTTAGTCATGGAGGCAATAATGAACCATCTCCCAGGTTTCCCTACAGAACAAGGAAAACCGAATGGCCACAATCTGGGCTTGATCTTGAAGATACTGTATGTGAGATTATTAACTGGTGCCTTTGGCCAGATACATACCATCCAACATTTAACAGAGAGAAATAGGGTAATTTCAGAGGTTACGGGATCACAGTCAACCACCCTGAATCACAGTGGATTCAAGGTGGCGGCTGTGATCATGTGAACATCTGTTTGATCTCCACCAGATGTTCACCATGGTAAATTCCTGGTGGGGTTCAAAGCTAACCACGATTCTGGAGGTGAGGCCTGTCACACCTCCAGAATCGTGCTTAGCTGAACCACAATCATGAATGGGGTGAAAGTAACATCTGTTATCTCGCCCCATTCCTGACCATGGTCCAGAACGCGGTACGGGATTGGGCACATCAGTCTGATTGGCCACTGCGCCCACCCATCTCCCCAAGGGCGGCGGCTGGTGGAGCACGGGGGTTGGGGCTGAGTGGCCACACATCGTACCGCGCAGTCCCATCCCCTCCCCGATTCCCCTCTGCGATCAGACCGGCACGTCTAAAGGAGATGGATCCCGGTCTAGGGTTCAGCGTGGCAGGGTGGATACACTTCATGCCATCCCTAATTTGCATATATTTGCATTTATCATTAGTATTATTTTTTATTATGTATTTATATGAAAATACATAATAGCCCACTGGCTAACCTTGGGGCTGAGCTGGAAAAAAAGGATGTCTGTGCAAAAGGCTCTGGGTACACAAAGGGGATAGAATTGATTTAAATAAATAAATAAATAAATAAATAAATAAATAAATAAATATGTCTGTATGTGCAGGACTGATGATTCAAGATAAAATTTAGTCTGTTTAAAAGTCAAAATTCTCAAATGGTTGCATTGACTTTGGAAGTTGTAATTTTAAAGACTTGGAAGATCCCACGTGGAAGCAGCCACAATCTCTTTTAGCAGTTAAAGAATCCTCTCTCACAAGCACACCCATACCTGTCCTACCTCTAGGGTGGCCAGATAGGAAAATTTTAGAAGACACTTTATTTATTTATTTATTTATTTATACATACACTGCTTTTCCCACAAGGGCTCAGGGCGGCTTACAATAATAATGCAACAATAAAAATTAAAACAATAAAACACTCTCTCCCCCCTCAAGACTTCCATCCTCCCCACAACCCTACCCAATAAGCCAACCAACCCTCATCCCTTCCCACCAAATGCTCTTCCAAATAAAAAGGTTTTACGCCGCCTCCGGAAGATGCTCAGACTTGGACTCAAGCAAACGGGGCAGCATCTGAGAATGTCCTCCTGCACTGCCCTTCTCCCACCCCCATCCTATGGAGGAGGGTAATAGATGGAATCTGCAGGAGGGCGCCCCTGGAAGACTGTAAGGGCGACAATGGAACATGGTAGGTCACATGACTGGCGCTATATAAATGTTAATAATAATAATAATAATAATAATAATAGTAGTAGGAGAAGTAGTCTGTTAAATATATGGTAAATAATACGGTTTGGCTCCAATGCAGCCCTACAAACTGTATTCCATAAGTGTCCTCTAAAATGTGCATATCTGACCATGCATCCTACCTCTTTTCGTTTTCACGTCCCTCCTGTCTGGGTGTTATCTTTATTCTTTGAAAGCTCTGCTCTGCTTATCCCAAGTTTATTAAAGTAAGAAGAGGTGCCTCACTCTGACCCTCTAGGAATGAATGAGTCAGAGCCTCCAGTTTCAATTTGAATTTCATTCCCTTTCCAGCTAGCTCTTTCTTCAACTGGATTAATGAGGTGTTAATGACCCCCATTGTTTTGTGAACCCGGAACAAACCAAACAATGCTGGGAGCAGAGTACAAGATAATAAAATCCATTAAAGTACTGAAAAAAGGTACCATTTCAGAGAGTATGCAGATATTCAGCTGGAGTGAATAGGATGAGCTCCAAGAAAGTCAGTTTACAGCAGTGGAACAAGACCAGCTTCCACAGGGTGAGAGGCTGTCCCAAAGTCTTTTAAAGAGTCTCTTAACAAAAGATTTCATTTCAGCCTTTTCCCCAGCACAGTAACCAGATTACAATGCAGTGGTCTCCCCTTGTTACTAAAATGTTTTCAACTTTCTGCTGCAGCCCTAGAGCACTATACAGCACACTCTAAACCCAACCAGGCAGCCAGAGTGATGATTTGACATCTGGATAGGAGGGTGGCTGTGGTGCTGCAGTGAGAGCCTGTGACTATTTGCTCAAATGGGATTGGAGTTGGGTCCATTTATCACATTTGTTATGAAAGCACCAGCTTCAAAATAAACAAAGCTCCTGGCTGAGCCCCATTGTTGAGCAGGGAGATAAAAAAACCTTATTGATAATCTGCTAGCACTCCAGGAAACCTCTGCTCAGCCTAAACTGGTGCCATTTAGTTATGGGCACTTTCTCTGTACAGACATTGGCCCTAATTCTTGGATATGAGCTCCCCTTGCTTTGTGCTGTGTTGGCGATGCAAAGCAGCCATAAACCTGCGTTAACAAGCAGTTAGGATGGATTTATGGCTGGTTTGTGTGGCTGGAGAAGGACAGAGTAGCAAGAGCATACAGGCAAATCTGTCCTGTGTAATGTGTAGGAAATTTGCTGTTTCATTCTCAGGGACTAGAAAGGGACCTCTGGGCTTTTCATTATAGGGCAGAATGAGTGAGGAAGGCAAGGAGTCTAACACTATATAAATTAGTTATTTGGGATGTTGGATAGTTTTGGAGATAAGCCAGTAAACTTTATGAATTAGTTATGTTTATCAACTACTTTTGAATTTGTGTCATGCTATTATTTCAACACTGCATTCAATGAATAAAGTTACTATGTAGCTCAGAAAGTACTATCAAATTGAGACATTCAAATTTCCTTAACCAATTTACATTCATTTCCACACTAATGTCATGCCCCTGTCCTGGGCTCTGAGGTGTAGGATGTGGGGCTGGGGAAGTCTGTACGGGGCTCGGCGGCCCCGGCAAAATATTCCGCCTGGTGGCAGGGTTCCACTTGCAGGAGCCATGCCGCTTCTGGGTTCGGCGGTGCTGGCGTGGCCACCAATGCCGCCAGCATGCCAGCAGGACCAGGTGGATACTGTTCCTGACGCTGCACAAACCCCACCATGAAACAATGCAGAGTCCGGGGTTGGAGCTAAGGGGATGCTGCCGCCCCCCGGTGGAGGCCATGCCCCCTGCCTTGATGCCACAGTGCTCAGAGCGCTTGTGTGCATTGCGAGAGGCAGGGATATAAGCAGCTCACTGTCACACTAGCCTTGCTGGTGATCAGAGCCTTTTGTGCCTGTGAGACTGACCCCCTTCCTGTTGCTTCGAGTTCACCTGTTTTCCTTGTTTGAGTGAGAGAGTGCTTCGAGTGGCTGTGGTGAGTGTGAGGGTGAGAGTGGGTACGAGCGACTGTGATGAGTACGTGCGGGTTAATTAAGGTGTGGCTGCAGAGAGCCTCCTCCTCTGTCTCCCTTTCCATGTCACCTGGTTCCCCTCCGTGTGTTTGCCCTATCCAGCTCCCGGACTCCTGGGTTCTGCACACACACCCCAGTCCTTCCATCTCTTGCACATTCCTGCCTCCTTCCCTTACCCCAGTGTGTGTGTACCTAGCGACAACACTAAGGCCTTGCGCTCCGCTTCGCCACCCCATGATGATCTAGGCTGGGGGTTTGTAACCGCAGAAGCCAATCAAGATCCTGATGGTTTTGTTTAGGAGCAAGAACCTTGTTGTTGGCAGCGAGTGTGGGGGTGTGGGGTGTCCCTTTCCATTCCTTCCCCTCCTCCCATCCTTAAACCTCACAACTAAGGATACTAACCAGCTAAAATAATATTTTAAAAACTCAATAGAAACACACAGACTATGGTACAACAAGGGATGTAGGTTTATCAGATACAAAATGCAAGAGCAAGCCAGAAGCAAAGGGACGTTGCAGCTCTCTGAATCTTGTCTGAGAAGAAATTACTGCCTCAAAATAAACTGGGAGTCTTTTTTTGCTAGAGCGTATCTAGACTTACCAAGGAGGACATCTGTCTGAGATAATGATTAATACTTGATAGGGCCCACTCTTGGGTATGTGCAATTATATATCAATCCCAGGCTGCATTTACATTTGTTTAGTTTGTTTCATCATGGTATTTGAAATGCCAGCACCCTCCCTAGTACTGTTTTTATGATATGCCTATCTTGTTCAGCTCATATACTTTCTGAATTGTTACTAATCTGAGGGAAAGACCTGTGTGACTCAAAAGCTTGCAGGCTCTCACCAACAGAAGTTGATTCAATAAAAGAGATCATCTGAACTACTTTGTTTCTGATGATTACTTTGGGGACCAACACACAAATCACGCTGTTGCTCAGATAAGAAAAGGCAGTCAATCTCTGAAGTGAAATCCCACAGTTTCCTTGCTCCTGGTAACTTTGAGACAATGGGAGAGTTGTTCAAATATACAGCAGCTCTGGAGTGGGCATTTCAGCTCTCGAGAAATTCCTTCCTGAGCTTGAGAAGTGAGCTTCTCCACTCCAAGTGTCTTGTCTTGGGCAAGAAAAGACTATTCAGTACAAGTACCAGAAGCCTGGTATATTCATCTCTGAACAAAGCAACTAGGAAGTGTTATTTGCTTCCTGCTATGTTTACATAAACAAATATTTGTTTAAATAATTTTGCTTCTGATAGTTGGGGTCCTTCACTTACTTCTTTATTTCATATTTTCTTTTTCTTTTCCCCCTCATTTAAACAGTACTTGGCTGTCCAGACCCATCCAGCCTCGGACTGGCAGCCTGGGGGTTCTACAGTGGCACGTGACTCTACAGTATCGTCACAATTCTGTAGCTCAACCCAGTCTTGGTCCTGTTGACCCTTTGTTCCAGTCCTTCCTACATCTTCCAGCTACCTTATTGGCTATCTGACAGCATATAAAGTTGGCTGGCATCAACAGAAAGCTGAGTGGAGCAACTCCTCTCCTCTCTTCTGTTCCCAGTACCTTAGTTCTCACTCTGCCTCTGTTCTATGTTCCCAGGCCATCTCTAGTCCTGCTTCCCACTCTTTGCCCTAACCCCACCATCCATCCACGTCCTGGAAACCTCACCCCATGCCCCTTACATTGGTTAACTTTGGTAAGATTTCTTGATAAATAGTGCTAAACACAGCTAAAGGCTGCAATCCACAAACCAATTACTCTAGAGTGGTCTGTGGATAGCGGCCAAGGAATATTACTGAAGGTGGGGGATCTGCACATGCGCGACAGCAGGTAGCTGGGGACTGCCAAAGCTCTGCACTCCAAGCTCCAAACTGTGCCCCCAAAAATAGAATCCAGGCACTAATTTGAGCCCAAACGGATCAAGCTACTTAACCCTGACAGGGAAGAACAAAAATCGCCAAAAAATCTAACAAGAAAATGCCCTAGAAAGATTCTGCCAAAGGAACTCGGTGGTGCAGCCCAGAGACGCTGACAGGCAGAGCGGCGAAACAAGCATGGCGGAGAAAGAGTGCAAAACTGACCAGGGGTCAATTTCATCTGACTCCAGTGAGAATGGCGATACAGGAAAGTCCCTGAAAAGGCTGCTTGGGCAGATGAGAAGGGAGTTAAGGGGTGATATGAAGTATATAAAAGCCTCGGTAGATGAAGGAAACAAAAAGCTGGAAGGATTAGCAAGGAGGATCGAGGTGTCAGAGGGTAGGATCTCTGCAGTGGACGACCAGGCCCTTGAAACAAATTATCAGCTTGCTGAGCTAAAAAAAGTAACTGAAATACTAAAAGAAAAATGTGAGGACCTAGAAAACAGGTTGCACAGAGGCAACCTGCACTTCACTGGAATTGCTGAGGCAGCGGGGGCAGAGGATGCAAGTGAGCTGATTAAGACCTTATTAAAAGAAAACTTCCCAGATCGGGAGCAGTTCCACGTGGCAGGTATGGACAGAGCTCACAGAGTGGGGAGCCCCAGGGCAGATAACATCGCCCCCCCCCCCCTCGCCCTATCATTGCAAAATTCTCAGACTTCCAACTAAAGGAATAGATATTGAGGCAGGCTCGTATAAAGCAAAAGTTTATGTTTAGCCAGAGAGTGGTGAGGATCCAGCCTGACTATGCAGCTGAAATGATGAGAAAAAGGCTGAGATGGTCTAAATTCTTCCCTGTGCTGATAGAAAAGGGCCTGTTGGCAAGATTGATCTTCCCTGCACGTATGCTGATCTCTAAAGAAGGGAAAAGGAAGGTTTTTGAAAATCCAGAGGAGCTGGAAGCCTTTCTGGCCTCATTACCTGCAACAGCAAGCAACCACGCAACTGTTTAATAAGAGACTTGAAGGTTATTTGTTTCAGGGTTAACTGTTATAAAGTGCTGGGGTTTATAAAAGAAAGGGAGGAGAAAAGAAAAGCGAAGGGGAAAAATGGTAAGCACCAACAAAGATGCATGCAATAAGGAGGCTATGGAGAGTTCTTTTCATTTAACATGATGAAGGAGTGAGGGGTGGGTGGGTGGATGGAGCACTGGGGTGGTGTATCCAAAGTCAGAGAGTTCCCAGTGGATCTCCATGGAGGGGGAAGGATTGGAAAGAAGGGAGAGAGGGAAAGGGAGGGGGGAAGGGGTGGTGGAGGGGAGGAATCAAGCAGGGAGGGGATGCGAGACATAAAAATATCCATGCTCATAACTAAGAAAAAAGGAAGTTGGAGGGAAAAGAGAGATACCTTGATAATAGATAATGCAGCCAGAACAGGGAAACAGAACAAATCCCAAAAGAAAATGGTAATAAAGTAGCCCACAGTCCACAAGAATGGGAATACTGAATCAGAGGCAAAAAAAGAAATCTACTCTACATCATGGGGGAAGTTAGGTTTATAACACTGAATGTCAGGGGTCTTAACTCACCTCAGAAGAGGAGAAGGGTAAGGGACCTGATAGAGAAATTAAAGACAGATGTCTTCTACTTACAGGAATCGCACCTCTTAGAAAAAGTTGTGCAAAGATTTAGAAATAATAATATTGACAGTATATATGCTTCTTGCTTCTTGCGCGAGTAAGAAAAAAGCCGAAGTTCTAATTGGCTTTAGGAAGAATAGGACTTTCAAAATGGAAAAGATATTAAAAGATAAGGAAGGGAGATACTTGTGCCGGATAGGGGAGCTTGATGGAACCCTAGTCATGTTGATAAATTTGTATGCGCCTAATGAAGGTAAAGCATCCTTTTTCCAGAAGCATTTGAAGTTAGTGGCAGATAACATGAGGGGCATACTGATGATGCAGTGGGATTTTAACACTTCTCTCTCTGAATTGGACTGCTCAAGGACAGGAGTGCCAGGGAACTTCCAATAGGGCCTGGGGACATTAATGCAGTCTTTAGGCTGAACAGAGGTCTGGAGGCATTTAAGCGGTAAGGTAAAAGACTTCACCTTCTACTCCCACACGCACAACAGCTATACCAGGATTGACCTAGTGTTTATGGCTAATACAGAAATCCACAGGTGTCAGAGGTCCTTTATTCATCCAGTAATTTTCTCGGACCATAATGCAGTAGTTTCCTCCATGTTATTAGGAGCAGAAATCAAAAATAGAAGCAGGACCTGAAAATTAAAAAGAGATCTACTTAAATCTAGTAAGAACAGGGAACAAATAGAGAAGGAGCTGGAGGAATATTTTGAAATTAATGAAAACTCAGGGTCAAAACAGACATGACGCTAACCACCCTTTAACCACCCTTGGTGGTTATTTATGCATGTTGCAGGGCTGTATTGGTGCCCTATGCAGCCCTGCAACATGCATAAATAACCACCAAGGGTGGTTAAAGGGTGGTTAGCGTCATGTCTGTTTTCACCCATAGTCTCTTCACCATCCATCCTCTGGGAGGCTGCTAAGGCTGTAATAAGAGGCAAACTGATTGCATTACAAATCAGAATCTCTAGAGAAAAGAGGCAAGTGACTAGAGAGTGGTATGCCAAGCTACAGAAGTTGGAAGGCCAAAATAAAGTAAGTCCAAACAAAAACTAAAAAAAGATTTTGTCAAAATTAAAGACATCATTAATGGTATTGAACTAGAAAAAGTCAAAGGCCAACTCCATAGAATGAAACTATACTTTTTTGAGGGGAGTAATAAAGCAGGGAAGCTGCTAGCAAATATAATTAAAGTTAAACAGATACGGGTTCATATAACAAAAGTGATAGATAATAAAGGGGTAGTAGTAAATGACCCTCAGAAGATCCAAGAGGTCTTTTTGGAATTTTATAAAAAAATCTATTCCACCGAAAACCCATCCGAGGAAGAAATTATGGATTTTGTTAACAAGACTGAAACTCCTAAATTAAATGATGATCAGAGGGTTTTTTTGAATACAAAAATCACTGAGCAAGAAGTGCAGGAGGCAATAGCAGATACTAAAAAGAATAAAGCAAATGGACCGGATGGCTTTCCAAATGAATTCTATAAAGCGTTTGCAGGAATGTTAGCCCTGAGACTGACAGAAGTGTATAATAACATGCTAGTAGTGGATGAAATGCCCCAGGATTTCTATAAAGCAGTCATATCCTTGATTCCCAAACCGGGTAGGCCGCAAGACCAGTGTGGAAGTTTTAGACCAATCTCCCTGTTTAATGTAAATTATAAAATCTTTACGAAAATATTGGCAAATAGACTAAGAGCCCTAATATCAGAAATTATACATAAAGATCAGTCAGGATTTATCCCCGGGAGACAGGGGAAAGATAATATCAGGAAAACAGTTAACATTATATATGCATTAAGACAGCAGAATATCCCAAGCATGATTATATCAGTAGATGCGGAGAAAGTATTTGATTTTACAGATCCCAAATGCTTATTCGCAATCATGGATAAAATGGGATTCCAGGGGAACTTCATGTCCTGGGTGAAGGCAATTTATAAGGAACCAGTCTCAAGGCTAATAATTAACAGTAATCAAACAGAGAGTTTCAGGTTGGAAAGAGAGACAAGACAGGGATGCCCCCTGTCACCATTACTTTTTGACCTAACACTGGAACTATTGGCCAATGCAATTAGGCAGAACAATTGAATAAGAGGGGTGAAGATAGGAGACAATATTCAGAAGCTAGCACTGTATGCAGATGATCTCCTTCTATATGCCACTGACCCTTAAAGTTCACTCCCAGAATTACTAAAATTAATAGGTTAATTCGGAAAAGTATCTGGCTACAAAATCAACAGAGATAAATCATTTGCAATGATCTTTGGGAAGAGTCAGGAACGAGAACAACAGCTGAGGAGGTTGTCGCCATTTCCGATTACTTAATCAGTTTTAAAATACCTAGGTGTGAATATCCCCAAGGTCTGGAGAGATTTGTTCTCAAAACATTTTGTCCCACTTGTAAAAAAATTGAAAAAGGAAACTAGGCCCTGGCAGAATATTATGATATCCTGGATGGGGACGATCAACCTATTTAAGATGATGATAGTACCTAAGATGTTATACAAGATGATGGCACCCACCCTGCATCCCACCCCTAGGCTGTTCCCACCCCGCACCCACCCCCACCCTGTATCCCACCCCTAGGCTGTCCCC
>QEPC01007445.1:215788-230984 GCA_003113815.1 Sphenodon punctatus | reverse complement strand
CCTAGGCTGTTCCCCCCCACACTGCATCCCACCCAAAGACTGTTCCACCCACCACCCACCCACCCCTAGGCTGTTTTGATCTTAGGAAGTTAGGTGTGTTCACAATGCTGGAAATTTTGTGCTTTTGGGTTTATACCTTATTTATTTTAAGCTTGATGTGCATGTAGACTGTGTTTTCTTCCATACAATGTTAACCCTGGGAACTCCTTGCTGCTGGGCCTGCCACTGGCCTACCATTGCCCTGGTTCCGCCTACCATTGCCCTGGCTGCGTCTACTGTTGCCCTGGCTCCACCTACCATTTCCCTGGCTCTACCCACCGGCCTTATGGTCCCTCCAAACTAAAAACCAAAAAGATCTGAACCTGTCTTTGGGAGAAACAGAAGTGAAAAAGATTTGGAGCCATATGCACGAGTGTGCCTTTTCAATGGAGGGCAAAGAAATACAAGTCAAACTAACAACTAGGTTTTATTTGACCCCAATGAGGCTTAAGCATTTAGACTCAGGGGGTAAAGGCTGCTGCTGGAAGGGTTGCAGGGAACACAATGATTATATACACTGTTGGTGGAAATGTAGCAAGGTAAATTTGTTCTGGGGGGAAATCTGGAAAATGGCAAAAAAAGTTGCTGGTGAATTGATACCCTTCAGACCTGAAATAGGATTGCTGGGCCTTTTTCCAGAAAGTGAAAGAATTAAAGGGTGTCAAGACTCGGTTAAAATTTTGTTTCTAGCAGCACTAAATATAATCATCAAGCATTGGAAAGAAGAGAAAGATCTTTCAGTAGAAGAATGGATACAGAGACTGTGGTATCTTTTCAGCATGGAAAAGCTTCACGCGAGGTTTCAAAATGAAGATGCAAAATTTAAAAGGGTTTGGACTCCAATTGTGTGTGCCCTGGAAGATAAATCTCCTCAAAATGAGGCAATGATAAAATTAATGGAATTTTAATGGCGGGCAAGAAATCTCTGTACATGACGGCAAATAGGGAGTGGACATGGTTTATCTTGTGACTGTTTTGATTGTGCCATTAAGTTGGAATATTTGCATATGGGGGAACTGAAAAAAGGGGGGAATATAGGGTGAAAAAAATTGTTAGATTTGAACTGATGTATGGTTTTCATGAATAGAATAAAATAAAGTGGGTTTTTTTTAAAAAAAGAATATTACTGAAGGTAATGCAGTACCAAATTTGAAGTAATGAAGTAAACAAAGGAGCCAAAGCACACATGTCTGCAGGGCTTTAATTCTGACCAAAATCCATTCCCCCTGCTTCTAACTATTAAAAGTGCTTGCTAGCAGTGCAGGTTCATTGCAGCACAATGGTGCTATATCCGCTGAAAACATGCAGTATATATTCATATTCACACACACATTCTTTCTTTCTCTTACACACACACACACACACACACACACACACACACACTGAACAGTGACTTTCAGCTGATGGATTCTTTACAGATAAAAGCATTCTGTGATCTTTGGATACTAAGTACACAAATTCAGTGGAATAATAGCTGTCTAAAGGGAGTGGGGGACAGCCCTCTTACCTAGCACATAAAAACATGGGAGGGACTGTGGAAACTGTGCACCATTCCTGCACCTCAAATGTAGGGTTTAGGGATGGATGTGCCTTTGCGCCCTCACCTCACCACTGTCTTCAGCAGTGGAAGCATTATGTTTCACGTGTCCTCGCTAGACCTGACTTGATGCCTCCATGTTCTCCTGTTAATTTTCAAAGAGAGGTTGACTGTCCAGGGCTCTATCATGTCTAATCGATTCTGAGATGGTTAAATCACTAGAATTTCTCTCAAAATGAGAGCATTAGTGACTAGCGAGCCACACCAGAGTTCCACACACAGTTAGCAGTAAGTGGTATTTCTCTGTAATAAATGCTTTGCTGGCTAAAGCTTCTCTGTCATGGAGTACTCATGACACCCAGTGGTTAAACAAGCCCACAGCGTAACATTGCTCAGTGACTGCATTAGGTGTGGATTGCAGGCACACCACAGCATGGCCCTCCCAGCACAAGAAGCCAGCCTCAATGTGGGTAAGTGCAGACATGGAAGGACTTTATGCTAGCCAGGACCAAGTCAAAATACTACTAAGGAATAACAGAACAGCAGAAAATTCTCATTGTCTCTGAAAATGCACAACTTAGTATTTGATGGAAGCATTCAAATGGTACAGAGACATCATGATTTGACAGACCTGTGTGAAACAAGCATCACTACAGAAGGTGGAAAATAAAGGTGAATTCAAGAAAAATGTGGTGCTCATTGGGATAGAATGCATCAGAAACACAGAAAATATAATAATAATAATAATAATAATAATAATAATAATTAATAATAATAAATTTAAATGATGGCCCCATGTCCGGCTAGAGCAAACTGATGGGAAAACGGAGACAGTTTTTTCAGCCTTTCCTCCACATAGGCCCTTTTCATATGAGACACACCCATCCATCCCCATCCATCCAATGGGTGGACGGGTGTCTGTGGGAATGGGAACCGCTGGGTGTGCATGCTCCCATGGCCTACCCAGATCCACCCACAGAGCATCCGGAAAGGAACCTGGATGCTCCGTGGGTGGAGGTGGGTGGAGATGGGTGTAGAACACCTACCCGACTGTGGGTACAGGTAAGCAAGCACACCCAGAGTCCACCAAAATTTATGAGAGATGGTAAGACAGACACATCAGGGGCCCACAAGCAGACACACCCCCAGAGCAAGAGGTGGACTGCCTGGCTGGGAACCCTTAAAGGATATGCGAGAGAGGAGATAGGTGCGTCGGCTCCCAACATGTCTGGAAGAAAAGCTACAGACAAGACCAAGGGAGCCAGTGCCATACAATGCACTGCAAGGGGCTAGGTAACCGCAGAGACTCTGGGCTGCCCAGGGGAGGGGGGCCCAGGCCACCGGGGCCAGGGCGGGATGGAGGGAATCTAACTGACAGGTCTCTTGTCCCTGAACAGGGGAGCACCCACACAGCGGCAGCACCCATGGCAGGCAAGCAGCCTAGGGAGGAGAGCTCCCCGAAAGTGAGGTAAGAAAATGGATCCCACCCAGACAGGGGAGGGGGAGGGCACACAGCAGCCCTGAGCACCCGCAGGTGTACAGGTGGCCACACCACTGTGACAGCACCATTGCCCCCCAACAGGAAAGCACCTGCACACAGGAGCACCTCACCGCCAGGAACACAGCTGAGGAAGGCCTCCCCTGCATTAAGGTAAGACCACCCCCGAGCACTACCAGGGGTACAGCCGGATAACACCTGATGGGAATGCATTCTCCCAACAGGAGAGCACCTGTTCCACTGTCACCACGTCCACTGGGCAAGCCCCAGGCACCCAGGCTGGATGGACCCCCACAGGTGTAACTGAAAAGGGACACCCATGGTCCAGGGAGAAGACACTGGCCTTCATATGCCTTTCAGGGGATGCTACAGTCCAGCATGCCCTTGTGAGATGCCTTAAAAATAAGGCAATCTATGAAGGCATCTCCCAGGAAATGAGGCACCTGGGGTAGAATAGGGACATGGCCCAGTACAGGCAGCAGGCAAAGGACTTGGGTCAGGATACAAGGATGTCCATGATAACAATCTCAAGTCTGGCTGAGCCTTGCGTACAAATGAATTCTACCAGGATCTGGATCGCTTCCTCTGTGTGGACGGGGAGATAGTGGCCTCCCGCATTTATGGCATGGCATTCACCAGGTGCAGAAAGCAGGTTAGGCAAAAAAACCACAGCAAGGGGATCCCGATGCCCCTGGTGAGGTTAGTCAGGAAGCGGGAGGACACGTCCCTGTACTGCAGATGGAGGTGTCCCTGGATGCCAATACCAGCAACATCACCTTATATGTGTGCCCCTTAAACCCACAGGCACAGAACCCACAGGGTCAGGGGGTGCACGCGGAGCAGCAGCACGCCAAGGATGTCCCCCAAGAGGAGGAAGATATTGATTCAGGTAAGATAAAGCCCTCAAGGAGGGGGGCATGCATGGCCCAGGACAGGCCCAGCCCCAGGAGGGATGCAAGGGTGAACTAACACATCTCTATTCCCCCACAGCTCAAGGGAACCTGGAGGTGCAGGAGCATGAGGTGGTGGGTCAGGAGGAGGAAGAACCGGAGGCCATATGGGAGCCCTTCATCCATGACAATGATGGTAGGGTAACAGTGACACAGGCACAGTGGTGGGAGGCAGGAGACACACAGGGCACAGGGGCATGTCAGCGTATGTCAGGTATTGCGGGACTCCATCTGGTGATTGATTTGGTGGGAGACAGATTGGGGGTACTGCTGGTATACTGTGGTATGCAACTACCTGGACGGCAGCATCCCTGCATGGAGGGAAGAGCCAAGTGAGGTGCTAAACATGTGAGTGGGGGCTGAGTGGAGGCTGCATGACTGAACACAGACTCCAGTGGGCTATTGTCTTGTACTTAGAGGGAATTAATTAGCCCTATCTTGGAGGTTAGAGTCACCTCACTTGCCTCTTCCCTCCAGCACTAAGGACAGCTCCCTACAAAACCCTGCTTTCAAGAAGTTCCACCACTCCCAGAGCCTGTAGCAGACTGCGGAGAGTTTTGAGTCCACTGGCTTCATAACTCCAGAAGGTGGCAGTGTCAAAAGTGATAGAAAAGGGACCCTTAAAAGTATCCGCACCTAATCAGTCACAGAAGCCTACACTATAAGGTCATTGCCTCCTCTTCCTGTTTCCTGAGAGGCAGCGTGAATCCAATGGGGCACCAGGAGGGAGGTTGGGGCTTCCTTTGAAAACCCCAAACACTACTGCATTGTCCTCTTTCAAGTCCCTCCTATGACCGCACCCTGGCTGTGACACCTGCAAGGCACTTTGCAATGGCCAAGCAGCTGCTGTGCTGCCAGGCAGCTGGTGTGCTGCTTGCTAATTTAGCCATGAGTATTTCCTTCTCTCCTTGCCTTTTCATAACCTCTCACACTTTTTTGCCTGCTGAGCTCAGCTCTTGTCTCTGCTCAGACTGTGATTGTAGGATCTTTGGGACAGAGGCTACCTTTTCCTATAGAATGCCCATCACATCAGACATCAGGACTCTGGATCTCTGGCCGCCGTAGGTACCATTGACATATAATTGCTACTAATCTCAAACTTGCAAGTAAACTCTTGCGCACATGGGTCCAGAGAGGCTGCACTGGAAACTGCCAAGCCCTTTGTGACCTCAGAGGCTAGAGCTGGCAGGTGGGGATAGTCCACACAGCATAACTACCAAGACTGGCTTTGCCACTGGGAAAATGCAGTTCAATGAGGTCTTGAATTCTTCCTGAAAAATAATGTCATGAGTGAAGTCAAGGTAAATCAGATTATTATAGGCTCTCTTGTAGGAGTGGGGTAAAGCAAGCCCACTCAGGTCTTCTTGAGCAATTCTTGCAGGGTACTTATAAATCCTATACCAATGGTGTCTAGGAAAATCCAATGTCTGTCATGAAGTGACAGTCTAGAAAGACAGTACGTGGTTATCATGTTGTCTTTCTCCAGCAGAAGTGGATTCAATAAAAGGGATCATCTGAACTGCTCTGCCTCCATGATGTGACAAAGCTTTGTGACATGGTGTGATCCCAACATCCCACGCTATCTTGTCCCCATAGGATTAATGTTAGTAGTAACAGGTTTGCATTAGTGCATACAGACTTTCATTTGGCCTCTGCTAAGGCCCCTAGGGATTCATGAGTCTTTGCTCAAACATACAGCAAGAGGAAATCCCTGGTCAAAAGCTTACCACCTAGCTACACAAGAGTGCCAATGGTGGGAGAGGAAGAGGAGACACAGAAAAGGGGATGAGTTTTCTAGAGGGAGAGCCAGTGTAGTCTAGTGAATAAGGCATTGGACATGGACTTGTTAGACCAGGATTCAAATCCTGACTAGTTATGAACTCACTGGGCAGCCTTGGGCAAGTCTCAGTCTCTTAGCCTCAGTTCTCCATCTGTAAAATCAGAATAATAACGATCTGTATCATAGAGTTGTTGTGAAAGTGAACTACATAAGTTAAAAATTGTAAAGCACGTTGAATACTGAAACTATTAAATAAATAATATTATAAGGAAGAGCTGGGAATAGAAGGTGGGATCAGAATTCAAGGATCTCTTCAGTAGATTGTGGAGTCTTGAATCCCTTGTATCGTCTTCTGCAAGTGTACAAAGAATCATTGGCAACAGGCAGTTTCTAGGGAAGCACAGAAGCTGATGGGGCCAGAATTGGGGGAAACAGCAGGGGAAGAGATGGAAACAAGCATTGTTATTTCCCCAGATGGGGCAGGAGGGAGAATACAGAAAGGGATGGCAGAAGGAGTGGAAGGGCCACTCAGAACAGGGTGGGAGAGCTTGTGGCAAGGCACGGGTACATGAGTTAAAGTGTTTGAAAATTACCCAAGCGGAAGGGAACTGTGATCACAAAGGGGAGGGGAAGACAAGGGAGTGGGGGCTGGAGGGTAAGGGGGACAAACACTGATGGAAGAAGGAACCAAAAAGCAGGTGGGAAGAGCTGGGCATTTGTTCTTTCTTTGTCCCGGAGCTGGGACACTCTTGCATCCTTGATGTTATTTATGCAAGAGAAAATACTTTAATAAAGATGAAGGTGATATTATGTTAGCTTATTTGATTATGCAGAGTAACTGGCAGTCCTGCCCCAAGGACCTTACACTCTAAAGCCACAATCCTAACTTCTGTCCGCAGAGCCCCAGTCACTAGAGGCAAAGCTGACCAGGGGCAGGTGGGAGACCAGAAGCAGGGGGAGTAGCTTCCCCCAAATCTGATCAGAAGTTATCAGCTCAGCAGAGAGATTAGAAACTGCATCCCAACCAAGCACCTAAACCATTTCCTCAAACTGCCTCTCAGTGGCAAGGTTTGGGAGCAACTTGATTCTACAGAAGTGCAGCAATTGAATTGCCAGCATCGATTTGTTTCTGAAAATAAATGTTATTGCTGCTTGCAGATTTCAAATACCTCTGCAGCTGCCAACACGGAAGCCAATCTATCCTGGTAAGTAACACTCCTTTGGGTTATTTTGCTAAGCTGCACTTAAATCTGCTCTCAACAACTTTCCTCTGCATCCCAGCCACCAGCCTGTCAAAACAAAGGCATGGTATTTGCAGTTCTGCACTCTTGCTCTCCCCACCTCCACCTCATCTGATTCCCTCTTCCCATTTTTCCTTCTCCAGCACATTACCCAGAGTACTTCTTCAGCTCTGTCCCTAATGCAAATGGATGCTGAAACAAAAAGCCCATCAGACTGGTATGGTTAAGACACCCGTTTCTATGGGCCACATTACACAACAGAGCAATGTGTGGTCAAGTCTGACCAGCTTTGGGTTCCCCACACCCAGTGAATCAGGAACCCATCTGGGTGGACTGAAGGTGGTCATTCTATATGAGACTGAGCAAGGTTTGAACTTGCAACCTTTAGAAATGTAGCTGATTACCTTAACTATTCAGTCACCATGCCCCAATAGCAAAACAAGATTCACTAATGACTCTGAGCTTCTTCTACTACTTCCCCCATTACTTCTGGTCATTTACATGCATCAATCCTATTAGCTAAACCTTTTGAGTTTTGATAAAAGATAAGGTGTAATTCCAAATAACAATAAAAATATCTTACTAATATTTAGCTTGCAATATTGAAACATGAACTTTTCATTCAGTTTTGATGGCATCTGCCAATAGCAAATGGTTTCTATGGCATCCCATGAATCCAGACTGGCTCTGAACTGTAGAAGCAGCTGTACGCATGCTCAAGAAGCTTATGCTGAACATTGGGTGTTTTAGACACACGCTTCTCCTGGATGTTTGCTGTAACATCCAGAACTTTCTGTGTGTCTAAATCACTCATCCAGATCTTAAACATCCGGATCTTTGAACTTTTCTGTGAAACTTCTCCCAGAACTTTTGTGTGTAAAAGGTTCTCCTGGTAAACTGCAGCTGTGGTCACTTGGTTTCCATGGCAGCCTGTCATGTTTACAGCTGCGGCTACTTTAGGCTGCCTCAGGGCAGTGTTTGTGTGAAGAATGCATCCAGGAACTGCCTCAGGGCAGTGTGTGTGTGAAAAATGAATCTGGAACTTACTTGTGGACTTGTAAACCCAGAAGAATGAAACATCAGGAACTTTAATGTATGTCTAAAAATGCCCATAGTCACGTAGGAAATTGCACTAGTAGTTAGTAAAAACCCCTGTTCCACAGCTTGTATGTCACAAAGCGTGGTGAGAGTTTTATGACTGCTAAATAGAAGGGATGTGCGAACGCAGTTCGGACATTAGAAGTTCAGACCGAACTCAGCCAGTTCGGATGGCCGAACAGAATGGCTGAACCGAATGACAAAAACCCCGAAGAGTTCAGCGTCGTTCAGGTGGGAAAAACAAGGGATGGAAGGCCCAGGGATGGGGGAGGGCAGCACAGGAGCAGACTTCCTGGCCCCAGGGGTGGAGAGAGGCTTGGACTAGCAGCCAGCCTGCCCAATCACCATCCCTCTTTTCCTCAGACCACTGACTTAGTCTGCGATTGTGTTCCTCCCACTCCATTGCCATCCTCCTCCTATTTCACCCATTTCCACACATTTACCTCCATAGTTTCATTTATTTAGATTAGATTAGATAGATTTAGGTGTTATTTAATTTTTTACCCCTCCCTGTGTTCTTTCTCCCTCCCCTCCATTGAATCCTTTCCTCCTCCCTGTATATATTCCATCCCTGATTCCCTACCCCTGTTTTTGGATTTATTTAGAGTAGGATTATATTGATTTAGGTTTCATTTCAGTTTTGTAGCCCTCCCTGTATTGTTTGTTGTGAACTGTGTGTGCCCCCCATCCCTGTGTGTAGATAGATAGATAGATAGATAGATAGATGTAGGAGTAAGCTTAGTTATAGAGATAGATATAGTGTATAGTGATTCAGTTTTAATATTTTATATTCTGTTTTTAGGACTAGGTCTTTGTAGATATTAGATAATATTCCATTTAGTTCCATATGTTTTAGAATAGTTAATAGCAGTTAAAGTTAGTGTACTAGATATATATAATATTCAAATTTTGATTAAATAAATAAAATATAAAATCTTCCTCTGCATAATTTGTAAAGGAAAAATTGAGATGGGAAACAGGAGAGGCTGGTCTGCTGCCCGTAAGGCAAGAAATGGGGCATGTGACAGAGGTGGCAGGGGCTGTGCCAGCAGAGTGGCAGGCATCAGCAGTAGCCCAACCCCATCACCATGCCCCAAACTGCACAGGCCGGATTTTGGCATTCAGGCTTCAGAGGCTCCCAGCAGTGGCACTAGGGGTGTGGTTCGGCAGTGCCTCCTGCCAGCTGTCATCAAAGTGTTCTGCCCCTCCCAGCAGCGCTGTCGGTGGTGCGTCACCTGGTGCGGGCTAGAAGGCAGGAGTGGGTAAAAAATCGTCCATATGGGTGCATTAATTTGGTGCAAGTGGATGATCCCAGGGAGGTGCAGTGCAGTTTGTGCCAGAAGCTGGTGAAGCGTGGGCAGTTGCTCACCAACCTTGGCATAACTGCCATGGCGAGGCACCTAAAGGGATGCCAACGTTCTGTGCTGCTAAGCGGGCAGGCAGAGGCACTGGATGCCATCGGGTTCCTGACTACAGCGGCCAGTCGTTCGCCTCCATCAGCGGGCAAGTGTCCTGCTCCAAGAGCTGCCTCTAGCAGCAGGAGTGGTATTGCTGCTAGGGGGGAGCAGCAGCAGCAGCAGCAGCAGCAGCAGCAGCAGCAGCAGTGTCAGTGCACCATGGAGGACCAGAGGTGGGGGCAGCTGCCAAGTCCATTGGCAGCTGCAGGACGTGGAGGGCGGTGTGGCTTTCAACTGAAAGCCACGCGCATGTTGGGGGAAATGATCACGCTGGATGGGCAGCCCTTCTCGGTGGTCGGGGACATGGGGTTTAGGCACCTGATTGGCTTCCTGGCCCCCCAGTTTAAGCTGCACTTGTGCACCACCCTGAGTCGGCAGGTGGTGCCAGCCTTTTACCAGGCTTTAAAGGAGCAGGTGAAGGTGCAGCTGGCAGGGACTGGGGGTGCCACCGTCGATTTCACCACTGACCTGTCGTCCAGCAGAAATGCACAGCACGCCTACCTGGCAGTGATAGTGCACTGGTGGCAGAATCCGGAGGCAGCTTTTGGGAGTGGCAGGCAGGGGTCCCGAAGCAGGGTATAGGTGGGCCCTGCTTCAGGTGGAAGTAATGGATGGCCCCCCCCACTGCTTGGAACATTGAGGCAGCCCTGACCACCATGGTGAGGGAGTGGGTCACGCCAAGTGTACCCTTCACTATGGGGTGCGTGGTGATGGACAACGAGGACAACATACTGAGGGCAGTCTGCGAGGGGGGCTTCACACCCATCACCTGGTGGTCAGGGATGCTCTGGGCTTGGGGGAGAAGGGGATTGGGGCAGGTTAGCTCCCTGACTGAGCAGGGGAGGAAGATGGCCGGTTTCTTTAACTGGAGTGTCAAGGGCAGAGACCTCCTCTGGGCGAAGCAGGCAGAGCAATGATCCCCAATGCACCAGCTGGTGCAAGATGTGTCCACAAGGTGGAATTCCACGCTCCTGATGCTCGAGTGGCTTCTCAAGCAGAAAGCCACCTTGCATCAGGTTCAACTGGTGATGGTCAGCAGGGCACCTCCAGGGTACAATGGGGTGGAATGGGAGATCTTGGATCACGTGGTCTTCGTGCTCAGACCATTCCTGGCCGTGTCAGAGACCATCAGCTCCTCCATGGCCACCATCAACCAGGTGACCCCTTTGATCCAGAGTCTCCTCAGGAGGCTGGAGGAGATTCTCCAGGGGCAAGATTGTGGCCCTTAGGGAAGGAAGCTGGTGGATGAGGTGGTTGATCTAGTGCGGCAGCTGAAGGCAGGGCTGATGGTGAAGTTCGATGAGCTCCTGCAGCGGGAGGAATATGTTTTGGCAACCATGCTGAACCCCAGGGTCAAGGGCAGTGTGGCACACCAGACAGCGCTCTATGAGCACTGGAAGTGTGAGCTGGTGGAGAGGGTCCAGCAGGCAGAACGGGTTCTTGAGAGTGTGCATCAGGATGCCCCTGGGGATGGTGGGAGTGGGAGCATCCACCCCTTTCAGCCAGCGGGATCTATCCCTGCCCCCAGCCCTAGCAGTAGCAGCACCAGCAGCAGGCTGAGCAGCAGCAGCACCCCTATTGCAAGCTGCAGCAGCTTGTACGTGCAGGCCACTGTTGCGAGCATGGGCCCGTGCACAGCAGGGCAGGCAGTGTGGCTGAGGGCAGTGGTGGAGGTGATGTCCAAGCAGAGCTACGCGAGAGAGTATGACAGCATCTCAGCAGCAGTGGAGACCTACCTGGAGGAGGAGCCGTGCGTCGATCCCAGCACCGAGACTAACGTATGGCCTGCCCTGTCCAAAGTGGCCAAGGGTCTCTCGTCCTGCTCACCAATGAGTGTCCCCAGTGACTGGGTGTTCTCCATGGCTGGGGACATTTGCTCACCGCACCGCCTGAGACTGGGGGCCAAGTTGGTGGAGTAGTTGCTTATTATCAAAGTGAACCTTCCACTGCTGGGATTCCCCAAGCTGCCCCTGAACATGGATTGGTGATACAATGGCAAAAGTCATCCCATGCCAGGGACAGTCTTGGGATGGGGCTCTTCCTCAATCTGGGCTGCTGCTGCTGAAGTTCTGTCTCTCCCTCCCAATGCCCTGCACCCTCCCTGCTTCTCTCTCTCTCTCTGACTAGATAGCCTCAACCGGCCTATCTGACTGAACTCATGATGCCGGATGGCATTGGGAAGCTGTAAGCATGCCAGCTGGCCTCTGGCTAGATGATCTTGGCTGGTCTATGTGACTGGCTCTCTATCGCGCCTGCTGTACAGTCTTCACCAGCCTATCTGAGTGCCCTGCCAAGTTCCCAGCCTGTCTTCCCTACTGCCTCTTGTCATGGCCAGGCCTTGAACCTCTGGCCTTGGGGGCTTCTAGGAGGTACTCTCGGCAGCCTACGCTATGGGCAATGTGCTGCAGGGGGCAGCTCTCTTCCTATTCATGACACTCTCCCTTTTCTCTCCTGCCTTGCTCACCATGCACACCTGGTGGTGGGCGTGGCCACACCTGCCACGGTCTGATTGGCTCTGTGGAGTACTTAAAGACTGCTGAGGGCAGTGGCAGGTGTGGAGCTTTGAGTAACTTCCCCTTAGACTTGTGCTTGGCCCACTCACCTTGTTATTTCTCTAGATGCATCTTGTTTGTCCTTTGTCTTTGTTGGGAGTAGTGTTTGGTGGTGGTGAGTTCTGTGTACAGTTTCCCTCTCAAACCCTGCCTTGTCTTCATGTTAGTCTGTTTCCCTGTTGTTCCCTCAATGCCCTACTGTAAGTAATCCCTATTGTTTTCTGTATTCGTCTCCCTGTTCCTTCCTAGTTTCTATGTAGTCTGATGTCTCTGCGTCTAGTTGTCTCTGCGTTCTAGTTCTCTTTATTCTTGTCCCTCGCTTTCAGGATTTCCTTTTCTCCCCTCTTTGCTCCCAGGGCTCCCTCGCCTTCGCCCCCTCTTTGCTCCCAGGGCTCCCTCGCCTTCGCCCCCTCTTTGCTCCCAGGGCTCCCTTGCTACTCCCCTCGCTTCAGGGATCCCTTAGCCCCCCCTTTTGCCCCTAGGGTTTCCTGCTCCCTAGTCTTGTCCCCTTGTCCCCTAGTCTCAGTTTCTCGCTCCCTAGTTTTGGCCCCTTGCCCCTTGTCCCCTAGTCTCGGTTTCTCGCTCCCTAGTTTTGGCCCCCTGTCCCCTAGTCTCGGTTTCTCACTCCCTAATCTTGGCCCCTTGCCCCCTTGCTCCCTAGCCTTGGCTTCTCGATCCTTAATCTTGGCCCCTCATTCCCTTTCCCCTGGCTCCTTGTTCCTTACCCCTGACCCCTTGCTCCCTTGCCTTTGGTTCCTTGTTTCTGTGTTCTTTACCCCATATCCCTCGTTCCCTTTCCCCTGGTTCCTTACCCCTCCCCTGCCTTTGTTTCCTTGTTCTATACCCCATATCCCTTGTTTCCCTGCTCCTGGTTCCTTGTTCCTTACCCCTGATCCCTCGCTCCCCTGCCTCTGGTTCCTTGAACCCTGCCTCTAGTTCCTTGATCCCTCGCTTCTGGATTCCCTGTCCCTTGACCTCAATGATGAGCTTTAGGCGTTCTTAGACCAGTAGTGCTGGGATCCATGCTGAACACCCTATCTCCTTGGTATTGAAGAGCATCTGAGAGGTTTCCCCGTGTGTACTAAGGGACATCCAGATTCCCTACACCCCGTTCCCCTCTCCTGTCTACCCACTTCCCCTCCCCTTTCCCTGGCTCTGCCGCTGGAGCCTGACAGTAAGCTCCACCCAACAATCCCTTCCCCCTATTCTTGCCCCTTACCCTTGCTATTTTCTGGCGTACCTCGGTACGGCTCTCCCACCTCATGATGCCCACTACCACCACTGGTGATCCTCCATGGAAGGCCTCAGTCAGCCAGGTACCATCTGTCCTGATGTGGATGGACTTTCACAAAATAGCAGCGGTACTGACTCGGTGCCCGGCAGAAGTAGAACTGACCCCGGCCATGTGGACCAATTATGCTCATGTTCGTGAATATGTGCACCAGGAAAATGACCTCTTAACCCATCCTGTTAGTGAGGATTCTGCCACTGTGCCTTTACCCCCATGCTCAAGGGCGCCGTCTGCTCAGACAGTGTCCCCCCAGACCAACTCAACGCCGGTGATGAAATCCCGGGAACTTCTCCCTACAGCACTGAGTCTACCACCTACAGTTGTTCCTGTGGCAGGTGTGACCGTGATGCCTACCCCATCACCCAGACAAACGGCAATGTTACCTGGGCCCCGGCCAGCTGGACCAGCAATTCTTTCTGCAGGGTGGTTCACATCCCAGGGCTACCCAGCCTCTACATCGATGTTTGAGACTGTGCGGATACTGGTCAGGTGCTCCCGAACCCGCGTTCCCGCATTTGCGGGTTGTGGTGCATGGCTTACCCCAGAAGGTGCGTCAAGTGGTAGTATACCTAAAGGACCTTCAGACACAATGGGCACCTCTGCAGCTGTGGCACAGTTGTTATCTCTAGAAGCAAGTTTCATCTCGGTGGGAGTGCCCAGCGATCCCTGTCTCTCACTAATACCCTCTCCCGTTGAGCTGCCAGGTGAAGGAGAAGAGGACCCTACTGCTGACCGCCTTATCATGGTACAGACATCCCACCAACAGCCCCTTCTGAAACGGATGGTATCCCTGGATACGGGAGTTATGGATCTCTCTCTCCCGGCCTCAACTGTGCCAGATGGGGTACCCAGGCAGGTAGGAGAAGCTCCGAGATCCGGTAGAACCACTAAGTGTCCCCTTGGGTTGACTTCCCCCTCCCTGTCGGTTCTGGCCTGCTCTAAGAAGACGGTCTTGTTGGCTAGGAAGCCCCCTGGATATAACACCAATGGTGTCGGGTTGACCCCACCAAGCCCTGATGCCATGAGAGAGGCATGTCACACCAGCGACTCAGCGGCAGCATCTGTGAGGACCTGACCTAAGGATGCTAAGAAAAAGACCCCTTGTGAGGGGCTTGTTACACCACAACCTCCTCCCTCGGGTGATAAGCTTGTCATGCTCTCCACCAGGACACGCTCCAAGAGTTGCCCCCCTTTGTTTACCTCATCGGACCTGGTAGCTTTTCCTCTGTCACCCATGGGGAGGCCCCCAATGAGGTCTTCAGAGATGTCTGGTGCGCCTACCATGCTTGGGGAACCACCACTGGCATCCGACATCCCTCAACAAGAGGCTACCAGCTCGAATCCCCGCGATTACCCTCAAGGACCCCATGTTGCCCTTGGAACCCCTCCCTCCTTGTTGGGACCCCCTCCACTGGCCCGACCTACACCAGGACTTCTGTCTCCCCTCCTCTGACCTAGTAATGTGTTATCCCCCTTCCATCTATAGGGACTGCTGGCGAACATTGCAAGATGCGGCCTTCCAGAATATTACCATCCTCTTGACTGTGTGTCCCCTTTTTGACCTCATCTAGGACTCTATCCCCCCCCCCCAACTTCCTTGGTTCCAGACCCCTTCTCTTTTATTCCCCCCTTGTCCCGTCCCCGGGGTGGTCTGCGTTTACCTAAAAGGCCACAGAGAGGGGGATTTTTCACACCCCTTCCTGCGATTTCTAACCCCCTTTTCCTCTTTGATGTTCCAGGATTGGGGGGGGGG
>QEPC01007445.1:184864-208280 GCA_003113815.1 Sphenodon punctatus | reverse complement strand
AAATCCGGTACCCGGTCCGGATTACCGGGTCGAATCCGATAATGCCGGTACGCCCGGTACCGGCATTATCGGATACCGGATTCTACCGGTTTCCCACCCCTACTGAACTCTATCTTGTAGTTGTCGGAATACTTCCTGTTGATAATGGGCCTTATCCAGGATCACCATAGTCCCACCATATCCGCTGGCTTGATGACTATATTGGGATCTTTCCCCAAGTTTATTAAGGCTTGTTTTTCCATTTTATTTAAATTATGCCATACATTCTTAGGAGACTGGTCTGTTTTTTCTAATTCTTTATATATTTGATCCTCATACACTGTAATGCATGGGTTATTGGTGGGTGGTATGAAAGTGGAATTGGGGTCAAAGGTTTTCTCCAATAGTCCACCATTATTCTCAATACCAAATCAATCTCATAGTTTGATCTGCCTAATAAATTTAAAAACCTCTATCCTGCTGTTGAATTTATCATATCGTGGTGCAGGTACATATGATAACCCACATTCTAGGATCTGCATTTCCATGGGAGTCAAGATTTTGGAGGATAAATTGACCACTAACGAACCCTGGTGGTTTTTTTCAAATGTGTTCCTACCTTGTCTTTGCGTGTGAAAGTCCTCCTGAGGCAAGACCTGTTCCTGTGGGATTCCAAAAAAGGCTCTCAATGGGATGCACCCCTCAACCCAGAACTTTCTCCTTCTGTTTCACTGGGACTGGTTCTGTCCATGTCCCCTTCATCACTGGTGGTAAGATTGAAACTCACTGATTTATTATTGAAGTTCCTTGCCCTCCCTCCCTCCTTTCCAATTGTAGTCACAATTGGTCTCATAATCTCTCAAATCTCTCTGAAACTTGGCCCATTTCCGATCTTTTATGGTTTTGAATTCTCTATCCAAATCTACAGAAAAGGATTTACATTTCTCACTGAATTTTTTGTCACCTAAAGACTCCCTAACACTTCTCTCTGCTGCCTTGATATCCTCTAATTTCTGGATTTCCTGATTGGGGGTTTCTATGATCAATACCATCAAGTAATTACTACATTTATTCAGGATTTGTATCCACTTATTTTTAAATTCATCTATATTATGAAAAACTCCTGGTTCCTTTAGCATTCCAAGACCTCTGGGGATCCTCCTGTTCTTAATATATTCACCCAGAGCCCTAGAGTCTAATTCCAACCTCAAGGATTTCATCCTGAGATCTGCATATTCTTTCCAGGACCCTTGGGTTGTGGACTCATCTGTATTGTCAAAAAAAGATTGGGCATCAATTATTTTATTAATATCAGTTTCATTGTAACAGTTTCATTGTCACTTGGTGCACAGGACAATTTCAGCAGAGCATCAGTCAGTTCAGGCACTGCCTTCCAAGTGGTCCAGGCTTTTTTGTTACCATGCCCAGCAAAACTGGACTCAGTATCACAACCAGTTAGGGCATGGAACATTGGACGAGATTGTGCCTTCTCCGGCCCGAGGCTATGAGCTATCTCGTGGGCTGCCAAGTACCGGAAACTCTTGCTTGTTCCAAATGATATCCATGGTTCATTTGTCAGTGTTAGGCGCTGTGCTGCAAACACAGTCAACACCACAACATCTGTGTCAACAGTCCGAATCAGTATCTGGTGATGGCCATGTTGTGATGAATGTGCAGCATGCAGCAACGTGCATGTGTCAGCCTCTTCATGGGTGCATGGGGCAAGTGAGGCAACATCTTGTAGAGGTGGTTTACTGAGGACCGACTCCCCATCGGTTATGACAAGCTGTTTACTCTCCTGATCAAATGTATTGAGGAGAGCTTGGGACAGGAAACAGAAAAGCTCTGTTTTGTTGCTGTCGACACGAAGGAAGTTTTGCCAGTTTCCTGGTATGCTTGCTGCTGCCACCACACATCTGCACACTCAGGCATTTTTGTCTTGCTGTTCAATTTAGAGAATCAACTATGTAGCTATCCCACACCAGGTCCAGCCGTGATGCACTTTCAAGTTGTGAGGATATGTATATTATGGGCATATTCATGAAAGTTCTTGGCAGAAGTAGGCTTCAACATCTGGATGATGGCTACTCTATTAAGAATGACACTGGTTGCAGTAGGAGCCTCAGATGTGGCCTGAGAATGCTCTTCCATGCATGTGATGAGGTCACTCTTGGTCCCCAGATGGAGTTTTCCTCCATCAGAAAGTGCTGGAGGGCCTGCTTTTGATTCTCATGCAAAGAATGAATTGATGTTCCCACCTCTTGTCTGACAACCAATGTACAGCCGTGAGAAGAGTTCAACATTATTCTTCATTGTTGCTTCCCTTTGCATGCCCGTTTAGGTGTGGGTCAGTGAACAGCTTCAGTTTGTTGGGACGAATAGTGTCATCAAGTGGCTTGGTTCTTTCTATGTGACATTCTTGCGTGAATCTCTGGAATTGGGCCTGACCAATCCTGTGCACATTTCAAACAGTCTCCACTGCTGCAGGGTCCGCAACCTCCTTGGTATCAAGGACAAGCAAGTCCATGCTTTCTTCTTCGAATGACTTGCCAAACTCCTCAAACATGGTGACAAGGGAGTGCACATCGTTTGCAAATGAGGCCTGGACACTTGGAGTTTGGTTATGGTGAAGTGTGTCTACTTGTCTTCTAAAGTGCTGGTATGCATCTTGGAATTCTTCTACCATCCTGGCAACCTCTGGTCCTGCAACAATCCACTGTCGAAGGGTGTTTGGGTTGTCTGTGAGACCAACAGCTCCTCCATCCCATTTGATGCATGCATTGTTCTGTTCATGCACTTGATCAATGGGTATGGCAGAGAAACTCCTAATGTTTTTTTGCAGGGTGAACTTGCCTGCATTGAACTCTCTGGTAACCTCCGGGTGTTTAGTCGGGAGTTCAGCCATTTCTCTGAGATGAACTGAGATCCACCGGGCGTAGTTGGTGTGGTCCATTGCAAATAACCAGGGGACAAGCTCTGTCAGGGCATCAAGGTACAAGGTAAAGGAAGCCTGTCGTAGAGATCTCACATAGACCAACAAACACACTTCAAGTTCCATCACAGTTGACCAGTAGTGAAACTGGGGGCAGGCTAGCTTTCTTTGGTCACACCATACTTCAAACTCCAACAAGTCTTCTGCACCCCAATACATCTGCCTGTTGCGCTCATATGCATGGTGATTAAGGATGTACAGTGCACAAGCTGTGATTTGATGGGCTCATCTAGTACGTGCAACGTGTGCTGCTCTCAAGAAAGAATTGGCTGTCCTGGCTGATGCAATCTCTGCTTGTACCAGTGCTTGCACCCAGTCACGTCCCTTTATCTAGTCTCCCAGTGTCTTCAGAGCTGCCATCTCTATGTGCAGGTCGCCGAACATGACCACAAACCTATCTTCTCCATACTTCTCTGGCCACTTCCACTGAATTTGTTTGGCCAAGGCATATAGTGGCTGATCAAAGGTGATGACTGGTGTCTGACGAACATTCAGATGCTCAACTGCATTCTTTACCACATCCATCGAGGGTTTGATCATTGCCACAGTATGGACACTGTCAAGGAATAGTGGAAGCAGGGCAGTGGGACAGATGACACAACCCGCTGATGGCTGCCGGTTAGTGTGGTATGCTGCCCAGGATGTATTTTCCACAGTCTCAGTATTGTCATCGAGAGCCTGCCTTCCATGCTCTAACCAGAGGTGTTCTTTATCAGCCTGTTGCTTAAAGTTGTCCCTGCAAAGAGACATCACACTAGCAGCTGGAACAGGGGACTTCTTGATGCTGCTGGTGACAGGTGGCAAGTCAGTATAGTAGTGTGGCAAGTGAACCACTGTCTTCAAGCCAGTGTTACTAGATCCTCCAACAATGTCAATGCTTCGGTCCACTCCCTTGCCAGCGAAACTTGGGTGTTGCAGGAGGGGGATGGCGGTACCATGAAATGACTTCTTTGCTGTTGTTGCAATGGGGTTGTGATTGTCAATGGCTGCAGTTGTAAACACACTGCCTCACATCTTGGGAGGGCAGACGATGTGCTCCCTGTGAAACTGTTGGCAGTCAGTGTCTCCCATTTCTGCTGAGAGACGAAGAACATGATCATAGGAGATGGTTATGCCCAGATTACAAAGCCGGTCTACCAATTTCCTGTTGCATGTCCGAGCGTGCAACATCAGTCAGGTGTAAGTTGGAACTGGTGTCTCCTGTGTTGTGCTGTGTCTCACACTGACAAATGGAGTGGTACCAAATGTCCTCCTGTGTTTCATGCTGTTGAACTTCAGAGGTTGGGCGATGACTAGTGTTGCAGGGGTTATAGAGTAAATCTCTGATGGCTCACTATCCAGAATCTTGTCCTTGATGCTGGTACCGTCTAAAACCATGCTAACTAAAGTAAGCAGTAGAGATGGTACAGACTGTTCTTGTGACACATCTGTGAAGCCCGAAAAGGATTTATGGTCATCAAACATATGACAATGAACAATCTGTGCAGCATATGCAAGGTGAAGTGTGTCACTGTCTGTGTCCAGCTCATTGGCTTTGGCCAATGCAGCACTGAGGTCTTCATCAAAAGCCAGGAAAATATCACGTCCCTTGTTCTGTGCACACGTCAGGAAAATGAGTCATGAGACATTGCTTCAGCCTTGTGGTGTGGAGTCTTGCATTGCACCTAACTCCAAGCTGCTCCATCCTTGACATGTATAGGCGTTGGGGGTGGAATCAAAGTGAGAAAACCGGGTATCGGTTTTAACGTTATCGGTTTTTTAAAAATCGGTTTTATCGGTAAAACTGGTTTACCGGTACCAGTTTTTTTCCATTGCTTTCAATGGGGAAGTGTCCCCATCAAAATCAGTGAACCCTCCTAAACCTCCCCCCACTCCCAGGCTGCGCGGGTGGAAGGGGGGACACGCCCCCCACCCTGCCCAGCCTGGATTTTTTGTTTTAAAACCAGACCAGACCCGGGCTCCGGGATGCCTCCGGCTGCCCGGCGGTAGCCAGAGCTATATAGGCAGCTGAGCTCTCCTCCGGAAGCCCAGACATGGCTGGCTGGCACTCTGGTAGCTGGCAGGCAAGACCAGTAACCTAACACACACACACCCCACTGATCACCTTTTACCTGTGCTCCCTCCAGGTGATGGCGGCGGCGGCAACACAGTGTGGGTCCGGCTGCAGCACTGGCTTCAGCGCTTCACCAAGCCTTCCAGGGAAACTTTTTCCTTTCTTTTTTCAGTGTCTTTTTGTACATTTGTATTTGGAGCCTCTCATGTATTTCTTTATGTTTATTGGCCAGTTTTAATTAGGTTCTGTATTAGAACTGGTAAACCTTTGAACTTTCTTGTTATGTGGAGCAGTGTATTGTGGTTTTTTGTTACGTTCTTCACTGCACATTTATACCTCTGTGTTCCACCAATGCCAGCCAGCCTACAATGCCCGGCCAAGTAGGGGTGCCATTCACTCCAACCCCAGGACCCACCATCAGGGTTCTGGGGCCTACATTCCCGGCAGGGAGGGCTGTTCATCCACTTCATCCAGAAGCTGCCACTCCTGTCCCAGGACACACTACCAGGGTTCTGGGGCCATCATTCCACCGCATCAAGAAACAGCCAGCAACTCCTGCTCCAGGACCAACTGTCAGGGTTCTCGGGCCATCATTCTGCTCACAGGTAGGGCTGTAGCGGAATATCGCAGTGGTAGCTATTTCTGGCGGAAACAGTGTTTCCGCAATTAGTGGAACGGCATGGCAGAGGCTTTCATTCCGCAGTTTCATTCCGTGGTTCCGCGGTTCCGCTTATTTAATTCCGCAACTTAGTGGAATCGTGGAAACATGACATTTTCGCTATTTCCGCAATTCCGCCAGCGCCAAAAAATAGCGGAATAGCGGTTTTCCGCGATTTCCGCAATTATTCCGCAATATTTCAGCAATTCCGCGATTTGCAGAATTCCGGCGGAATTAGCGGAATATCCGCAGAAAAGTCGGCAGTGTGGCGCGGGCAGTTCCGAAATGGTGGAACGGAACTGCGGCGTGGTAAAAGCTGCTGCTGCATCAGCCCTACTCACAGGGAGCCATCATTCCACTGCATCAAGAAACAGCCAGCCACTCCAGCTCCAGGATGAACCATCAGGGTTCTTGGGCCTGCGTTCCAGGCAGGGAGCGTTGTTGTTCCACTTCACTGTCTGCCAATGCTCCACCAATGACAGCCAGCCTGCAGCGCACAGCCAAGTAGGGGTGCCAGCCACCAAGCCCTGGCCGGGCATCTGCCGCTTCTCCACCAATGCCAGTCAGCCTGCAATGCCCGGACAAGTAGGCGTGCCAGCCACAGTTACTGTGGCCTGGCAATCCAATATCTTCTTCTGCTGCTGGTGCTGGTACTCCACATCAGCCATTTGCTCCTCCCTCTTGTAGATGGGCATAGCTCGGATGAGTGCGCTGGTGAGTGGGGGCTGGGTGTCCACAAGTTTCACCACTGGGCAAGGCGTGACCAATTTGCAGTGGAGCTTCTTGAGATCAGTTGAGTACAATGCCAGCCTGCAATGCCCGGCCCAGTAGGGGTGCCAGCCACCAAGCCCTGGTCAGGTCTCTGCCACTGTTCCACTGATGCCTGGAAGCCTGAAATGCCCAGCTTCTACTGCTGCCACTGGGTCTCATATGGCCAGCCATGCCCCCATGGGCAACCTGGGGTGCCAAGCTCCAAGCCTTCCCGGTCTCTGCTGCTGCTGTGTCTCTGATGGCCTGCCATGCCCCCAAGGGCACCCCTGTAGTGCCCCAAGCCTCTGCCATGGCCAGACTTTCTGAATGTCCAGGGGGGCTCAAACTCCAGGGACTGAACCCATGAACCCAAACTAAGTTTTTGGAATGAACGTTCGAACATCCAAACTCTGGTCTGTTCGCACATCCCTACTAAATAGGCAAGTAACATTTGGGAACACATGCTAGCATTATTTTACCACATTATTCCACTACATATTGAGGCCAAAAGGATGCTCATTGATCTACATTTATTTATTTTTAAATGCTTAAGTTCTTGATCCACAAACCACTTACTCTGGAGAAGTCTGCTCCAGAGTAAGTGGTTTGTGGACCATGGCTTAAATGTTTTAAAAATCTAAACCATCATCACCTTGGTCTTGTCTTGTCTTGTCTTTGGTCTTGTCCTTGGACTTGTCTGGATTAATCCTCAATCAACTCACCTACATCCAGTCCCCAGTGGCAGACACACTCTGTACTGCAGAGTCGGATGAAACTGCAGTCTGCAGTTGAATGAAAAGGAGAAAGAGAGCTGAGTGTCATCAGCATATTGATGGCACCTCACTCCAAATCTCTGAAATACCTCACACAGGAGCCTCAGATACACATTGAACAAGAATGGAGTCAAGTTGAAACCATGCAGGACCCCACATAAGAGCACCAGAGAAGACAATGAGCCACCACCCATCACCACCCTCTGGGTTCTCCCAGTCAGGAATGAGTGGAACCACGCACACTGGCCAGGTCCTGCAACTGTGTGAACAGCACCCTATAATCAACAGTAGTGCTGAAATGAGAATCAAATTGATTATTGCGATAATTTTGTGGAAATCAAGAATTGATGCCGAGATTTCACTTTTTCAAACCCCAATCAAGATCTCAGATGAAACTCAATTTATAAGTTACCACAAGTTACCATTTATTATTTACCATGTTTACTAGTTACCGTGGGTTATTGCCGTTTATCGGTTGTATCAGTATTGTGAGTTACTGTGTACCATATTTACCCATTTCTGTGATTTGCAATTTATCAGTTACAGCAAGTTACCATTTATCATTTAACATGTTTAGTGGTTACTGTGTATTATTGCCGTTTATCGGTTATATCACTATTGCAATTTACTGTGTGCTATGTTCACCAGTTACTGTGATTTGCCATTTACCATGTTTATTGATGTATTGGTAACCAGGTTTATTGGTTATTGGTTTATTACCATGTTTATTGATTTTTGGCTTATTGGTTATTATTTTTTGTTATTTGTTTTTGGTTTTTATTGGTTATTGGCTAATGGTTTATTAGTTTATTACCATGTTTATTGGTTATTAAATAAATGACAGGGGGCTGGGAGCTGGTTGGGCTCGCACCCTTCACCTGCGGACCATCTCGCTGGGCTGAGCCAGGCTGGGACAGTAAGGGCCTTTAGGTCAGGATGCTGGGGGCCCCTGTGTCTGTTCCCCCCTTGTGGTGGCAGAGGGAGTAGGGGGAGGGCTAAGGGTATCCTCCAGTGGCTTGTGGGTTGGGCTCCATCCCAGAAGGGGATACAAAGTGGTGTGCCTACTGGCCACCAAACCACACCATGCCAGCACACTGACAGGTGGCTGGGAGCTGGTTGGGGTTGCCCACTTCCCCCGCAGACCAACTTGCTGGGTTGAGCCAGGCTGGGACAGTAAGGGGCTTCAGGTCAGGACACCCTGGCCCCCTGTGTCTGTTCCCCCCTCCTCCCAGTGGCAGAGGGAGTGGGAGGGCTAAGGGCAGTCCCCAGTGGTTTGTGGGTTGGGCTCCACCCCAACAGGAAAAAAAAGAAGCATGCCTGCCAGCCACCAGACCACCCCACCCCACACCAGCAATCCAACAGGAGGCTGGGAGCCAAGTGGGCTCACCCCCTTCCCCCACAGACCATCTCACTGGGCCAAGCCAGGTTGGGACATTAAGGGCCTAAGGGCCACACCGAAGGGCCCTTGGGTGTGGCCCTTGGTGGGACCGGGGGGGGGGGTCTGGGGCATGAGGCTCTATTAATCACTCTATTAGTGGGTTTTGGTGGGAGGATTTGTAGGGGGGTTATTATTTATGTTGAGGGAGTTTGGGGACGTTGGGAGAGAAATGATAGGAGATTGGATTAGGGAAGTGGGTAGGGGACGTTTCAGGGGTTATGAGTGTGGGGGTGGGGATTCCCCCCGAGCAGAGCAGGATAGCCAGAGGGGAGCCAGAGCAAGGGTCGATGATGGGGTGTGTGGGGTGACATAGCCATTAGGGTTGTGATGGAAGAGGGGAGATATGGTCCCTCTCAGGTGAGGATGAAAGCTGTGAGATGGGATAGATGTTTGCTGTCTATCTCCCTGGCAGTTGGGCAGGTGGTTCTCGATTAGAGGATGTGTTGATGGTATTGAATGTGAGGTCAGTAGCTAATAAAGCAACAACGGTCCAGGAATTGATCCTGGACTATGCGGATGACCTCATGTGTATCATGGAAACCTGGCTGGACACTGAGTCGTGCTTATTCTGGCTGACCTACTTCCAGCTGGATATTCTGTGCAACGCCAACCAAGGTCATAAGGATGGAGGGGGGGCAGTGTAGCCATGATTTTTAGGGAGTTTTGGGCTGTTTGGAGTTATCCGGTGCAATCCATATTGGGTATTGAGGGTCTCCATATGGTGTTGGATTTGGCAGGGGACAGTTTGGATGTGCTGCTTGCATACCATGTGCCTACCTGTACAGCGGCCTCCTTACATGCTCTAGCCGAGGTGGTGTCAGTGGTGGTATAGTGGACCTCGAAGACGATAGTCTTGGGGGACTTCAATATTCACACTGACGCTGATCTTGGAGGTGCAAAGCATGAGCTCATGACTGCCATGGCAACCATGGACCTGTTCCAGATGGTTAGCGACCCAACGCATCCGGGGGGACATAACATACCTCAGATCTTGTGTTTTTTACCGACCTTGGGGGGGGCTGTTGGTGGGGGAGATAACAGCTGTGCCCTTGTCATGGATGAATCATTACCTCCTGCAGGCCTCTCTCCCGATGCACATCTGTCCCTGCAGGGATGTGGAACCAATTTGAATGGTTCACCCCCAGAGGTTGATGGAATTGGGACGGTTCTGGATTACTCTGGTTGAGATTCCCTCTGACCTTGATGACTATCTCATCGATGACCTTGTTGTTTTATGGAATATCTTGCTTATTAAGACCATCAATCAGATGGCTCCTAGGTGTCAGCTGCCCAGGTGACAACTCTGCAGGCGTTCTTGGTTTTCTGAGGAATTGTGGTTGCTGAAGCAAAAAGGGAGGCAGTTGGAGTGAGGGTGGCGTTGTTCGTGTGCTGAAGCCAATATATTGCGGCATAGACCCAGTTTATGAGCCTATGCCGTGGCTATGAGGGAAGAAAAAAAGAAGTTTTTTGCTGTCCTCATAGGGTCAGCAAAATCCTGTCCAGCAGAGCTGTTCTGGGTGGTTCAGGGGCTGGTTAGTCCGGTCTCCCTCCACCTTAGAGTGGAGTCATCTGTTGTATGCTGTGACATGTTTGTTGATTATTTTGTGAATAAAATCACGATTTTGACGCTGTACTTATTACATTAGGGGAACCCGAGTTTATGGAAGGTCCGCCTGGTCCTGTTTTATGGGATCACTTTTGGTTGGTGACACCCACCGATGTCATGGATGTTCTTGGGGTGGTCAGAGCCACCTCTTGTGAATTAGATCCTTGCCTGTCCTGGCTAGTTAAGGACTTCCGGGAGACAATGAGGCTGTTGCTGGCTGGGTTGGTCAATGCCTCCCTTTGGGAGGGCAGAGTGCTGAGCTGTCTCAAGGAGGCAATGGTGTGGCCTCTGCTCATGAAACCATCACTTGATATTGACTCCCTCGCCAGCTATCAGTCTGTCTCTAACCTTCCCTTTTTAGGGAAGGTTATTGAACGGGTAGTGGCTCAGCAGCTCCAGGGACATCTTGATCGTATTAGTTTTCTTGATCCCTCTCAATTGGGATTTCGGCTGGGGTATGGCACCAAGACTGCATTTGTGGCTTTGGTTGATGATCTAGGTCACAAATGGGATTGAGGTCGTTTGACCTTGTGTATCCTATTAGATCTGTTGGCCACGTTTGATACCTTGGATCATGAGATGTTGGTGACACGCCTGCAGGATCATGCAGGGGTGGGCAGGACTTTTCTTGAATGGTTCCACTCATTCCTGACCAGGAGAACTCAGCAAGTGGTGCTCAGGGATTATTTTTTCATCATACCAAGACCTCTCATGTGGCGTCCCACAAAGCTTTGTCCCCTTTCCTGTTCAACGTGTATATGCAGCTGCTTGGTGATGTGATCAGAGGGTTGGCATGCAGTGTCATCAATATGCTGATGACATCCAGATTTACCTCTCTTTTCCCACAGATCCAGGCCCGTCAGTCTCGGTGTTTACTCGGTGTCTGTCAGCGGTGGGGGAGTATATGAGGGCTAATCAACTGAGGCTGAATTCTGACAAGACGGAGGTGATGTTAGTGGTAAGGTGATGGAGATGGTGGCTCCCATTATTGATGTGGTCTGTCCTCCATTAGTCTCCCAGGTACGGAGTCTGGGGGTGCTCCTCAACTCGCAGCTCTGCCTGGATCTCCAAGTGAAGGCTGTGGTGAGGAGTGCTTTTGCCAATTACATCTGGTGTGATGGCTGCAGCCGTATCTTTCAGACTTGGACCTAGTCACTGTCATCCATGCTTTCATCACCTCCAGATTGGACTATTGCAACACACTCTATGTGGGGCTACCCATGGTGACAGTTTGGAAATTGCTGCTGGTGCAGAATGTGGCGGGCCATCTCTTAGTGGGATTGGGCCACTGGGAAAATATTACACCTGTGCTCCATTCTATGCGCTGGCTGCCGATAGTTTTTCGGGCCTGATTCAAGGTGTTGGTCTTCGCCTATAAAGCTCTAAATGGCCTAGGCCCTACCTATCTGTGGAACCGCCTCATCCCCAGGGTTCTGGATCATCCCCTGCAGTCATCTGGGGTGTCCTGTTTGAGGTCCCCTGAGTGTTTCAGGGGGCTATGCAGGAGAGGACATTCTTGGTGGTCATACCCCAGCTGCGGAACTCCCTTCCAGTGGAGGTCTGGTTGGTCTCGAATCTCACCTCCTTTTGAATAAGCTGTAAGACCTGGCTGTTCCACCAGGCATTTGCTGGGGAGATGGGGGTGGGTAGGAGTGGGTTAGGGTGGGGGGTGGGTGGAATATTTTTTTATCCTCCTTTTATGTGTTGTTTTTAATTCTACTGTTGTTTGATTTTATGACTGTTTGTAAGTTGCCCCGAGCTGCTTGTGGCAGATGGGGTGGGGTAGTAAGATTTTAAAATTAAAATAAATAAATAAATAAATAAATAAAATAATTATTTATTTTTGTTATTGGTTTCTTGGTTATTGGTTTATTAGTTTATTACCATGTTTATTGGTTACTGGATTTGGCTCACAGGCAACCCAGTAACCAACAACCCAGTAACCAACAACTCGGTAAAGGTAACTCGGTAACTGACATTGCAATGGTAAATGACAATCTGGTAAATGGTAATGCGATAAAAGATTCTTGACAGAATTGTCGAGAGATGGCAATTTTCTCGGTTATCGTTTCTTGTACTAGACGAGAATCTCAATTCTCAGCGATAACCAAGAAAAAGTCGACTGACAGATCTAACAAAATCAAGAGGGTACAATTTCTCATGTCAAGTTCTAAGTGGAGATCATCAACTAAAGCCACAAGAACAGTCTTGGTGCCATGCCCAGATGAAAACCCAACTACATGGGTCCAGGAATCCAATAACATTGAGATGTGCCTGCCTGTTGAATCATTTAGGGATGAGCAAACAGAACGTGGTTCGGATGTTCGGACGTTCAGTTCGAAACCCGAGTTCAGGTTTGGATTGTTCGGTTCAGCGGAGTTCGGTTCTGCTGAACTTGGCCGAACACTTGAAAATAGCGTTATCGATACTGATACCAATACTGAATTTGAAGATTTTTTTTTTGTATTGGTATCATTTGACCCTGAAACCACCCCCGGTCTCCACCCCTGGTGCCAGGAAGTCTGGTCTTCAGTTGTCTCCCCCATCCAGTCACGTTTTTCCTGCCTGAAGTAACGTTTTTCCAACCTCGAACTCAACCGAACTTTTCCGAACTGTTTGGAAGTTTGAACATTCGGTTCGGACATTTGTTTCAGACATCCGAACAGACCGAGTTCAGGCCAAACTCCGAACATCCAAACCACGTCAGCTCATCCCTAGAATCCTGTCCTGCTTCCAGAGTCACACACACTCTGCAGGAATTCACCATCCCATCTGTTACACTCCTTGCCTGGAGGGAGGCTTTCTGTACATATTAGAGAGATGTTCAGAGTTAGAAAGGTCTCAAGGTCTGTCTGGAATAAAGAAGGATTCAGATATGGGAGTCTTACCCAATGACATTTTAAACTCAGATTCTTTTTATTTGTTCAGCATTGGATATCCAGCTTCATTCTTATTCAGTTTCAATGGGAGTTGGACACCCTAACCCCTTATGCTCCACTGAAAATCATAGCCAGAGTGAAGTTAAATTGAACTAAGAAAAAATCCTAAAAATTGCCCTGGCTTGGTGAAAGTGGCACTTTTAGATTGCTGATGTCTTATTCCTATTGTGGGTGTCAGACACAGCAGCAGAACACAGAACTGTCTCTCTCTTCCACACAGGCAGGCTGCATCTCACAGCACCCAGCTTGGAGACCAGGTGGGACATGTAAATAGTTCTGCCTGGACTCCCACGGGCAGCATGGTCAGTCAGCTCAAAGTGTGATTGTTCTGCCTAGGGCAGTACATCTTGTCACACAGCTCTTCACAGCAAGGGTGAGTTGGTTCTGAATAGGAGTGTGCATGTCATTTTCTTTATTACAATAACGATAATGAAAATTGTCATTTTCATTATTGTTATTGGAATAACAAAAAAACAAACAAATAATAATAATGAAAATAGAAATGAAAATGACATTTTGTTTTTGAAATAAAGGGAAAACACTGGAAATGTATTTCTGGCTATAATGTTGTTGTTCCTTATGCAATTGTGATTAAATCTGGGGTGCTTGTACCCTCAATGGAGGGCATTATGTGTACCACTTTGAAATGATTTGATAAAGGGAACATATTCTAGAAGTAATTGAAGGTTATGATTTTAAGAAAGGTTCCATACATATTAATGACTACAACTCCTTTGTCTTCCATCTAATTTGCATGAAGAGAATATCATGTCCCTCTACAAGCTTAACATTCATGCCAATTTTCAGAAAGATTGGATGAAGGGTCCTGATGGTATAAGACATTAACTTGAAAATGCATTTCCAGCTGTAACATTTGTATATTCCATCCTGTTTACAAGATATTTAGCAGGAATGTATTACATATGTTCCCTATTATCTCGGCGAAAACTAAAGGACAGTTTCATAAAGGGACCCAATTTTATAAGCAATTGAAGTTATTCCCTTGAAGACCATTATTCAGATAAATAGCAGTACATGCAGTGCCAGTCAGAGGCAGGCACCTGGCATAGCAGGGGGAGAGAGGCTGTAGGAAGGAGGATGTGGAGCAACCCAAAAGACAGAAAAGACACATTCACTGGTCAATTACTGCATGCTTCTAGCTTTACAGGACCAATCAGTAGTGGCTCCGAGGCAGGCATAGGGGGTGGCTCTCAGGCGGGCATAGAAGGGACATAACTGGAACTTTGGGGGTAGCATCCGAGCAATCAGGAGACATAGTTTACCCAGCCAGGCTGGCCAATTATCATCACAATCACATCCTGCAGCACTGTGACAGAGGACATAAGAGAATCTCTATTGGCTCTTTCCTAAACAGATGCTTCTGACTTCCCAGTAACAAGTGAGGGAGAGATGTTGGGATTGTCACAGCACAGAATGAGGATATTTGGTTGACATTTCTGCTGACCAATTGGCATCACAAACTGATCTTATACCACAGTGTCCCATAAGAGACTCCCTGGAATAGGCTCCTTCTCTGCGTATGATTTGAAGGCTTATAAAATTGGGAACATTTAGCACACATTTCTTATAGTTGTTAGAGATGATCATGAAAGTATTATATAGATCCCTGCCAAATTTGGTGTACACTGGTTGGAGTACAAAGATGTTACAATCATACATTTAGATGGTAATTGCTTATACCACCAGGACCCTTTATCCAATCCTTCTAAAAGTTAGTAGAGTTAGTACAGATGGGAAGGGGTATAAACTTGCCAAGTTCTATCTACATTAAATGTGAGGCAAAGAAGTTACATCTAAGAATGTATATGAAGATTTCTGCAAGATAAATTAATTCAACTACTTCTAAAATTGGATTCCTTTATCCAATCTTTTTGGAATTTGGTACACATAATGCCTTCCATTGGAGGTATAATCACTACATGAATGATTTCAGATGTTACAGGGCCCGTTGGCCCCGTACCGAAATCACCCAATTCATTCCCCGCAGGGATCACCCCGTCACGCCGTATCAGACGTGCCGGGGGGATCCCGGCTGGGAATCTGGGAGGGGGTGGGGCCGCACGGCGCAATTTGTGGCCGCACAGCCCCTCCCCCTCCATGCATCAGCCGCCCGCCCTCCAGGGAGACGGGTGGGTGGCAGGGCCAATGAGGCCGCCGCGTCGGGCCGGATTCGCCGCAGCCTGGGATCCCGCCAGTGATCCCAGGCTGTGGCGCCCAGCCAGATGTTACTTTTTTTTGGTCGCCACTGAGGATCTCTTTGACCACGCTTCCCGGGACATTCCCCCGGCTAGCCCGGGAAGCGTGGTTCAAATTGACCCCATGTGGGTATTGACCGTGGCAAATATCTGGCAGCTGCCAAACAGACGTTCGAGACACAGTGACCACAGGTCGGTATTCACCGTGGTTCACTGTGATCTCGTAATGTCTGAAAATACCCCATGTTTCATCCAAATATAGTAAAAAAAGAATAAGGTTCCAGCCATAAATGTGTTTTCCATTGAAACCAATGGAAAACAAAAACGAAAGCAAAAATGAAAATGAAAATTTGATATTTATGAAAACAAAAATTACATATTTAAATAACAAAAAAAAAAAAATGAAAACTAAAGCAACATGGGCCCTTGGTGCACACCTCTAGTTCTGATGCTATATGTCAGCCTCAGTACGGACTGAGAACAGAGCCTACCTCTAGACCTCATATTCCCCTCTGGAATCCATTCCAGAGGGGAAGATGCCTACCCCCATGATAGCACCTATCCCCCAGACTCTGAGCAGCTTTGATTTAGATACTTCCAGAACCTTCCCTTCTGAGGTCCTTCAGGGATCTTCCTGGATCTCCTTCCTGGATCTTCCAGAGCCAGTAATGCAAGGTGGCTATATCCCCTTGACAGTGTGTAGAATGTGCCTGTTCCCCTATGGGGCAGCTCTCCTATACAGAAAGCTCTTCTGTCTCATGCCAGCTCCCCACAGCATCTGGGAACACAGGCAACCCATACATCTGTACTATAACAGCTGGGGAACCCTAGAGATTTCCTAGCAACCGTGGACTTGGAAAGCCATGTTCTTTTCCATTGTTTTGGAAGTTGCCTAGCAACTGTACTTGATATTATGGGATTCCACATCCTGAGCTGTTTGACATGTTGACAACTGATTGGAAATGGGTGGGAGGCAGAGTACCCAGATGCTATAGTTGTGGCAGGGCACAGGTGGGGGAAGAGAGGTGTAGCTGGATCTCTCCCAAGAGTACTTGGCAATGGCACAGATTGTGCTCAGTAGCCCCCTTCATAGAATCATAGGATTGGAGGATTGGAAGGGACCTCAAATGTCATGCAGTCCAACCATATGCTCCAAGTCAAAATGGCCTCTGCCTATAGCACTGAAGTCAGATTATTGACCAGACTAGTCAAGGAGGAGGTTGAGAAGTAGTTTGGTCACGCTCTATAGACTCTTGCCTACAGGCAGCAGCAGGTTGCTTGCTCTCACAGTCAAAGGAGCAACAAGATCCAGGGGCTGGAGCTAGGGTCAAACAATCCATCCTTGAAATATGAGAAAGTTTCCTAGCCGAACAGGTAATTATATATGAGCTGCTCTCCAGAGGTTGGGCTTAGGGACTACATTGATGCATGGAGTCACAGAATGGAGACTAGAGAGCTCTAACCCACCAGAATTATATTTATTTATCACGTCTTCCCCAAAGGCAGTTTACAAGGTAAATTCACCATTATCACAATTAACCACTGTCACAGAAAGAAGAGCAAGAGGGAATGGGCTTAAATTGCAGCAATGCAGATTTTGGTTTAATATTTGGAAAAATGGCTGAGCTATGAGAATGGTTGGACAATGGCATAAGCTGTCCAGGAAGATTGTGGAATCTCCTTCCTTGGATTTTTTTCAAAGCCCATCTGGGAAAGCATCTGCCCATGATTCTGTAAGGAGGGATATCCTACCATGGAGTAGGGGGTTGGACTAGATGATCCTCAAAATCCCTTCCAACCCTAAAATTCTATTATTATACATTAAAATACTGTACTGTTAATACTATCTCCATCTGCTAAAGGCTTGGCCAAATAAATTAGCCTGTGTGTACAAGGAGTCAGGCTCAGTAATCACAATTCTACCTTACAGCCTCAGTGACCATAAAGTTGTGGTGTTCCCTAAGTCTTGATCCTGCATCTCCTGGCATCCTCATGCAAATGCAATCCTTTTCATTGTAGCCCCTATAGGCTCTGGCTGCCTCACTTTGCCCCCCTTTCTGAAACTTCTCTCTGTCTCCCCTTTCCTCTGTCTCCCCTTTGTATCCTGCAGCTGCACTCCCCTCACTAAGCCTCCTACCCCAATTCCCTGCAGTCACCATGGCCCCAATAACCACATTCTTATCCTCAGGGATACCTGGCTATCAGCAGAGGACATCTCCATCTTGCAGTGCAGGCACATAAACATCCAGCTAAAGGAACAACTTCACTGTCTCCTTAAGGAAGGAAGCAACCTCCAAGGTAATATTGGAGAGGTAGAGAACACCGTGGGAAGCATGGAAGCTGAGCTCAGCAGGTAATGTCCCCAGCTTATTCTTTCCTGACATGTCCAAGAACACCTATCTAGAGATGAAACAAGTACCCTCCAAAATCCATTCCTATTGAATATCCACTACCCAATTTTGCCATTTGCAGGTTGAGTAATAGGCACTACTTGCATAGGATCGAACGAGTACCCAATTTGGATTTTAAATTATGAAATACTGTGTGTGTGTGTGTGTATAAATGTCCACTCATTTTATAAACCAGCAGTTAGACTATGGTAGCACAGAAATTCGGACCCTTGTCACAGCTGTACCAAAGCAGAGCAGCTGAACCACACCGGAAGAGTCCAGTGAAGCTGCTAACTATAAACTCTTTATATGACCAATATACAGTTCCCATCCTCATGACCAAAGTAGATAGGAACAGCTAACAGTTGTTCTGGTAGCTCTCCTGGTAGAGCTTTGGAAAGGAAGTGGAAAGGCTGCTGATTTGAGGTTTCTATAGGCAAAGGAAACTGCATGGAAACATCAGAAAGTCCACCATGCAGGGGGCAAGACATGTATTGTTGTTTCCAAAGTAAATTTATAAATTGAAGAAATCACATCTTTGGTTTACTACATGGTCCAGATTTGAACCATTGACCAGTCAGCCCTCTGTGCTCTAGTCTACCAGGAGAGCTATAGGAGAAACAGAAAGAGTGTTTTAGTCAGCCAGTAGGGTAAGGAATCTATATATTGCACTGAAAGTTGGCTAGCTGTTTGTAGTAATGGACTTCAGTATTTATTTCTGTTTAGTAGTTACTTCTCTTTTGTTTTTGTTTACTTTAGTATTTCTTTTGTTTCATTTCTGTTTCCTTCTTTCCATTGAAGTCAGTGGGAATTTTTTTCTATTAAAGTCATTGAAAGCGTTTTTCCATAGAAGTCAATGGAAAAAAGATCCGTGTTGTTTCTAAAACTAGTAGTGTCTACTAAAGTCAAGTGTAGTCTACTTGTCCAGCACTGGTTTGGGGGATGGTGCAGGTGGCACTAGGTTGGGGGGGGCAAATTCCAAGGGTGGAGGTTTTTAGTGGATGGGGATGCTTTGGAGCTGGCTGTGGCTCAGGGGGTGGGCTCTGGGCTGTTGTGCTGTTGGGTAAAAAGGGGCTGGCTGTGCTTAGATGAGGGGCAAGGGTTAAGACTGGCACTGGGAGAGCAGATTGAGGTGGTGGAATTGGGTTTGGGGGGAAGCCTGGGGATGGGGGCCTTTAGTGGGTGGGGGTGCTGTGCTTCTATATGACAATTAACTCCTAACCCCCTGTGCCTTATTTCCTGCCCCATTCCACCCTGTCACTGCTGCCTTGTCTCACCTGTGCTGCATCCTGAGATCAACTTTGATTTCTGCTTGTCCCCAGCCACCCTCTTCACCTGCATCTGGGGACAAGTAGAAAGAAAAGTTGATCTTAGGGCACAGCACAGGTGAGACAAGGCAGCTCTGAGTTGGTGGGCCTAAGACTGGCCAGGGAGAGCCAGCAGTAACCCAGGCTGGAGAGTAAAGCTGGGAGACAGAGCATAATGGAAGAAGAGTAGCACTGTCAGAGCCCAGGTGTGATCCAACTCCCAAGGTGTGAACGCCCTCTAGGCTTGTCCTGCTTGACCCAGGTGGGTATTTTCTCTCGGGAGGAAGGAGGACTAACAGTCACCCCAAGTCTCTTCCTCCCAGTGTCTCTACTCTTCCCTGGCTTGTAAGTTAAATAGCTTATCTGTGGTCGCCTGTCAAACAGGATGGTTTCTTCTGCAGTGAGAGCCCACACCAGGTGTTACATCTGGCAGGACTAGTGTTGGATGACAGGGTTGCAGCTCCAGTGGCTGGCTTGCAAGCCCCCAGGCAGGACAGTGTGAGAGCCTCTGAGTTGTGTCCCTGTTAGACCCCTCTAGGTTTATGACTGCCCCACAGAGCCATGGTTACACCCCCCACCCCACCCCACCCCACCCCCCGGAATGGGGAAATGCCCTGGCCGATCCTGATGGTGTCAAAGGTTGCTGATGTTATTGGGGAGCATGCTCTTCCAGATCCTGGGACCTGAGGTCCCTTACCGGAAGAGCTGTGGTGAGTCAGGCTGGCGAGGTTCAAGTCCTCACACCAGGTGAAATTGACCCAGCTGAATTAACAAGTGGGGAAAGATGCAGTGTGATGGAGAGCAAGCCAAACAGATTCCAGCAGATGGCAAATGGCAATGGTGCCTTTTCAAATTTAAAAACTGAACAGAATTTTAGTATCTGATGCTCACTTTAGCATTAATACTAAAGTGCCTACTTTAGTGCAGTTTAGTATTAATACTAAATTAGCATTCCCATTCCTCGCTGTTTGTAAGGACACAGTTGTGGTGTGGTTAGGAAGCTAAACTTTGTGTTTGGTGTGTTGGCATCATGGGTCCTAGCATCATTGTGTTTCTTTCTTTAACAAAATAAACTCTCATCTCTGATTTACCCTAATGGATGAAAGATGCAGCTAGGGGTGAAATAGGTTTTCACCCCTAGTTGCATTTTGACCCAGTCAAAAATTGTATTCAGAATAGGCCTCTCATCAAGATTTTCCAGGTCAAGAATCTTGCGAGAATCAGCATTCTCATGAGATTCTTGAGCACAACAAAAATATTACCCAGAACATTCCGTGCATGTGTGGAATGGCCGCTGGGGGGGGCACACATGAGCAGAATGGTCACAACAGCCATTTTCCACATGCACAGAAAGTTTTATAGTTTTCAAGAATCTCACATGATTTTTGAGAAACCTCAAAAAATGTTCTGTGCATGCACAAAATGTCTAATAGATGTTGTGGTTGTGCAGAATGACCATGGTGGCCATTTTGTGCATGTGTAGAGTGTTCTGGGAGATTTTCACGTATCTCGTGAGATTCTCAGAAACCTCAGTGAGAACATTCAAGATCTCGCTGGGGGTCCCAGAATCTCGCAGATTCTCATGAGAACACTGTGGGTGAAAACAGACATGACGCTAACCACCCTTTAGCCACCCTTGGTGGTTATTTATGCATGTTGCAGGGCTGTATTGGTGCCCTATGCAGCCCTGAAACATGCATAAATGACCACCAAGGGTGGTTAAAGGGTGGTTAGCATCATGTCTGTTTTCACCCTGTGTGTTATCATTTCAGCCTGAGCTATGAAAGCAGGAGATGCTCCTTCATTATTAAAACTAAAAGACAGAGGGATTTCCATTTCCGGCTGGTGGATTCTCTGACGTTTCCATGAAGTTTCTTTGCCTTGAAGAGATCTTTGAACCTCCAACTTTTTCACTTCTTTTCCAAAGCTCTACCAGGAGAGCTACCAGAGCAACTGCTAGCTGTGCCTATCTACTTTTGCTATGAGGATGGACACTGGATATTGGTCATATAAACAGTTTACAATTAACTTCTTAAAAGGGCTGTTCTGGTGTGGCTCAGCTGCTTTGCTTTGGGACAGCTGTGCCAAGGGTCTGAGGTGCTATTCTGCCCCCTGCTTGCCCAAACTCCCCTCTAACAGCTAGCTTATAACATTAGTGGGCATTTATGCACACACATGGTTCCTCCCCCTCCCATTTTAAATCCAAAACAGGTAGCCAGTATCTGTTTCCATTGCAGGTACAGAGTTAGGTACTTGAAGGACTACCCAAAAATTCAGATATTACTCATGGGTAATAAATTCACTACTTGTTTCATCTCCACACCTGACCCACATTCCCACTGCCCTCTTCATGTGGGAGGCTGCATCTCTTCAAGAGCCCATGATCCATGCAACTTCTGTTGGTAGATTTGGCAGTGGGAAGGGAGCAGGGTTTTTTAGTGCAGAGTTCTTCTTGTAGCTCACTGCCAGCCAACCATTGGTCTCCAGATCATGCAGCTGCTGATTTTGAGGAGACAATGCAGGACCCATGTGTGTTCCAGTTTGTGCTCAGGGGGTGCCCTGAGGGTGAAAACAGACATGCACATAGCTCCACATTAACACTGCTTTAACATTTCTTATTCATATTGCAGGGCTGTATTGATTCCCTATGCAGCCCTGCAACATGCATAAAAAATGTTACAGTGATGTTAAAATGAAGTTTCACCTCAGGAACGCATTCACGTGAGCCTTTGCTCCCACCTCTTCAGTTTCTTGCATGCAGTTGTAATCATGCATTTTTGGTGTTCCCACATTTCTCTCCTCTGCTTTAAAAGTTATCTCATATTCCTGTGGCTGCTACTAGGTAAAAAAAATTAAAAATTCAAAAAAGCAGAAGGAAGGGATTTTCCTTGACTTAGTATCTCCTGCGAATTCAGCCTGAATGTTTAACCCATGACTATTGGACTTATAACCAGGTTTACAATCCTTTGATTATTATTGCAAGTTGTTTGGTTGTTTTTCTCTGCTGTATTCAGGATAAAGCAGGCCGAGACTGCGATAACTTCCTTGGTCACAGAGATCAAAGCAGCACAGCAAAGCCAGGAGGAGGAGCAAGGAGCAGACTCACAGAATGAGTTTTACCTCAGAAAGCTGGTAGGTTTTGTTCAGAGGTTATGTGGGCCCCTTAGCAATAACTGTATGTTTCAAAAACAGAAAAACAAATTGATGAATTTGGCTTGATATTTCTTTTGACCATGAAGACTGGCTGGAAAAGCAGAAAAAACAATTTCGTATAAAAACATTTCTTCTACTTCTCTTGAAACAAATACATAATTTTCCTTAGTATGTTTCTGTTGAGCAAAGTTTCCTAAGAAGTAGACATTTTAAAAATGTATTTATTTATTTTTAAAAGTCACTACTGGCAGGGTCATCGAGAGTGGGAGCAGCAACAGTAGTTTACTGAAGTGGGATAGTCATAGAGAGAGAGCATGTGTGCAAGTGTTTGTGTTTAAAATATCAGGTTTCAATGGTGGCTTTTGGAATAAGGCTGAATAAATAACTTCTAATAAATGTATGTGAAAAGTTAGATGCCTGGCTCTAGGGTGAAGAAGGAATTTCCCCAGAAAATGCTGATTTTTCTACTGGAAATCTATTTTAAAATTTCCTCAGTCTTTGAGACTGAGGGTATTTTCAGACGTTACGGGCGGGCGGTTCACCACAGCGAACCCCCAGGGGGGGTGAATAGCACAACCGCGGTCCAGGGTGGAAGAACGACCCAAACAGACGTGACGAGACTGGGACCATGGCCGGGAACCGGGTCGAACCATCGCGGACCGGGGCAGCACAACAGACGTGCAGCCGAACCCCCGCCGGGCGCAAAACTCCCACAAGGCACCGGGCAGGGGCGGGACACAGACATGGCTGCCTGAGGGCAAACGAAGCCAAAAGACACACAAGGGAATGCCCACACAAGGGAAACGGGAAGGGAGGGGGGAAGAGGGAGAACAAGCTGACAGCCGACACACAACAGCAGACCCGCAGCGGGACACACTGCACGACCACACGCCCGGGCACACACACACAAGGGAAAGGTCGGGAAGGGGGGGCAGGGGCGCCCGGAACACACCACAAGGAACAATGGGAGGGACGAGGGGGGGCACCGCCAAGGGGCAAGGCAGAGGCAGCAGCAACCCCCACCCCCACACCACCCCAGTCCACAGAGGCGCCCCCACAGCACAGAGGCAGTCTCGGAGGGGGGGGGCGGGACCCCCAGAACAAGGCACGATGGGGGCCCCCAATGCACAGCGAGCCCGGCAGAGAGGGTCCAGGAGGAGGA
>QEPC01007445.1:140092-172959 GCA_003113815.1 Sphenodon punctatus | reverse complement strand
GGGGGAGGGCAATGTGATGGGGGCCACTGTAGGGGACAGGGCAATGCAAGGGTGGAGGCACAGGGTGAACATGTGCATAAAGGCTGCATTCGCTAGTATGGCTCCTGCTCCCGTTTGTGGGGGACAGAGGTGGGGGTCCACCTGTTATGGGGCATGGCCACATAACCGCGGGCAGGGCCCCGGGGGGGAGTGCCTCACAACTGGGCCCCCTGGGCTATATGCCTCGCCAGGGCATCCTGGATCCGTTTTGTGTAACGGTACTCCCTGGGTTTTTTGGCGTTCACGTACAGGGGCGCGGGACTGGAGGACCAGTGGGGCTCGGGGTACTCCAGGGCTTCCCCCTCAGTTTCACAGATATTGTGTAGCACACAGCAGGCACCGTTCACCAGGGCCGAGGTTGAGACGGTGTAATCAAGGCGCCCAGCTACACTCCTCCAGCGCTGCTTGAGGGGCCCGAAGGCATGCTCCACCACGGTCCAGCTGGAACACAGGCGGGTATTGTATAGATGCTCTGCAGCAGTCTTCGGTACAGGGTACACCTTCATCAACCAGTGGGTGAGGGGGTAGGCAGGGTCCCCCAGAATACAGGGGGGCATCGGGACCCCCTTGATCCAGCTCATGCCCATGTCCGTGAAGTCCCCCTGGAACATCTGGGCATAGAAGGGTGAGATGGTCATGATCCTGGCATAGTGACTGTGGCTGGAGTTGCCCGTGTAGATGTCTATGAACCAGCCCCAGTGATCCACCACCCCCTGCAGCTGCAGGGAGTAATAACCGTGCCTGTTCACATAATCCAGCGCCTCCCCAGCGGCTGGGCAGAGTATCTCTACGTGGGTGCCCTCCACGGCTCCCATGCAGTTGGGGAAACCGCCGGCCGCAAACCCCGCCATCACGGCCTCCTGATCCACTAGCTGAATTGTTCTGTCCAGGAGCACGCCCTCCACCACCTCGCACACATCCTGGAGGATACAGGCGACAGTGCTGAGCCCCACCCCAAAGTGCTGGGACACGGACCAGCAGGAGTCGGGCATTGCTAGGGCCCAGACCCCTATTGCCACCCACAGGACCATGGGGATGGGGTCCCACATGGAGGTGTGCTGCCACTCCAGCCAGGGTGTGAGGAGCTCCACTAGGTGGAGCAGGGTGCTCTTGGTCATCCTAAAGTGGGCCTTCCAGTCTGGCTCTTCCCAGTGGGCCAGCGCCCTAGCCCACCACGTCGGTGGGTGCTCAGCGACCCATAGGCATCTGTCTATGGGCATAGCGAGCAGGGCTGCCCAGCGCATGGTCTCCCTTGCCCAGAGGAGCCGCCTGGCAGTCGCACGGAGCACTGCGGGCCAGGTCTGGCTTTGGCTCACAGCCTGCCATTCGCCTCGGAGATTCTCTGTGCCCTGAGCTGAGCACGGGCTCTCCTGTGCCTGTGGTGGGCCCAGAGGCCCCTTGCACCTATCAGGGCCAGGGCAACACGCAGCTGGACGGCCAGATGCACCTCCACGGTAAGGAGGTGCAGCAGCTCGGTGTGGTCGCAGAACCACTCGGCTGTGAGTGCGAGGTGCATCCAATAGTCTGCTGCCATTTCCTGCTCCATGGTGGTGGGGCCCCAGGGGGGGACTGGAACAGTTATACAGGGCCTCTGATGGCAGGGCTGTCCTTAGGCGGCCTTGCCCCCCCATGGGGGGCCAGGGTATGCGTGCTTGCCAATGGGTGCACAGGCAGGCAGTGCACCGGGCCTCGCCCCTGCATGGGCATGCGGGTCTGTGCACTCCCTGGACAGCTGCATTCCATCAGCCATCTCCACCACCACCCCGTCCCCCTTTCCCCCCCATGTTTGCTACACGATGGGCTTGGAGGTGCGATTAGTCGGACAGTGTGTGAGCTATTGTGTTTTGCAGCTGTGCCAGGTCCGCACCCCACATCTCGCTCTGTTGTGCTACAATGTTGCAGTCCGTGGCCGCTTTCCCTGGCCTTGCGACCCCTCGGAGGCCCTCCCGGCCCTGGAGGGTGTGTGTGCCCCCCTGTCCTTTGTGTTATTCACCCTGTCATGCCGGACCATGGCTGATTGCCCGTCCACTGGGCTCCTGCTCCCCAGGCCCCATGGGGCCCCCCATATCTGGACCTTCCACGAGACCATGTCTCTTTGTGACCTGTGGCATACCCCAGCCGTGCAGCTGCTCCTGGGTACCCCGGGCAGTCGTGCGGGTGCCTTTGAGAGCTTGAGCTCCGGACTTCACTACTTTGGCTATGAGGTGAGTGCTCGTGATTGCCGGCTGCATACGGAGACGCTGGGGCTGGTTCGCTTCCCTGATGGACGCATCCCAGACAAGCGGTGTTCGCATGTGCCCTAGTCTGGGGCAGAGACTGTTTCTGTGCTGGTTGTGTGTGGACTGAGTGCCTACACGGTGTGCCTAGCTGAGGGTGGCCCTGCCTTGGCCGGGTCCTATTTTGTCTGTGTTCACGGGGCACGTGGGTACCAGTGCACCCATGCGGTGGTGTACCACCGGCTGCTGGAGCTGGGACAACTTCCTTGGCCCCCTTCTGCTGCCTGCTGTGTGCTGGAGCCTTCCATGGTGGAGCTGTTGGCCCTGTTGGGGATGTGGTCCTGTGTGGATGGCCAGCTGGCTCTCTCCATGCATGATCCCTTTGAGGCTTACTACCTGATCACCCACCACATGTCCGTGCTGGGGTACTGCGGGGGCTTGCTCCATTGGCCCCACCTGGTTCACCGGGTGGGCCACCCAGGTCCTGGGCCTGCAGTGGCCCCCAGCGGCTGCCTGTGAGTCCCGGTGTTCCTCCCGGCTCCCCCACTGTCCCGCCCCCATGTGGGTTCCCACCCCAGTCTGGGGGGGGCGGTCCCCGCTGGCTGCTCCCGCTCTGATGTCTCTGCCGTGCTGTGGTACCGCCTGCTTCGCGGGGTGCTGCTGCCCCTGCCTGTGGCCTTGGGCCCCCTCTGGGCCCCACCTCTTGGTCTGACTGCACACCCTGGGCTCCCCTCCGCAGTTGCCCTCCCTGGTGCCTGGGTGCGGCGCCCTGCATGGCCTCTCCGACCTGCCTGTGTCTGGCTACCTGGCCCCACCCGCCGGTGCTGCCACCTGCTGCATGCCCCCCCTTGGTTGCTTGTGTGACCTGGGGGTTCAGGCGCCCCCAGACTGGCCCGCGGCACTTCCTCTGGGGGGGGTGCATGTCCTTGGACCTGCAGCACAGGTCTGCCTGATCTGGCTGCCCGCCATCTGCCCGTCACTGATAGTGGGGTCTCCATGTGCCTCCTTGACCGTCTCTGCCCAGCTCGCTGTGCATTGCGGGCCCCCATCGTGCCTTGGTCGTGGGATCCTACCCCCCCTTTCTGAGACTGTCTGTGTTGCTTTGGGGGCGCCCATGCGGACTATGCTGCTGTGGGGGTGGGGGTTGCTGCTGCCTGTGTCCTGCCCTGCCCCTTTGCGGTTCCCCCCCTCTTCCGTGACCCCCCCCCACTCTTATTGTGCCTTGTGTGTTTTCCGGGCGCCCGTGCCCCCCTTCCCTTCCATTCCATTGTGTGTGGGTGGGTGTGGGTGTGTGTGCCCGGGCATGCGCTCGTGCTGTGTGTTGCGCTGTGCCTCCACTGTCTGTGTGCCTGCTGTGTGTGGTACCTGTCAGCCTCTTCTCCCTCTTCCCCCCTTCCTTCCCGTTTCCCTTGTGTGGGCGTTCGCTTGTGTGCCTTTTGGCTTCGTTTGCCCGCAGGCGGCCATGCCTGTGTCCCGCCCCTGCCCGGTGGCTTCTGGGAGTTTTGACCACGGCTGGGGATTGGCGTCACATCTGTTTCACTGCCCAGATCCGTGATGTGTCGGCCCGATTCCCGGCCATGGTCCCGGTCCCGTCCCGTCTGTTCAGGGCTTTTATTCACCCCGGGGGGTGGTTGTTTTGTTCGCCCCCACCGGGAATCGAGTGTGGTGAACTGCCCGGCCGTAATGTCTGAAATCACCCAATGTGACAAATACTGAAATGATGAAGTGACCAAAGGAAGATTAAAAACCACAGATGAAGTTGGAACCAAATCTCACTTCATGTTTGCTTTGCCAAAATGGATTCAAATAGACCAAGTATGTGGAATTTTGTATTCACACAAATATTTGTTTCAGCTCTAGTAACAGCAATCAGAAATGATTCTCATGGCATTAACTTTACGGCCCAGTTCCATAAACCACTTACTTCAAAGTAACCCCACTGAAGCCCAAATAGAATAAGCTGTTTGTGAATTATGGCCTAGTTCTCTAGCTGATGAATTAACACAAGGTTAATTTAATGGTGAATTAACACAAGGCCCGATATGGCCTGTGCCCTGAGACTCTATTCCAATAGGGAGCCCCAGAAACACAAAAGCCTATTCACACACTACCTTCACATCAACATTGTGTGCACCAGCATCAGGACAGAGCAGCTGTTCTGTCCTGCCTGCATTCCCAGACACCAGAGCTCCAGTGCTGCTGCAAGCAGGGGCTAGCTCTGTGGTGGGAAGGGCAAGTTTAGTTGTGGGTAGGGCAGCCTATAACTTGTGTTTTAATTTGTATGTTCAAGGTGCTGGTTTTAACCCAAAAATCCATAAACAGCTTGACCCCCAGATATTTGAAAGACCGCATCTTTGGCACATCTGCCCCAAAGCAAAGCAACTGAACCACACCGGAAAAGCCCTGATTGTAGCAACTTCATGGACAGGTGGCACTCACAAGAGGGCACCCTCAGTTGACCTGAGAAGCCATGATGGGACATAGGACAAGATACGGTCTCAGTTTCTGCCCCACAATTATGGAGCTCCCTCTCCTTGGAGATCCACCTAAGCCTGAGCCTGTTTGTCTTCTGGAGGAGATTTAAGACCTTTTTGTTTGGTCAGACATTTGGCAGGGGGGAATAGGGTTCAGTGGGATTGGGTAGAGAGTTTTGGGGAGGAGGATTGGTGGGTGGTAGGTGGGGATAAGGGGTGGGGTGGGTGGGATGATGTGGTTTCAGAGGATTTTAATATATTTTGCTGTATTTCATATTTTTGTGTTTGGTGGGGTAAAATGTAAAAAATATTTAAATAAATAAATAAATATATGTTCATGCCCACCCAGGGCCCCAGAATTTGCAATCTCTCTTGGCTGAGTAGGTGATTCAGATGTGTTTGCATATGAGTTAGAGGTGTGCACCAGGGACCCATGTCATTTTTCGTTTTTATTTTTCATTTTTTAAATTTAAAATGGTCATTTTAATTTCCAAAAAAATCAGAATTACATTTTTGTTTTTGCTTTCATTTTCTATTTCCTTTCGTTTAAATGGAAAACACATTTTTGACTGTGCTTTTTTTGTTTTTCATTATATTTGGATGAAACTTAGGGGGATTGTATCTAAAATGGAAGGCAGTAAATATTCTAAATTCCAGGACAATTGGATAAAGGAATTAGATTTTATAAGTAGTTAGATTATGCTATTTTGCAAAAATCTGCATATACATTCCTGGCTGTAACTTCTTTGTCTCCCATCGAATTCAGATGAAACATGGAAAGTGTATACCCCTCCCCATGTTTAATTTCCATGCTAATGTTCTAAAGGATTGGATAAAGGGTTCTGGTGGTAAATGCAACTAACCTATAAATGTATGTCTGACTGTAACGTCGTTGTAGTCCAACCAGTGTACATGATATTTGGCAGGGCTATATCTCATACTTTCATGATCATCTCTGCCACATATCAGAAAGATGTGATAAAGGGTCCCAATTGTAAATGCCTGCTGCAGAGAATGATCCTATGCCAGGGATTCTCTACATGTCATTGTGGTATAAGATTGGTTTGTGATGCCAATTGGCCAGCAGAAATGTCAACCAAATATCCTCATTCTGTTCTTTGCATCTCCCTCCCCCCACTTGTTACTGGGAAGTCAGAAACTTCTGTTTAAGGAAGAGCCAATAGAGATTCTCTAATGTTCTTTGTCACAGTGCTGCAGGATGTGATTGTGATGATAACTGGCCAGCCTGAATGTGAAAACTATGTCTCCTGATTGCTGGGATGATATCCCCAAAGTCCCAGTTATGTCCCTTCTATGCCCGCCTCAGGGCCTCCTGCTATTCCTGCCTCGAAACCAGCACCGATTGGTCCTGTAAAGCTGAACGCATGCAGTAATTGGCCAGTGAATGTGTCTGTCAGTCTTTTTGGTTTCTACCCATCCTCCCTCCTACAGCCTCCTTCCCCCTGCCATGCCAGGTGCCTGCTTCTGATTGGCACTGCATGTGCTGCTATTTATCTGAATAATGGTCTTCAAGGGGACAACTTCAATTGCATATACAATTAGGTCCCTTTATCAAATTATTCTTTAGTTTGGCAGAGATGACAGGGATAGTATGTGATACATTCCTGCCAAATTACTTGTAAACAGGACAGAAAATAAAAATATTACAGCTTGAAATGTATTTTCAAGTTAATAAATTTGGCAGGATTGGTTTACTAGTGGAGTGACATATATTCCCCTGCAAATTAGATGGAAGATAACAAAGATGTAGCCAGGAATATGTATGGAGCTTTTCTTAAAATCACAACATTCAATTACTTCTAGAATCGGTTCCCTTTATCCAATGTTTTCCAAATTTGGTACGTGTAGGGTATTTTCAGATGTTACGAAATCGCTGCTAAGCACACTGAACCACAGTGGATCCGGTGTGGTGGCAGCAATATCGGGAATGTCTGTTTGTTCCCGGACAGACGTCCACCACAGTGAGCATCCGGCCAGGATCAAATTGACCATGGTTCTGGAGGTGAAGTCAGCCTCACCTCCAGTACCATGGTTAGTTTGGCCACGATCTCGGCTGGGGCTGGGAATGGCTGCGAGTAATGACTGTTACCCAGTCCCATCTTGGAATCAGGCCCCAACCACGGGATGGGATTTGTCTCAGAGGCCTCATTGGCCACTGCGCCTGCCCATCTCCCGAAGGGCAGGCATCCATGGGAGCGCAGAGGGGCAGGACCGTGCAGCTGAACATCACGCCACTCAGCCCCGCCCCCTCCCAGATTCCCTACAGTAATCAGGCCAGCATGTCTAAAGGACAGCTGGCCTGATCATGGACCGGGATCCGAAATGGATCCCAGTGGGGGGTTCACATCTGAAAATACAGAAAGTGCCCTCCATTGTGGGTACAGTCTCCCCAAGTTTCATCAGAATTTAATAAGAAACAAAAACAATATAGCTGGAAATACATTTGCAGTGTTTTCCGATTATTTCAAAAACAAAATTTTGTTTTTGTTTTCATTATTATTATTCGTCATTTTCATTGTTACAATAATAAAAATGAAAATCACAATTTCCATTTTCATTATCATAAGAACGAAAACAAAATACACACCCCTCTGAATTATGGACTCCTACAGACACACAATTGCAGCTTTTTTTAAAGATAATGTGAGTTCCATCCTGCAAAAAAGTAAGTGGAGCTCAGTGGAGGTGCAGGAGACGCATCTGAACAGATCGCTATGTGCAACTGGAGGTCCACAGACCATGCTGCCAGAGTGACAGGAGGCCTGACATGGCATCAGGTCACATCAGCTATCCCGTAGGGCAGGTCCATGGGAATTAGGGATGGACAAACAGAACTGAGTTCGGAAATTCGGTTCGGTTTGGAAATTTGGTTCGGTTCAGAACTTCGGTTCGGTCGACTGAACTATTCGAGTTCGGTCCGAACTCCAAACTTCCGAAGAAAGTTTGGAAATTCAAACCCCATTGAACTAAAAGGAATATTATATTTTAGGGATGGGCAAACAGAGCTGAGTTCAGAAATTCGGTTTGGTTTGGTTTGGAAATCAAGTTCGGTTCAGACGTTTGGTTCGGTTGACCGAACTGGTCGAGTTTGGTCCAAACTCCGAACTTCCGAACCACTTTAACCCATCCCTAATGGGAATCAGTGACTCTGCATCTCCCTGAAATTCAGGTGCTGTTACCATAGGGAACCTTTTCCAAACATGTGCACTGACATGTTTGCTCTGGGGAGCAGAGCTGCTCCTGTGCAGAACCACAGGGACAGCTCCTGTTTTTAACTTGCTCTTTCTCCTCCCACAGGAGCAGGACAATGAAGATCTAAATCTGAGGATGTTGGTGCTTTCTGAAGAGGTGTGTGGGGAAAGCAGCTCATATCTCTAGGGACATTTCCTCCTTATTTCAGCCAAGAAGATAAATCAATTGTTGGCCTGTGTTTAGGAGGCATAGACCAGTTCACAGAGAGAGATCACAGATGAAAGGGTAGAACTGCGTTTGGAAAACTGTTGAATGAGATGTGCTCAGGGTCACAAGAAGCATAATCTGTGGAATGGAGTTTACCCCCCTCTCACCCCTCGTCAATCATGACCCAAGGAGCCCTAGGTGCACAGATTTTCAGGAACCTCTTCCGGGAGGGGGTGGTGTACGTCACAGAAAAAGGGACAGAGAGTGTGAGACAAAAGCAAGAGACAGCTTCACACTCCCTTCCCTTCTCCTGTGGCTTATTATTATTATTATTATTATTATTATTATAGAAAAATTCTTATCCTGCCCTGTCCTGCCAAAGGCAGCTCGGGGTGGCGTACAATATAAAAGCATAAAATATACATATAATCTTAAAACAACACATACCACTCCCTCAGAGAAGCAGAGTCTGGAGGGACCTGGGGAGGAGAGAGCCAGGACCAAGAGTGAAAGTGAATGCTGGTCCAGGCCTGACTAAGTAGGAGAGAACTTAAGCCTCCTACACTCTCTCGGCTGCATCCCCAAATTAGTTGTGAATAATCAGCTTTTTAACCTTTCTTTCACTCCATTCTCTGTTCTCCAGCTCTGCACCCTTGCACACCCCACATGCATGATGTGTTAAGTCAGCTGATTGTCTTAACTTGTTGCAAAGAACATCAGTGGTTATAACATTATCTAGTGCCTTTGGAAATCCACCTATGGTTCTGGGCCACACTCTGACCTCAGATACACCCAAGTTCCTTCACTAATTCCAGGGGAGTTATCCCAGGGTGTCTTTAGACAATCATGAACAGTTGTCTGAATGTGTGTTTTGACCTTGATATGAACACTAGTTTGGCCCTGTGTTCACCATGTGGCACTGCTTAGACACACAACCCAGCTGGGGGTAAATCAGTGTTTTGCTCACCACCTGATCTCCGCACACAAGTGCTGCTGCCTTGTTCTCTGTGTTGTACCTGCAAACACATGATGCGATATTATTTGACACAACATTGGCCACATGTTCAGTCAAAACACGCAAATTGTCCTTGTGATGCAATGGTGTTCACATTGCACGTTCAATGGGTGGACAAATTGGTGTTGAGATTGTTATGGTGCTTACACAGAATGGCCAAACACGTGCTTAGGGGTTTTGATACCCGATCTTTGTTATGTCTAAAGATGTCCTCAGTATGAAGAAGGTGAGAGTGGGACCTAAGTCATGGGTCCATTACCTTTTTGTTTGTTCTGCTCTGGAAAAGGGTTAAAGAGAGGGTTTATCCATTATCTGTTATCTAAGTTATCATCTGACTGAATACTCTGCTGCCTTGCACCTCATCCTGCCATTTACACTTTCTCCAAGTGGTTGATTGTGATGCCATGTTCAGAGCAGGAGCAGTGGAGCACTCTGTTTTGCACTCCCCTTCCAGAGGGTTAAGTAACCAGGCAGTGACTGAGGAACTGGACTTTAACTCAGCAACTGGGTTTCTATGCCCTGACAAAGGTTGGTCTATCTCCATGCCAATTAAAACAGGGATGAGGACAATTGAGACATATGTCCCCCGTGAGTTTAGTGAGGGAAAGGGAAATCCCTTTCTAATGTTAGTGGCCATGAACCCCATGGTGTTGGCTTGGTGGCCATGCATTTTTTGCAAGGGGGGAAAGTTAAAGATCTGATTGCATCCTGTACCACTTGGCTCCCTATTAGCATTAGAAAGTCCTGGAAACTGGACACGGTTGGTGGTGCAACCACCATCTTGGGGCAGGCCTTTGGAGGATCAAGGGAGGAGCTGCCTCTGTAATTTGGATGGTCCTTTCTCCACTAGCCATCAGAGGGAAATCTGTTGGGTGCCCCACTCTATATTCTTTTCCTCTGATCTAGAATCTTAGAAGAATCATGAAGTTGGAAGGAGCCTGAAGTGGCATCTAGTTCAGACCCCTGCTTGAAATCAAGATGGCTACACCTACAACATCCCTGACAGATGGCTGTACAGCCTCTTTTTAAAAACCTCTAGTGATGGAGGCCAACAACTTCCCTAAGACAATTTGTTCCATTGCCGCACGGCTCTTACTGTTAAAACTTTTCCTGATATTCAGCTGAAATCTACCTTCCTGTAATCTGAGACAGTTATTTCTAGTTCTGCTCTCTGTAGCAGTGCAGAACAGTTCTTTGTCATCTTCTTTGTGTCATACCTTTCAATATTTTAAGACAGCTATCATATGTCCTCTTAATCTCCTCTTTGCTAGGCTAAATTTACCCAATTCCTTCAACCTTTCCTCATAAGACTTGTTTTCCAGACCCTTTATAATATTTGTTGACCTTTAATGAAATTATCTTGTACCTCCCTCTGATTGGAGGATGTGTCTCAATTGCATCTCGGATGTGTAGTTCACAAGAAGCCTTTTGAGGCTCATGGCAAACTACATTTTCAAAAAGACTCTGGACCACTTCTTCCTAGCCCACTGCCATTGCACAGGGTAGGGCTGATTTAAAACAGCTATTCCAATTTCACAGAAAAGTCCTGTGAAATCAGAATGGCTGCTGGAATTACAACCAGAATTTCTGATCCATTGATTTGCACATGCACAAACTTGCTGTGGCTTTTCTGCACATGTGCAAAATGAGGGGGGCGGGAAATAATCAGAATTCCAATCAGAATTTTTTCCAATCAGAATTTTGATTGGACTGATCGAACCGTCCACTTTCATCAAAAACTGAAACTGGGCAGAATTCTGGTTTCATCTCTAGCACAGGCACATGTGCAGTGGGCTGGGCACTTAGTTTCAGAGACTGAGGGTGATTTCAGACTTTACGGGCAGACGGTTCACCACAGTGGATTCCCGGTGGGGGTGAACAAAACAACCACCCCACGGGGTGAATAAAAGCCCCAAACAGACGTGACGGGACCGGGACCACGACCAGGAATCGGGCTGACAGATCATGGATCGGGGCAGCACAACAGACATGACGCCGATCCCCAGCCATGGTAAAAACTCCCAGACGTCACCAGGCAGGGGCAGGACACAGACATGGCCGCCTGAGGGCGAACGTAGCCAAAAGGCACAAAAGGGAACGCCCACACAAGGGAAACAGGAAGGGAGGGGGAAGAGGGAGAAGAGGCTGACAGGTACCACACACAGCAGGCACACAGACAGCGAAGGCACAGCAGAACACACAGCATGAGCACACGCCCGGGCACACACACACACATGCACACACACAAGGGAAAGGTCGGGAACGGGGGCATGGGCGCCCAGAAAACACACAAGGCACAACGGGAGCAGGGGAGGACACGGAAGAGGGGGGAACCGCAAAGGGGCAGGTCAGGACAGAGGCAGCAGCAACCACCCCCCCCACAGCAGCACAGTCCACATGGGTGCCCCCACAGCAACACAGGCAGTCTCAGAAAGGGGGGGCAGGACCCCGGGATCAAGGCACGATGGGGGCCCACAATGCACAGTGAGCCGGACGGAGACGGTCCAGGAGGAACACGGAGACCCCATGGTCACTGAGGGGCAGATGGAGGGCAGCCAGGACAGGCGGAGCTGTGCTGCAGGTCCAAGGACACACACACATCCTAGAGGAAGCACTGAGGGCCAGTCCGGGGGTGCCTGAACCCCCAGGTCACACATGCACCCAAGGGGGGGGCGTTCAGCAGGTGGCAGCGCTGGTGGGTGGGGACAGGTAGCTGGACACAGGTGAGTCAGAGAGGCCATGCAGAGCGCCGCACCCAGGCACCAGGGAGGGCAACCATGGAGGGGAGCCCAGGGTGTGCAGTCAGACCAGTGGGTGGGGCCTGGGCCAGAGACGGGCAGCAGCACCCCGCGAAGCAGGCTTCACCACAGCGTGGCAGAGACATCAGGGTGGGAGCAGCCAGCGGGGAACAGCCACCCCGGACTGGGGCGGGAGCCCACACAGGGGCAGGACACCAGGGGGGCCGGGAGGAACACAGGGACTCACAGGCAGCCGCTGGGGGCCACTGCAGGCCCAGGGCCCGGGTGCCGAGCCCGGTGAACCAGGTGGGGCCAATGGAGCAAGCCCCGGTGGTACCCCAGCATGGACATGTGGTGCGCAATCAGGTAGTACGCCTCGAAGGGATCATGCATGGAGACCCAGTTGGACATCCACGCGGGACCACACCCCCAACCTGGCCGACAGCTCCTCCACGGATGGCTCCGACACACAACAGGCAGAAGAAGGGGGCCAAGGAAGATGTCCCAGCTCCAGCATGGGTACGCTGGTACCCACGCGCCCTGTGAACACAGGCAAAGTAGGACACAGCTAAGGCAGGGCCACCTTCAGCAAGGCACACCGTGTAGGCACTCAGCCCGCACACACCCAGAGCAGAAACGGTCTCAGCCCTGGATCAGGGCACATCCGAACACCGCTTGTCCGGGATGCGCCCCTCAGGGAAGCGAACCAGCCCCAGGGTCTCCATATGCAGCTGTCAATCATGAGCGCTTGCCTCATAGCCAAAGTAGTGAAGTCCGGAGCTCAAGCTCTTAAAGGCACACGCATGGCTGCCTGGGGTGCCCAGGAGCAGCTGCATGGCAGGGGTATGCCACAGGTCACAAAGAGACATGGTCTCGTGGAAGGTCCAGATATGGGGGGCCCCATGGGGGCCGGGAAGCGGGAGCCCAGTGGACAGACAACCTGTCATGGTCCTGCATGACAGGGAGAATAACACCACAGACAGGGGGGCACACACACCCTCCAGGGCCAGGAGGGCCTCCGAGGGGTCCCAAGGCCAGAAAAAGTGGCCACGGACTGTAACATTATAGCACAACAGAGCGAGGCATGGGGTGCGGACCCGGCACATCTGCAGAACACAATAGCACACACAGTCTGGCTAACCGCACCTCCAAGGCCATAGTGTAGCAAATGGGGGGGAAGGGGGGGCGAGGTGGTGGTGGAGATGGCTGATGGAATGCAGCTGCCCAGGGAGTGAGCAGACCCGCGCGCCCGTGCGGCGGCGAGGCCCGGTGCGCTGCCTGCAGGTGCACCCAATTGCAAGCACGCATACCCTAGCCCCCCATGGGGGGCCCACACCCACATAGGGGACCGCCCTCCGGACAGCCCTGCCATCAGAGGCCCTGTATAACTGTTCTCATCCCCACTCTGGGGCCCCACCACCATGGAGCGGGACAGGGCAACAGCCTATTGGATGCACTTCGCGCTTGCAGCCGAGTGGTTCCGCGACCACACCGAGCAGCTGCGCCTCCTTACTGCGGAGGTGCAACTGGCCATCCGGCTGCGGGTTTCCCTGGCCCGGACAGCTGCCAGGGGCCTCCGGGCCCCCCATGGGTGCAGGAGAGCCCTAGCACGGCTCAGGGCACAGAGAATCTCTGGGGCGGATTGGCAGGCTGTGAGCCAGAGCCGGACCTGGCCCGCAGTGCTCCGCTCGGCTGCCAGGTGCCTCCTGTGGGCAAGGGAGACCATGCACCGGGCAGCCCTGCTCACTATGCCCATTGACAGATGCCTATGGGTCGCTGAGCACCCACAGACGTGGTGGGCTAGGGCGCTGGCCCACTGGGAGGAGACATCCTGGAGGGCCCACTTTAGGATGAACAAGAGCAGCCTGCTCCGCCTAGCAGAGCTCCTTACACCCTGGCTGAAGCGGCAGCACACCTCCATGCGGGACCCAATCCCCATGGTCCAGCAGGTGGCAATAGGGTTCTGGGCCCTCGCTACACCCGACTACACCAGATGCGTGGCCCCTGAGGGCATGGGGGCAGCTGGGGCACCTGGGCAGGGGGTGGGGCCGCTAAGGGTCCCGGCATTGGGACCTGGGCAGGCAGGGTGCCCTGGGGGGTGCCCACCATCACATAGGCACACATAGTGCCGGCGTGCAGGAGCAGGGAGGCCCAAATATCATGGGACGTGATGATACCCTCCCGCACCATCCCTGTGATGGCCTGCTTCAACCTCCCAAGCACCTCCACCTGCCTGCTGTTTCTGGCACTCCCGCCTCCGCTCCAGGTGCACCTCGGCCTGGAGCCTCTGGTCCCTCGCCTCTGCCCACTCCAGGGACAGCTCGATGGCCGCCTACATCTGGTCCACTGCTGCTATCATCCTCTCCCCCTGTTCCTCCGAGGTCCGGATGATCTCTTCTGCCTGGTCCTCCCTCCTCCTGCGGACCCATGCCCAGTGCTCCCTCATGCGCTGTGATGGGGCCACGGGACCTGGTGATGCTGGCTGCCTGGGTTGCCCTGTGGGTACGGGAGGGTTAGTCCAATCCTGCCCCGGGCCCCTGCCCCCTGGCCGCAATGGGGTAGGGGCCCTGCAGGCCCCCATGTGGCTCACCAGTCCCCTCCCCACCCCCAGACCCCAGACGCTCCCGCCCCCTCCAACTGTTCGGTGAGCCCCTCTCTGCACCCCGGGTTGTCCTCCCTACCGGACTGCCTGCCTTACCTGGTTCCTGCACCTGCTGGCTGGGCTCCTCAGCAGCTGCCAGCGCAGTCTCCTGGGTCTGTTCCAGGGGTGTTCCATGGCCTGCAGGTGAGGGGGGGCTATGGGTTTTGGGCTGCGTGGTTGGGGGACCTGGGGATGGGCCCCCTCCTGCCTTGCCAGTGGGGGGCTGGTGCTCGGGCTGGGGCAGCCCCTGCCCCCTCCACCCCCGTGGCCCTTGCCCCCCTGGGCATGGTCCCTCCCCTCTCTGGGTCACCCGCTTAACCTCAATGTCCATTTTGGATCCCTCAGAGGCCAGCCCCTTGGTGTGGGAGTGCTACCCCATGGACCACTGGATAAGGGTGATGAGGGTGCCAGCCTCAGACTCCGCTTGGCCGGCCTGGGGGTGGGTGCTCTCCGGGCTGCTGTCAGGGGGGGGCCTGCAGGTGCCGGAGGTCCTGGGGCACTCATCCTGGGGGTCTGGGGCCCTGGAGCTCATGTCTACCAGGCGGGTGGCAAGGGGAGGGGTTACCTCAGCTCGTTCCCTGCCCTGGACCACTGCATTCCCCACGAACTGTGGGGTGACTATGGACCCCTTCATATGGAGGATGCGGTCCAGGGCATCGTAGAAGGGGGAGGTCCTGGCCCCATGTCCGAACTGCTTATTGTTGTCCCAGATGGCCTTGTACCCCCTCTTCAGCTCCTTGGCCTTGGAGCGGCACTGTGTCATGGTGCAATGGTGCCCCGCCGCCTCCATGTCCCACACTATTTCCTGGTAGACATGCTCGTTGCCCTGATTGAGGGCGAGCTCCAGCTGGTACTCCAGGGTCCCCCAAATCCTGATGAAGTCCCAGGTCTCCTGGAGGCACCACTTGCCCCCTCAGTGGTATGCCTTCCTCCCTCATCTCTACAGTGGGTCATCGTCGTCATCGTCCTCCTCCTCCTGCTCCTCCTCCTCCTCCACCTGGGCAGGGCCGGTGTCCTCCAGGAGCTCATCCGCCCGGGCACTTTTCCATGTCTGTGGAGACAGTGGGTGGGGGGTGTAGGGTTGGGTGCAGGTGGGGCCCCCTTTCAGGGCACCCCCATCCCCCGCCTCCCTCCTGGTCGCCTGGGCATGCCCCCCCCTGGGAGCCCCTGGGCATCCTGTTCCCCTCCCCTTCATTCCCCTTACCCGTTTCCTGGGTGCCTCCTCCAGGCCCATGAGATTTGCGGCTGATGTCCCCGGGGCATCGCGTCCCACCTGCTGCTGCGAGTGTTGTCCCTGCACTGCCTCCATGGTCAGCAAAACTCCCATCTCCCCCTCCTCCACCTGCGCTTCCTCCACCTCCATCGCTGCCCCTGCCTCCTCCGCCTCCTTCCCCCTCGCTCTCTCGCCCACTGCTCTCTTCTGCCTCCCTCCTCGCTCCATCCTGCCATGCTTCCCTGCTGCAGATTTCCCTTTAAATCTCCCTCCGGTGGTTGTGTTGTTGCTGGTTGCCTGGCAGCGACGCTGCGTGCATTGTCCACGGCTGGGGCTCATTTCCTTTGGTTCCGCCCGGGGATTGGCGTCCAGACGTTACTTTTTGTTGGTTCCTGGTGGGGATCTCTTTGACCACGCTTCCCGAGATTTTGCACCGGGGAGCCCGGGAAGCATGGTCGAAATTGACCCCATGTGGGTATTGAGCGTGGTGAACATCTGGCGTGCGCCGAACAGACGTTCAGGGCTCTTTGGCCCCACCGCAGAATTGAGCGTGGTTCACTGTGGTTGAGCGTGATCTCTTAACATCTGAAATCACCCTGAGTCCAGCTAGAAGAACTGGTCCTGCTTTTTTGATCTCTAGAGAGCCCGCCCTGCACATCTCAGAACCCCCCACCTAGCGCTGAAATGAGATCTCACCCTTAGTGAAAATCTCATTGAGAATTGGCCTTTTGACAAGTTTTTCTGGGTTGAGAATCTTGTGAGAATTGGCCATTGTCTCCACCATTCTTGCACAATTCTCTTAAACCCTAAAATACCCTTTAAAATGCTCTTGGCACATGCAGAATGGCCCCTCGGGCTGTTCTGCATGTGCATGGCCCTTTTCCAGATGGGAATCAACAACAGTCTGCTTCAAAAATATATATATAATGTTCCTATACAGACTCAGGAATATATTAGGAGAATGAGTACATACAGTATACAATCAACTAATAAAAGTAATAGTGCTGCAAAAGTACATAAGCCCAACGTTTCGCCAATACAATTGGCTTCTTCAGGGGTGTTCAAAAGCTTCTTTCTCTCTGTTGTAAACAGTAGCAGATAGAATCAATAAAACACAGGCACAAATGTAACATACAAACAGTAATAAATAAACAGTACTTAATTTTCCCAGAGACAATTTCAAATAGGTTTCAATAAACAAATTGTATTAGCATAATAATGCTATTTAACATATGCAAATATACCAACAGTTCTGTAGTTTCTTTTCCTTTTACAGATGGAGCAGGCCATGTCGGTGCCCTGTTGGAAAAGGGAAGCTGGTCTGCATTTATGTAGCCATTTTGCACATGCTCAGAGCATTTTTTTAGGGTATTTTAAGGTTTCCGAGAATCTCATGAGATTCTCAAAAAACCTAGTGAGTTCTCTCAAAGGTGTCATCTTGTTAGGGTTTCAGGATTCTCATGAGATTTTCAGAAGAACTGGGATTGTTCTAATTTCAGCCCTACACCTGTATCGCCACTTGGAGACCTTTTTCAGTGACCCCCCAGGTAATTTGTTGGGTTTATTTTTTTCTCTACTCATAGGTGATTCCTGCAATATTAGGCAGCCAGTTGGGTGCCTGCCCAAGTGAGGAAGTGCCCCTTGGGCACCCATAGGGCTGGACTGAAACTGAAGAAATTACCTGTGAGTAGAAACTCTGCTAACTGGTTCAGTTCTACACACTAGTCTTCGCTTGTTTTGTGCTCTAGCCTTCCTGGCATTTGGACTCCACATCGGTACACACCCTTGGTAACTTGTTGCTCTTTCCATTTCTTATGATTCCCTAATCTCTCACTCTCTTTTCTGTTTCTTTTCAATTGCTTTGTTATTGCAATTACATTTATTTTGGCCCTAAAACACCAAATTCTACATCAATGGTGAATTTACCGAAAAATATGTTTTGCATGAACCCTGTGGCAGCACAAAATGGGCTAAAGCACTAGAGGCATGTGGCTTTACCCATGCATGGTACTATTGTGTGTACAAGCAGCTCAACTTTATCCAGAGGCTGGAATAGACTTGCCTATGGTCTGTCAGTGAAGTGCAGGTTCCTTAAATTAAAAACAGGGCATCTGCTGTCCTCGCCATGAGACCCATTCTGTTTCCCCTTTGATTAATCAGTAACAGGAAGTAAATTCCACAGGGTGATAGCTGAAATTATGCCACTGCTAGTGTGTTAATGTGAACTTGTAGAGGCATAAGTGAGGCATAAGGCCTGTTTGCCTCTTACTTGCACGTGCTAATGCCTCTCCACTGAAGTGAGTGGAAATGCTCCCATTTCACAGTGACAGGAGATCAAACCTCTAGATTAGCTGTTGATTGGAGTGGAAATGGCTTGCTGTGTGGCAACCAGAAACCACTGAATTTGTGCTAACTGATATGCACCAACAGCCATTGGTTACCAAGAAGGATCTGTTTATTATTCAGTGTCTTAGCTGATTTACCATGTTTCTGCTTTGTGCTATTTATGGTGCTGGTGCATTCCATTTCCCCATCTGTTCCACAGTTACCAGGTCAGCTAAGTTTGTTTTCCCATAACTCCTTTCCTGTTTATTCCTCAGCTCCTGGTTTTAAGTTTAACTCATTTTCCATTGGCTACCTGGTTCAGATCTGCTGTATACAGCTTTGCTATTGTCCCAGAAATAAAATCTGTTTATTATTATAGGGCCTGCAAGAGTGAGGTCTATTAGTTAAGGCGAGACAGAGATTCTGCTGCTTAGCGCTTATCTTTTACGTTTTGGTCTGCTTCTGCTGGGGAGGCAACCTTTTGTTTTTTTGGCGATATCATTTTTTCTCTGAGTAGTTTGTGAAATTGACTGAAGAAGAAAATTTAAGTTGATTGCCTTCTAATCGCTGGTTCTTTTCAGTTAAGAAAGGTTTTAGGGAAGAAACATATAATGTTACTTAAAGTTGCCGTTTTAGTTAATGAAGGGTGCATTATTTCTGGTGCATGCGCAACCTGTGTTAAGCCCCCCATTATTATGGTCATTTGACATGCCTGCCCACTTAGCCATATGCCTGGCTGTCCTGGACCTCAAGGTACCAACCCCACCACCTACCTTATCTATTTGTCAGAAGCTTGGAAGGGGGGGCAGGGGGAATGAACTTATGTCACCCACCCACCCCGCCACCCACCTGTCTAGCCATCTGCCTGCTTCTGCTGGTCCCCAAGTCAGCGCGTGTGCGCATGTGCACACACACACACACACACACACACACACCACATACTTATCTAGGTGCTTTCCCCCCCGCCGCCTCCTCAACTTTCAAAGCCTCTGTGGCTTGTGCCACTGAAGGAGCTGAAGCCACCACCACTGAAGAAGCTGGGGCCCTCATTTGGAAAGTGACAGGGTTCCCTAAAGGGGCAGCAGACTGGGTGAGGGGATAGCTGTTCCTGCAGTATCCAAGACTGGAAAGGTGGGGGGGGGGAAGAAAGAGCTAATACCCCCCTGCACAAACACACAAACACCTTGGGCCACCTGACTGTCTCTCACTCACTCGCCCGCCTACATGCTTTCTATGCTTCCCAGTCCTTCGCACAAATAGATTCCCTCACAGTAGTGGTGGTACTTTTCCTCACTGCTGCTTCCACCGCAAGCAGTCTGTGGCTTTCCAGCATGTCAGATAAGTCCCATGTGCATATGCGCTGCACCACGTGCTGTTTCAAAAGAACAGTGGCAGCAGAAGAGGAACACTGCTGCTGTTTCTGGTGGTGGCTGCCTGATGGTGGCTATGGCACTGAAAGCTGACTGGCCCCCAGTGGCAGCAGTGGTGAGGAAGAGTGAGTACTGCAGGGAAGCAGCCTCAGCAAACATGCGTATGAGTGCGGCCCGCACAGTGGGGTCTTTGAAAGTAACAGTGCTGGCTATTCTGGCACCATCATCAGTGAGTGGGTGATTGCAGCACCAACATCAACCTTATCAGGGGTCTGCAGAGGAAGGATTAAGCAAGGGAGGTCTTGGTGCCAATGACAGGTGTGTGCTGGGGAGGCAGGAAAGAAGGGAGGTAAGGTGTGTGCTGGGGGGTCAGTGTGAGTGTGTGGGGAGTGGAGACTGTGTGACATAAACTGTGTGTGTGAGGAGGGGGGACAAAGGGAGGGTAGGTGTGTGCTGGGGGATAGTGTGAGTATGTGTCTGTGTGGGGAGGGGGAAAGTGTAAGTGATTGTGTTTGTCTGTCTGTCTGGTGAGGGGGGACTTTGTACATGATTGTGTGTGTGTGTGAGTGTGTGTGTGTGTGTGTGTGTGTGTGTGTGTATTTGGGGAGGGAGGGACTAACTGATTGTGTATGTGTGTCTGTCTACATGGGGAGACAGAACTGTGTAAGTGATTGTATGTCTGTGTGGGGTGGGGTACTGAGTGTTTGTATGTGTGTCTGTCTGTCTGCGTGGGAAGTGGGGTCTGTGAGTGATTGTGTGTATATGTATATGTGTGGGGGCAGGGGGGCTGTGTGATTGTGTGGTAGGGCTGAAATGAGATTTTGCTCTTCTTGAAGATCTTGTCGAGAATAGGCTTCAAGACAAGATTTTCTCATTTCAAGATTCTTGCAAGAGTCTTGCAAGAAACTCAAGATTCTCACCAAAAATCTCAAGTTTCTCACAAGATTCTTGAGAATCTCAGAACAGCCAAAAAAATGGCTGCACAAAAAAGTGCATGCACAAAAATGGCCACTAGGGTCATTCTGCACATGTACAGCCAGAGTATTTTGTGTACATTTTTGAGATTCTTGAGTTTCTTGTGAGAGTCTCAAATTTCTCACAAGAATCTTGCATTTCCCACAAGAATCTCACAAGATCTCACCAGGACTTTGAGATTCTCATGAGAATTAATTTTATTCTTGTTTCAGCCCCATGTCCCACAGTGTGTGGGGAGGGGAGACTGTGTGAGTGGTTGTGCGCATGTCTGTGTGGGGAGGGGGAACTCTGTGTGTGTGTGTGTGTGTGTGTGTGTGTGTATCTGTCTGTCTGTCTGCCTGTCTGTGGGGAAAGGGGGAGCTGTGTGAGTGATTGTGTGGGGACTGGGACTATGTGAGTGATTGTGTCTGTGTGGGGAGTGTGAGAGTGAGGGTGGGGTGGCAAGTTAGAGCTGTTTATGGGTGATTTCAGATGTTATGCAGTCCCGATTAACCACAGTGGATTCCTGGCAGGGGTGAACCGAACAACCACCCCCCATGATCAAAAAAAGCCCCGAACAGACGTGACGGGACCGGGACCACAGCAGGGAATCAGGCCACCAGATCACAGCCTGGGGCAGTGCAACAGATGTTACACCGATCCTGGGCTGGGCCGTGGTCAAAGCACCCGGGCGGCTCGTCCCAGGCGGCTCGTCCCGGCTGCTGCCGTGTGCCCTTTAAATCTCCCTCCCCAGCCTGTGTTGTTGCTTGTTGCCTGGCAGCAACGCTGCATGCTTTGTCCCAGGTTGGGAATCATTTCCTTTGATTCCAGCCAGTTGTTGTCATCCAGACATTACTTTTTGTTGGGTCCCTTCGGGAATCTCTTTGACCACGCTTTCGGAGATGGTCCAGGGGGGAGATCCAGAAGTGTGGTTGATTTTGACCCCAGTGGGTATTGACCGTGGTGAACATCTGGCGACCGCGAAACAGACATTCAGGGTGCTTTGACCCCGCCACGGGATTGACCGTGGTTCGCTGTGATTGAACGTGATCTTGTAACATCTGAAAATACCCTATGAAACAGACCTAGAGAAATTGAGCATTGCTCCCATGCAGTGTGAAACACCTGCTGTGCTTCACTTCTGAGGTAGCTGCATTTTAGTGGCTAAAGGGAACTCTTTGCATATATTGATAAATAGTTTTAGAGTACTATGGGAATTGAAACAAACAATATTTATTTATTTAATTGTTCAATTTAATAAATTAACTCAATTAATCAATTAATAATTCAAATATTACTACAAAATATTTATCTTATTTTTTTAAAAATAGATTAAAATATCTATTTTATTAATTATTTAATGTAAACATGAGTATATAAAATATTATTTAATTATTAATACCTCTTACTTAGAACAAAGAAATAGGAATAATGCAACCCAAACTTTTAACAGTTTAAAAATGAAACATATTGTTACAAATTATAGTGTTGTAGTGTTGATTTGGGAACAATGTGGACATTTTCAGTTTATGAAGATGTGGATAAAACATATACGTATACACACTCACGTCACTCCCCCTTCTTCTCCCCACATTGTTACTCCCCCCTCCCTGCCTATACACACACACTCAGTCACACTCCTCCTGTCCCAGCTAGACAGACTAAAGTGTAATATTACCATATGATCCAATTAGCAAAAGGGTTACACTGCTCAGAATTACAATGTGACAGCAGAACTATACAAACATGCATTACAAAACAAATTGAACATCTAACTACAGAATACAATGCAAACAAAATAAACATAAAATCATGGCACATAGAAAAAACAAAGGAAATTTACCAACCAGAAACCTACTGTTTTAGAAAATAGTTATGGCTTGCACAGATTTGAAAACAAAAAAAACACCAGTTAATGGAAAAAGTTGAATTTGAATTAAACCATAGTCCAAAACCTTACTTTTTAAATTATTATTTATAAAGCACAAGCAGTGTACCTGGCACTGTACAATCAATGGTTATAGTCCCTACCCCAGGGAACTTACAATCACAGAGATTTTTCAAAAGGACGGGGGGCTCCGCAGGTGTGTATGTGTATGTGTGTGTGTGTGTGTGTGGCATGGGGGTGGAGATTGGTGCTGGGTTGTTCCCATGGGTACACACCCATCTCCACCCACCTCCACCCTTCTCCATGCACGGAGGTACCTCCATTTTCCCCATTGCCTCTGTGCATGGGTGATGGGTAAAGATGGGTGTCTCTGATAAAGAAAATAACATGGCGCACTTCACCATTTGATTTCAGAGTTCAACATTAACAACAGCACGAAATGTTGGCCGACACAGCCACCTTCAGCTCCAATCACACATCTACAAGCTAGTGGTGAGTAAAATGCGAGTTGGGACAAAGGTGTCCTCATTGTGTTGAGAATTTAAGGTTTAATGAAAACCTACTGAAGCCAATAGTCAATTAATTTTTCTTTATTTGTTCTGTTATTCTACAATATGGGGGAGGGGGGATTAGCCATGGCCCATGCTGTGAGGCTAGGTAAAATGATGGCTAGGCCATGAGAAACACTGTGCGTGATTTTAGACGTGATGAGTCGCTCGGGCCGCCATGCTCAACCATGGTTCGGGATCCGTTTTGGATCCCAGACCATGGTTGAGCATGGAGGCCCGAGCAGATCTGTTTCAGATCCTGGACAGGATTCAGGCCAGCCGTCCATCAGATGTGCTGGCTGATTCCTACAGGGGATTGGGGTAGAGGCAGGGCTGCATGGCACGACATGCGGCTGAACATTCCTGCCCCCCCGCGCTCCCCTGGCTGCCTGCCTGAGATGGGTGGGCACAGTGGCCAATCCGGCTGCTGCACCCGATCCTGTCCTGTGGTCTGGGCCACAATCCGGAATCGGCCTAGGCAACAGACATTACTCTGGGCCAATTCCAGACCGTGGTCCAGGTAACCACGATTCTGGACCTTTGGGTGGCCAGAGGTCCAGAATAGTGGTCAATAAGATTCCTGCCAGAGATTTGCAGTGGTAAACATCTGGCGGGAATCCTTTAGACATTACCGGAGTTTTGGTCACCACAGGGGTTTCACTGTGGTTGACCGTGGTCTCATAACATCTAAAATTACCCTGTGTTTCCATGGCAGTGAAATGAATGGGAGACTTTTATAACTCCCTCCCCCACTATTGGCAACCACAGTAGAGTAAGGGAGTCTCTGTGTGGAGGGCATGAAGGCAGGAGGGGGATCAAGTGATGAATTTCTAACTGGGAAGCTGGAAGGTCTGAAAATATGTCTGTTTCTTATTAGAAAAGGCTACAGGAATGGAAACTGGCTGCTGGGGATGAAGATGAGGTTTTCGTAAAGGTGCAGTTGACATATCTTGCTTTTTTCCATGACTGACTATTTCTGTTTTGGGGTTGGGCTAGAAAGGAGTTTGGGGGGAACAGGCAGCTAGGTTTCCCTGTCTGGCCCTGGACTCATAGGAAACAAGCAAGTAGTTTAGTAGCATTATTTCTAAAAAAAAAAAAGGGGGGGAGGAAATGAAGTTGTATTTTGTTCCATTTAAGTTATTTTACTTTTTTCATTTTTCAACAAAAATATTATATTTTTTCTAAATTAAATTTTAGTTTTTTGTTTTTTTAAAAAAGTTTAACATTTTCAGGTCTGGGTCTTTTTCAGCTTTCTCCCCTCCCCCCATCCTTTTCATTTATTTATTTTTTCTGTTTACATTTTTTTTTCAAAGAGGAAAATAGTGAGTGAGATTCCTTTCTTTCCATTTAAAAATGATGTTGTTTCTTCTCCCATTCCTCCACCCACATATGTTTTCACCAGAGAAAAATGAAAATCACTGAGAGAAAAATCAATTTTTTACCATGAGAAAAACTGAGAAAGATGGATTTTCTCACTATTTTCAAATTAAAATATCAGGAACATTTCTAAATTAGTTTGAATATTTTTTTCATTCCATTGTTTAATAAATAAAACATTAATAGTAAGAGCAACTGGGTCACTTACTTTGTGATTTGCTTCCGTATTGAGGGTGTCCTGGCCGGGCATTCTGGACTCTGAGAAGCGATTTCTGGAATGTTCACTAGGACGCAGCATCCTCTAACTTTTCCAACTGCATATGCCTAAGGGACTCACACCCCCTAGAACACCACTTGATATCAAAGCCACTTAACTGTTCACCAAAAGCTATGAAAACATCTACTTACTTACTGACTTCATTTTCCTAAGAACTATACTTTCTATTACTAATTTCCAATATTTTTCTCTTACCATCTATCAGCTACCTCAAAATAACTATCTACCTGTACTTATACTGGGCGGGTCGAATACCTGGACAAGACATCCTCAATAGAAAAACAATTAACAAAGTGTGATGCAATTGCTCATTCTGTTGTGCTGTCCTGGCCAGACATTCTGGGCTCTGGGGATTTACCTGAGCAGTACCCCCAGAATCCCTTCATAGGCATTTCCTATAATAGAACTATAAATGGCAATGGGAACCTTGAATTAATCCAAAACTGCTTGCAGCACATGCCTCCCAAATGCTGCATCTGTCAAATTCTAAATGTCAGGCATTTGAGATCTAACCACACTCCAAAACCTGTCTTCAAGATTAGAAATAATTTTGAGTACAGACCTTGGCCCCAGTGTTCTCTATTGCAGCAATCTTTTCCAGCCTCATAATCTCTTGTGTCATGGCCTGGTGTCTTTCTATATGTGCTGTTCTTGGAACACTCAAAAAACCTCTTGAGGCATCTTCTGGAATTCTATCAAATATCTGCATTGCATCATTTTGCGAACCCACTGGTCAGAGGTTGACTCCAACCAATGAAGAAGTTTCCCCCCAGACTGGAGGTCCAGGTGGATCCTGCGTTGTTCATGGAATAAGGTAGTAATGCTTCTTGTTTGACGGTTTTTCATCTTTGGTTTTGCCTACTCCATTGATAACTGGATCCCTGATTGCCTCTGGACCAGCATCCTCTACCTCCATGTGTAGTCTTTCCGAAAACTCTTCTATTGGAGAAATGGGAGAAAAAGGTCTGGTTATATCTTTGATAAGGATGAAAAAAATCTTTGCTGCATTAATCTGCTGCAGGGTCTGCTTCTTCTCTTTATTTGAAGCATCAGTGAGACCTGATCCAATGACACACTGAATAGCTTATTTCCCTGGAATGGGGCATTGACAAGCAAGTTTTTGGCATAAGTGTCTGATGTTAGCAAATGCCTCATAGGATCTTCTCAATACCAAGTCTACACCCGTATCTCTGATATCTTTTGGATAAACATCACCTTCTACTGGTATGACTGAATGCCTGGCTAGAGATGCAGCTGCTGCATCTACTTTTGGAGTATGATAAAAAGCTGACTTTTGCTTTGTAAATTGACTTTGCTTTGTAAAGAGACTCCTGTGCTTTGAACAAATGGTGGACCTTTCCAAGCTGCTTCTATTCTGCCTTAATCAGTTTCTCAAATGCTCTGCCCAAAATTTGACCTTTGTCTTTGCTAATAGCCTTAAGTATGTACTCTCGCTCTGAGTCTTCATCTGAAGATTCAGATTCCAAAAGCCTCCTCTAGCTTCTGTTTTAAATCCAAAGCTCCAACAGCTCTCCTAAATATCTTTACCCCTAGACTAGAGGGGAATTACCTTCCAGGCTCTATAAGGGTCTCTGAGGGAACCTCTTCTGCTACCAAGGAATCCTCAATTGCCAACTCCCCCTGATCCAAAATTGCCCTCCGCCGGATAAGTGGCGGCGGGGCAGTTGTTGCACCCCCTGGCCGTCTCAGGAAATGGGTAGGACACGGGGAAGAAAGTAGCAAGCAAGCAGCGCAGGAGTTGTGGCGCTGCTGGAGTGGGCGGCGAGGGTTGCCCAGAAACCCTCGTCGAGCACGCGAAGTTATCAAGCCCTGATTGGCTGCTTGTCCACGTGAGGTGGACAGCAGTGTTTTGAATGCGTTCCCTGTTCAGTTCAGGATGAGCAGGGAACGGGACAGCATCCACCCACTCCTCCCTTTATACTGTGGTTTTGACTGGTCGCATTAGTATGGGCCAGGAAGGAATTTTTGACAATGAAACTTGATCAGATGATCTTCTTGTTTGTTTTCGCCTTCCTTACAGTATGGGGTCTAATTTGACTGGCCAATAGTTTGGTGTGGTGCAGTGCTCAAATGTTTTTGTGTTTTGTATGAATAATAAAAATGTCACCCTGAGGTGGGGGTCCAGTATCGGTTCTGTTAGGGTAAGTGACCATAGGAGTCATCTCCTTAAGAGATGGGGAGGGCACGTTAAACGTAATTGCAGGGTATGGCATGCGTAGCGTCACTTTCCCTGGGAAGGGGTGACCGGGCACGGTGGTAGGGCATTGTATGGCCCCCATCGGCAGGCACCCTAAGCCTTACTCATAGTCCGAATGGACTAACTTCCTTTTGGCCGCACGATAAGTGCTGGACAATGGGGAGACATTATTGTTGCAGGGAGGTTATCGAAGGTACATCGAGACCTCCCTGGTGCTTAAAGTTATGATATAAGTTACCGTGTGATACTGGACCCTGAATCGCAATAGATGATGTCACCCCCCCACCTTTTCAATTAGATGTATTTGGATCAATAAAGGGTGCGGCCATGTTAAATACATACAGTGGTGTCCTGTCTTATTTCTAGGGGTGCGATGACAACCTCATCCTCTAAACTACCCTCTGAGCTACTGTCTTCCTGTTGCTGCAACTTGCTGGAGATTGCTTATTGTTCTTGTGGATCTGTCCCTGACTGTGTGATCCAGAGTAGTGTCCTGTCCTCATCTGAATCTAAAACCTCACCCTCCTCATAGGGAGGTTTGTCCATCTCAATTTGAAAATCCTCCTCCGACCTCAGAGGAAGAACCTAGCAGATATTTTATCGACATTTTTGCCTTCTTAGGCCCTTTAAGCTTCTTAGCTGGTTTGGCTTTAGCTTTACTCTTGCCAGGAAACTTAGATCTGCCTTTAAAATTTGATTTCCCCTGTAGAGGGAGCCTGTGGCTTGTGGCTTTTCAGTCTGCCTGATCTTAGTCCCCTCCAAGGAGGCAATAATCTTAGTGAAAGTCTCCATTTGTAGCATCTCTAAGGGGATAGACCCTCTGGTCTATTAACATCCTGTCTCACTTGGTCCTCTGAGATAACTTGTACTGTCTCCTCGGGGACTTTTTGCTCCATTCGTGCTCTCTTAGGCACCATCTCAGTCAGCAGGATTTGTTTGTGTTTGTTTTAAACTGGGTCAAGGTCCCCAGGTCAGGTTCCTCACTTGACCTTCCTATGCCCATTACCCTTCAATCTGTGGCTACTGGGATGGATATAGAGGTCTCTCAGGGGTTAAACAGCCATTAGAACTTGCAGGCACACTGCACAACACCTCTCCCCCATCCCCCCCATAACTTTACCACTTCTCTATTTCTCGGCACAGAAGGGTTGTGACCAGCAGTCCTTCAAATATTTGGAGCTTTTGCCCCTGCAGGCCTTACACAGGCTCTTTGTCCCCCACCAGGGTGGCTAATGAGGCAGGTTCACTCTCTGAGCATCCAGCACAAAGCACTGGCCATGGATATTCACTATTTATGCCTGTGAACACTTGAGTAACTTTGCAGCTACTCCACTGCCAACTAAAATACCACTTTTAGTGAATATAATTCTTATCTGGTACACTTTTCACATTGAATGCTCCTCCTTAGCCGACCAAGGCAGAGATCCAACTGACATTCTAGGGGGTGTGAGTCCCTTAGGAATGTGCAGTTGGAAATATTAGAGGATGCTGCCTCCTAGTAGATGTTCTGGAGATCCCTCCCCAGAGTCCAGAAAGTCTGGCCAAGACAGCACAATAGAAGTGACATTTCCGCATCCAAAGTTGTTTGGTTCCTCTTTCCTGGCGCTGAGTGCATGATGGGCTGAACTGTAGTTTTTGCATCCAGAGATATTGTTCACATTTTAGACAGTTATCTGAATATGCAAATGATAAACCCAACTGAAACAGATATTTAAATATCCAGGGGGTGGGGGCAGAGGTTTTGGTTTTTGGCTCTTCTGTTGGTCATTTCTTTTGGTTCAATCAAATGACTGAATATACAAATATATACACAACCAATTATTTATTTGTCATTTGGCTCCTTGCAATGTGCAATAGCTGAAATGAAGTCACTGCATATCTGAATAGTCAAATAACTCAAAACCTGACCTGAAAATCCAAAACCGATATCCAGCAATGATAGATCCAAATTGTGGTTTTACTTGTTTTAGCAGATATGGTTAAAATAGGGTGAAATCTCTGAGTTTGGTATCTGTCGTGGCTGTTTGCTTCAGTCCTATAGTGAGCACATGAGAAATACTTGCTGCCCGCAGTACACAGGACGGGAAGGCAACTCTCACCATCTCTGCAAGATCAAGTTCCCTATAATTAGAGAGATCAAATTTCTGGAAACTTTGAAGGTTTTTTTTCTTTCTTTCAGAAAACCCTTCTTTTTTATTTAAAGGAAAACTGAAATATTTGTAGTATTTGCTTGATTATCAAAACCAAGCTTTCCCTTAGAGCTCAGAGATAATAAATAAAATAGAACAGCATTGACAATCTCATGCAAATACATGTTTATAGAGAAGCAGCTGGCAAATCAATAAATTCAGGTGTATTTGCGATACTGTGCTAGACTTAATTTTTAATAGAGGATGCATATAATAGAGGATTCATATATTTAATAATTGCATACAAAACTAGCCATACTACGAACAAATATAACTAAAAGTTTTTAAAAATGCAAGTATAACTCAAACTTTTTCTTAGTTGTATTGGTTCATTACATGCATGGAACAGATTCTTTTTAAATTTCCCCAAAATTTCCAAAACTTTTCTTAACAGCTGTTGGAAAAAAACTGATTTTTTTCTCAAAGTTTCTGGGTTGTTGCTGGGTTTTATTTTTCCTGAGACCTTCACATCACTAACTATTAATAGGGATGGGATTTTCAGGTATGGATAGAGCAGAAACAATCTGAAAAGCACAATTTTTGTTCTATCAGAAATTTCATTTCTCGTTTTGGTTTAGTTTTTTTCAGGTTTTATTCACTGATATTTTTTTTGGTGTTTTTTTTAAAAAAAAACTTTTTAAAAAGCATGAAAAAAATTAAATGCAAAGAACTCCCAAAAAATGAAATGGAAATGAGAACCGAAATTTTGGATAGAAATGAAACTGAAAAAAAAATCTGAAATTTGTTCCCAAGTCCCATCCCTACGAACTGTGATCTCACTGAGCAGTGTCTGCAACATTACTGAGTAGCTCCCCTCCTCCCCCCACTAGAGTGTTGGAGTTTTGAGACCATTAATAATGACACCCAAACTTGGTACTTTTGTAGATGAAACACCAGACTTGGGAGCTGGAGGAGGCCATAAGAGAATATGAGGCTGTAATACAGGTGAATATGCAAAATGCAGAGCCTCTGGGAGAGTGAATGGAAATTGCATTATCTATACAATTTTAAGATTCAAAGAGTATGTGCTAAATGCAGTTGGGTTTGACTTCTTTCTATGCTGCTGACTCCCTTAGTCCCCACTCTGTAAAACAGTGAGATAATGCTCCCACTGTCTCATTTTAATTCAATAAAACTGACTGACAACAAGGTGCACAATTGTTGCCAAACTAAGGAGAGGAGAGGTGCGGAGAAGGGAGGAAAGGGGTAGGTTACTTTCAGACCCTCACTCACTGAGCTCAGCACCCAAAAGGGGAAATGGTAACCCCTCAGAATCTTGTGTGGCCCAATAACTTCCATACAGAAGGAGGCCAGATGATCACAGGAAAGGGTGATCAACAGTAATGAGCTCCAAGCTCTCGCACTAACACACCAGGGAAAGGAAAGTGATGTGATAGGTGAGGATGGGGGGAAGAGGCTCCAGGGAAGAGGGGAACAGGAAGGTAACAGGTCACCACCAAACAAGGCAAGTTGTTACAGGAGGGGGCTCAGGTCTTAGAAGGAAAGGAGGGAAAGGCTACTCCTGTTATTCCACACAGTCACACACACAAAGAATAGTTTACCTAAATATTCTCACTCTATCACTCACCAGTCTCATGCAATATCAATATCAAGTCTGCAGAAATTCCAATACACAGTCACTAGGCTAGTTAATACAAAAAAACTGATCACCGGCAATGGTACAGCCTGTCTGCCTCTCTCTTATACCTTGGGTGTCCCACCCAGCTGCGCATGCAGACAGACCGAGCGCTTCCGGTGACTCCACCCTGCTGAGTCTGGCCTCAGTGTTCCTGGGCTCCTCCCCCGCTCTGTCAGGTGATTGCGGGGCAGGGTTTGTCTGCTCCGCCCATGCTGCATCAGCCCTCGACTTTCCGCGGCCATCAGGAGTCTGATGGGGGGCATCGGCGGTGAACCCGCCCCCATAGCCACCCGCGATGAGTTCTAACAGGCACAACCCTCCATTCATTGAAGCCAGTGCTAAAACTCTCATTGACGTTAATGCTGGAGGATGATCTATCTGTGTATCTCATCTATTATGAACGAAAGCATTTAGGGCAAGGTTTCACTCTGGGCTTGTACAGCACCTAGCACAGCATAACCTCCATATGCTTTGGGGGCTTTAGCAACATTTCCCAATTTACCTATTATTGACATCAAGGTCCCAGATCTGTAGGTAGGTTCCAATCCTTTTTAAAACCCAGCTGTGCTACTGGCTTTGGCTACATTCTCTAACAACAAGTTCTACAAGTTAATTTATGTGGGAAAAGTACTTTCTTTTGTTTTAAATCTGCTGCCAGTTAGGTTCATGGAATGCTCCTTGGTTCTAGTATAATTTAAGTGGGTAAATAACAGCTCCCATCCCTATACTTGCTTTTCAGCACTCTTGATTTTATAAATTTCTATTATATCCCTTCCCAGTCATATTTTCTCCAAACTGAGGAACCCTAACCTATTGAGCCTCTCCTTATACAGATGCTCTTCCATACCCGTGATCGTTTTTGCTACCCTTCTCTGCTCTGTTTCCAGTTCTACTATATCTTTTTTGAGATGGGCCAATCAGAGCTGCACACAGCTTCCAGGTGTGGTTACGCCATAGTTTTAAAGAGTGGCATTCTAATATGTTCTGTGTTCTTTTCTATCCATTTCTAAATAATTTCTAACATCCCATTTACCCTTTTCACTGCTGTTGCACACTGAGCTGCGGTTTTCCATGTATTGTCCACCGTGACTCAGAGATCCTTTTCCTGAGGAAAAGGACCAACATTGATATGGGTGAAATCCTCTGACCCACATACACTAGGCCTATGAAAGGTGCATGGCCAGAATGCCCATGCTCAGGCGTGCATACATGCCACACGCACAGTAAGCCACATGGGGCAAAGGTGTGACACAGGCTCATGCAACCCCCTGACTCCACATACCCTGAAACCTGGGGGATGGAGTAGGAGCCATGCTGCTCCATCCCCCAGGCCACAGGATGTGTGGGCTTGGGGGGGGGGGCAGGGGGAGAGGTGTTGCATCAGCCCGGGTCACAACTTTGTCCCCCAGGGTTTGCTGCATATGCAGCACGCATGTGCCTCTGAGCGTCAGCCTTCTGGTCAAGGACTACACCTGTGGGAGGTTTACACGGGCCAGATGATTGTACCCTATATGTATATTTTGGATTATTTTTCCTTATGTGCATCTGTGACCAGGATTTTGGGGTTGCCCTCTCCCTGGCAGTCTCCCAAAGCCCACTGGACCAGCCACAACTCACCCTGCTTAAAGCAACCACTGAACACCACTCTCCCCAGAGTGTGCCAGCCTGTAAGGGGCAAATCCTTTGTCTCCTGTATCTCAGGGCTCCACAGTCATCAGAAAAGTAAATGTGTTTTTAGGATCATCTTGGTGTTAAACCAAGATCCCAGTCAGTACTCAGTGCCAGTAACCACACAGACACATGCTTTATAATGAAAAAGTTTTATATAAGAATTAAGATAGATAACATTGGTTCAGAGCAAATACAGAAAGTGCATAATGAAATGAAATCAAAAGACTTCACAATGCTAGTTGAACTCAGAAAACTTACCTAAGTTCTTACCTAAGTTCAGATCTAGTTCCAGAGAGCAATTTCCCCTCTTTGCCATGGAGATAGGCTGGCTCAGGCATCACATACTGGATGCTGCTTCACAAGGCTTCTCCTCAAGGAACTGGGTGATTTCAGACGTTACGAGATCACGCTCAACCACACTGAACCACGCTCAACCCCCCCGTGGGGCCAAAGGGCCCTGAACGTCTGAACGGTGTGCGCCAGATGTTCATCACGCTCAATACCCACATGGGGTCGGTTTCAACCACGCTTCCCGGGCTATCCGGGGGAAGGTCCCGGGAAGCGTGGTCAAACGAACCCCCACCGGGAACCAAGGAAAAGTAACGTCTGGACGCCAATCCCCGGGCGGAACCAAACGAAACGAGCCCCAGCCGGG
>QEPC01007445.1:122608-135274 GCA_003113815.1 Sphenodon punctatus | reverse complement strand
GGTGGCGGAGGAGAGAGCGAGGGGCGAGGAGGAGGAGGAGGTGGAGGTGGGGGAGGCAGGGGCACAGGCGATGGTGGTGGTGGAGGGGGTGACAGCACAGGAGGGGGTGGGGGAGCCGGGGGTCACGCTGAACATGGAGGTGGTGGTAGGGGGAGAGCACCAGCAGCAGCCAGCACAGGACACCCCGGGGACAGCAGATGGGCCGGCGCCACAGGAGGCAAACCGGAAACAGGTAAGGGGGAGCAAGGCCAAGGTGACAAGAGGGCAAAGGGGTGGCAAAGGGGGGCATGGGGCACCTGCATCCACCCACAGATGGGGGGGTGCCCCACGAGGCCAGGCCGACCTCCAACCAACTGTAATCCCCCGCAACCCCCTGTCTCCCGCAGATGCGGAAAACGGCCCGGGTGGGTGACCCCCCGGAGCACACCGCACCAGCCCAGCCAGAGGTGCAGCAGGAAGGGCTGGAGGAGGAGGAGGTGGGAGAAGACCCACCTTTGAGAGGAGGGAGGAAGGCATACCACTGAGGGGGCCAGTGGGGACACGAGGAGACAAAGGACTTCATTCGGATCTGGGGGACCCTGGAGTAACAACTGGAGGTCGCGCTCAACCAGTGCAATGAGCAGGTATACAAGGACATCGTGTGGGACATGGAAGCGGTGGGGCACCCCTGGACAGTGGCCCAGTGCCGCTCAAAGGCAAAAGAGTTGAGGACGGGGTACAAGGCGATCCGGGACAACAACCGGAGGTCTGGCCACGGAGCCCGGACAGCCCCATATTACGATGCCCTGGACCACTTCCTGCATATGAAGGGGTCCATAGTGGCCCCACGGCTCATTGGAAGTGCTGTGGAGCAGGGCAGAGAACGTGTGGAGGTAACCTCTCCCCTTGCTGCCCCCCCGGTAGACACTGGATCCAGGGCCCCAGACCCCTAGGAAGAACATCCTGGGTGCTCCGTATCCTACAGCCCCCCCTGGACAGCAGCCCCAAGAGTGATGCAGGCCAGGCCGGCCAGGGCAACTCGGAGACTGGAACCCGCACCACACACAGCTGGGGGTCCCTGGGGGAGCGCTCCCACACCGAGGGCCTGGCCTTGGACGACTCCATGGAAGACATAGAGCGTAAGTACCAGCCCCACGGGGGAGCGGTCCCATGCCCATGGGGCCAAGGGCAATTTGGGGGGACTGCAAGGGCCAGGGAGAGGCACAGCCTGCAACCCGGGGCCCCCACGAAAGGCAGGAGGTGCAGCCACAGGGCTCCCAACTGAACACCACAACACTAATATACCCCCCCCTCGCCCATAGGCCACGGACCACCATGGGACAGCCCCCAGGTGACAAAAGAGGTAGTCGCCGAGGAGCCCACCCGGCAGCCACAGGGAGCAGGTGAGACAGGCGTTCCTGTATGGAGGGCCCGGCGGGGGTCTCCGATGGGCTACCCGGGCATGGCGAGGAGGGGGACCGGGAAGGGGTCCATGGGTGCAGAGGGGGCCAGGTCACATGTCAATGGGACCGGGGAGCCCCGGGGCCATAGAGGCTCGGGGACAGGGGCCCACGGCTCGCTGTAGCACACCCTCCTCTACCCACAGGGCTACCCCAGCAGCCGGCTGCCCCAGGGCCCGTGCCTCTGGCTGAGCACATGAGGCAGCACCGGGCATGGGTCCGCAGGCGCCGGGAGGAGCAGGCGGAGGAGATAGTCCAGACCTCGGAGGAACAGTGGGAGAGGATGATCGAGGCTGTGGCCCGGATGGAGGCGGCCATCAAGTGGTCCCTGGAGCAGGCAGAGGAGCGGGACAGGAGGCTCCAGGCCGAGGTGTGCCTGGAGCGGCGCCAGGAGCGCAGGGACCACAGCAGGCAGGAGAAGCTGTTCGGGGGGCTGAGGCAGGACATCCAAGCCATGTTGCGGGAGCACGCGTTCAAGATGGACATGTCCCACAACATTGGGACCTCGTTGCTCCTGCACACCGGCACAATGTGTGCCTATGTCATGGCAGGTGGCCCCCTGGGCATGGTGTCTGACCAGGCACCCATGGCGGGCCCCTCCATGGATCTGAACCCTGCCCCCCCACCCACCCCCACGCCCTCAGGGGCCACGCATTTGCCTCCCTGTGCCCGCTGGCCTCCGTAGGATGCAGCCGCCAGGGGGGGCCCAGGGACTGGCCCCCCTGACCACCCTACCAGGGCCGCCTGAACAGGAACAGGAGGTCGCCCGGGATACCTCTTGCAGCAATGACAGCGGGGGGGATGTGAGCTCTATGAGCTCGATGGCCCAGACTGGGCACGCTCGGGGCTGTCCCAGGGGATGGCGGGGATGGGGGGTAGGGGTAGGAGGGGTAGGGCTGTGTAGGGGGGGCAGAGGTGGTGGGGGAAGGGCACAACCTGATATGAGGGAATGGGTGTCACTGTACACATGGGTGGTATTAAAGGTGTGTATGGTACATTGGCTCCTGGTCCTGTATGTGGGAGACAGGGGGGTGGGGCATGCGCGGGCATGCAGGGACCAGTCAGAGGAACCCCAGGGGGTGGGCCAGAGCGGGGGGCACCCCCCCTGCATGTGCGGTCTCCACCACACGGTCCTCGGGCGCCTGGAAGCGATCTGCCGAAAACAACCCCCCCCCTTGGTGTTTGTGGCACCTTGACCTTGGAGTGCTGATTAGTTGGTATGTGAGAGCTACTGTGTTGTGCAGCTGTGCTGGGTCCGCACCCCACACCTTGCTCTGTTGTGCTACAATGTTGCGGTCCATGGCCGCTTTCCCTGTCCTTGGGACCCCCGGGAGGCCCCTTGGCCCCGGAAGGTGTGTGAGGCCCCCAGAGCTCTGTGCTACTCTCCCCGGGTGGCTGGACCATGGCTGCATGTCCATCCATGGGGCTCCCACTTCAGGTCCCCCATGGGGCCCCCTGTATCTGGAGCTACACAGAGACCATGTCCCTCTGTGACCTGTGGCATAGCCCTGCCGTGCAGCTGCTCCTGGGCAGGCCAGACAGCCGCTCATCTGCCTTCACGAGCCTGAGCTCTGGACTCCGCTACCTGGGCTATGATGTGAGCGCCCAAGATTGCCGGCTCCATGCCGAGACGCTGGGGCTGGTCCGCTTTCCTGATGGTGAATAGGTGTTTGCATGTGCACTGGTCTGGGGCTGAGACCGTGAGTGCGCTGTGGGTGTGCAGCCTGGCAGCCTTCTCACAGTGCCTTGCGGATGGGGGCCCTGCCTTGGCTGTGTCCTACTTTGGCAGCGTTCACANGAGCAGGGATACCGCTGGGGCATGATCCATTGGCCCCACCTGGTTCATCGGGCCGGGCACCCTGGGCCCGGGCCCCTAGCTGCCCCCAACAGCTGCCTGTGAGTCCCTGGGTCCCTCCCTGGCCCCCTCATGTCCTGGGCCATGTGGGCTTCGGGACCTGCCCGTGGGTCTGACCCCGGTGCCTGGCACCACCCTGCTGTCTCTGCCTTGCTGCCATGATGCCACCGTCCCTGTGTGCTGTTGCTCCAGCTGTGTAACTTGGCCCCCTCTGGGCCACTCTTCTCCATCCTGGGTTGCTTGTGTGCCCCGGGGGTTCGGGGCCCAAGGACTGCCCCTCCTGAGCTCCTTCACTGATGGGGCCACCCATACGTGGACCTGTTGTGCTGGACTGCCTCTCCTGGCTGCTGTTCATTTGCCCCTCCGTGGGATGTCTTGACTGCATGTGCCTCCTGGGCCCTTCCTGTCTGGTTCCCTGTGACATCAGGCTGCCCACTGTGGCATTCGCCCGAGCTGCAGGGCCCCCCCTTTCTGGGACTGTGTGTTTGCTGTGAGGGGTGCCCGTGGGGACTGTTCTGCTGTGGGGTGTGCTGTACCTGGTGGCAGTGTCCTACCCTGCCCCTGTGCCCGTTCTGCCCCTCTTCCCGGTCCTGCAGCCCACTTCCCCCCCCTTCTGTGCCCGGCCTGCCTTCCATGGTGTCTGGTCGCCCGTGTCCCCCCCCCTTCCCTGTCTTTACTATCCTCCGTGCCTGCGTGCGTGTGTGTGTGGGGGATTGGGCTGGCATGTGCTGGTGCTGTTGGTGACCCTGAGTCCCCGGTGTGTGCGTGCGTGTGTGTGCTTGCTGTGTGTGGAACCTGTGCGCTTGTTCTCTGTCTCCCTCTCCCCCCTCCCTTCCCGTTTCCCTTGTGTGGGTGTTCCCTTTTGTGCCTTTTGGCTTCGTTTGCCCTCAGGCGCCCATGTCTGTGTCCCGCCCCTTCCCGGGGGATTCCTGGTGTGCTTGCCACGGCTGGGAATCGGCATAACGTCTGTTGTGCTTCCCCGGTCTGTGATCTGCCGGCCGGATTCCCATCCATGATCCAGGCCCCGTCACGTCTGTTCGGGGATTTTTTTGGCCCAGGGGGGTGGTTGATGTCTTCGTCCCCACCCGGAATCCACTGTGGTGAACCGCCCGCCCATAACATCTGAAATCACCCATACACTGCTTGAATGTGTATTGGGACCAGATTCTTTTGTCTGGGCCAGTCTTGGCTTATCTTGATTAAGTTTCCTGTTCCATTTTCTAGGCATTTATTATAACTTTCATTCTGTCTTATACAATCAGTAATTCACATCCTATAATCATTGCCATGTTGTTCTATACATTACACTGATCATTTACACACCAAACACCCCCAGGTTCCATCCATTGGTTTTACAGCATGTTACTGCTGAGAACTGATGTACTTACAACACATCATTGGCCACAATCCCAAACCCCACGTGGAATCGATGTAGAATCCACGTGGGATCCGTGCGGATCTTGTGTGGATTCCGCATGGCACAATGCATTCCCAATGGACATGTGTGCGGACTGCATGCATGTGTGCGAGCTTATGCATGGGATAAGAGGGACATGAGATTGGCCCCACTAAGTCATAGTCCCCATGACAGCATCATTTTACAATTCTCAGCTCTGTATCTCATCTGCCATTTTGTTTGCTAATCATTCAGCCATGCAAGATCCTCCTTATATTCCTCACAATTCACCCCAGTCTTAACTACCTTGAATAAATTTGTGTCATCTGAAAATTTGATCACCTCACACTTTACTGCCTTTTCCAGGTCAATAATGAATATATTAAACAACACTGGTTCCAGTACAGACCCCTGAGGCACACCGCTACCTACTTCTCTCCATTGTGAAAACTGATTGTTTCATCCTACCTCTTGTTTCCTATAGCTTAACCAAATAGCAATCCATGAGAGGATAATGCCTCTGATCCTATGACCTACTTAGTTTTCTCAAGAGTCTCTCATGTGGGATCTTTTCAAACACTTTCCTACAGCTATATTAAGTGGGTCACCCATATCCATATGATCGTTGACACCCTCAATGAATTCCAATAGATTACTGAGGCTTGACTTTCCTCTGCAAAAAACATGTTGGCTCTTCCCCAATATTTCACAACTGTCAATATGCCTCATAACTGTTCTTTACAGTTGTCTCCACCAATTTGCCTGACACAGACATCAGACTCCCTGGTCTGTAGTTTCCAGGGTAGCCTCTGGAGCTTTCTTAGAAATAGGAGTTATGTTCATGATCCTCCAGTCTTGTGGTACAAAGGCATTTTTTAAACAATAAAGCTGTATTCCAACGTTACAGGTTGGGGGGGGGGGAGACTTGTGCAATCCTGATCATGGCTCTGTAATTGTGGGGATTAGCACCTGTGAGAATGCACTAATTTCCCATTATTACGGCAGAACATGGATCCTACAATTTGGGGACCCAGTAATGCATGAGTGTTCTCAAGTGATAAAAAGAAATTAGAGTATTTTCACAGGTGCCATGGTTGTGATTGCCCAAGTCCCCCTCCACCCCCACACTTCCATGTAACATCAGAAAGCAGCCTGAGTTACATATAAACAATAATAGTTCTGCAATTTCATATTTGAGCTCCTTCATAATTATTGGGTAAATGAATACTTATTTATTTATTTATTTATTTACATTTATTAGCTGCCCCCTCATGCCCTTGGCATCTCAGTGCGGCGTACAACATAAAAATAGAATCAATAAAATACAAGAAATAAAAACATTTAAAAACCCATCTAAAAGACCCTACAACCCCCCCCCCCCATTTTCATTATTCCAACCTCCCCTCCCCTCCTCTGAAGGCCTGAGAGAACAACCAAGACTTACAGGCCCGGCGCAAGGCCAACAAACTTGGGGCCAGACGGGCTTCCTCTGGGAAGGAGTTCCACAATTGCGGTATGGCCACCGAGAACGCCATCTCCATTGTGGCCCCCCGTTTTACACAGGGAACCTCCAAGAAGGTGCCCCCAGAGGACCGTAGGGGTCATTCTGCGTGTGGAGGGTGAGGTATGAAGGGCCAAGACTGTGTAGGGCCTTATAGGCCAAAACCAACACCTTGAATCTGGCTCGGTACACTATAGGCAGCCAGTGCAGCATACGGAGCATGGGGATAATGTGCTCTGGCCGGCTCGTCCCTGTAAGGAGATGAGCCGCCGCATTCTACACTACCTGCAGCCTCCGAACCAGCATCAAGGGAGCATGTAGAGCACGTTGCAGTAGTCCAGCCTCGAGGTGATGAAGGCATGATTGATGGTGGCCAGGTCGGGTCAGGTGACATATGGATGCAGTCTCCGCACCAGATACAGCTGGCGGAAGGCGACTTTAGCCACCACCTCCACCTGCCGATCCAGGCGGAGATCTGAGTCCAACAATACCCCCAGACTCTGAACCTGCTGGGCTACAGGAGGGCGGACCCCCTCTACGAGAAGAGCCAACACCTCCCTCGTCCTACCCACTACCATCACCTCCATCTTATCAGGATTGAGCTTCAGCCTGCTCTGCTGTAACCAACCAATCCACCACAGCCTCCAAACAATGGGATAATACTGAGACGGCAGGACCTGGGTCAGTTGAAAAAGAGAGGTAAAGCTGGGTGTCATCAGCATATTGGTGGCAATGCACACCAAACCATCTCGTGATCTCCCCCAAGGGCTGCATATACACATTAAACAATAATGGAGACAGAATGGAACCTTTCGGAACATCACATTCTAGGGCCCGGGGGCTAGATGATTCAGCCCCCAGGACAACCCGCTGGATTCTCCGTGAGAAGAATGAGCGGAACCACTCAAGGACAGTTCTGTCCAGACCCCCCAGAGCTCACAGTCATCTCAGCAGCAGCCCATGGTCCACTGTATCAAAAGTGGCTGAGAGATCTAGCAGGACCAGAAGTGTTGAACGTCCTGTGTCCATCTCCTGGCGGAGATTGTCTGCCAAGGCCACCAACACCGTCTCTGTACCATAGCCAGGGCAGAACCCAGATTGAAATGGGTCAAGGAAACTGATGCTGTCAAGATGCTCCTGGAGCTGCAGTGCCACCACCCATTCAATAACCTTCCCTAAAAAGGGAAGATTAGAGACAGGTCAGTAGCTGGCGAGTGCGTCCACATCCAACTATGGCTTCTTCATCAGGGGGCACACCACGGCCTCCTTGAGACCAGGGCATGGGGGGCAGCCTTCCCTGCCAAAGGGACACATTGATTACCCTCTCCAGCACCGGATGGATGAATACCACCAGATGGATGAATACCACTGGATGAATACCATCCAGTCCTGGTGACTTGTAAGTCTCTTCTAAAGTCATGTTGATTTGTGACAGTTCTTCAGATTCATTACCTATAAAGAACAGTTCTGGTGTGGGCATCTCCTTAACATTCTCTGTAGTGAAGACTGATACAAATAATTCATTTAGTTACTCTGTAATGGTCTTAACTTCCCTGAGCACCACTTTTACTATGTAGTCATCTAATGGCCCGACTGAATCTCTTGCAGGGTTCTTGCTTCTGATGTACCAAATATATATATATATATATATATATATATATATATATATATATATAGTTTTTGCATCTTTAGCAACTCATTCTTCATATTCTCTCTTGGTCTGCCTTATTAAGGTTTTACATCTAACCTTAATACTTATGCTTTTTCCTATCTTCCTCATTTGGATTAATTTTTCATTTTTTAAAGGATGTCTTTTTGTCTCTAATGGCTTCCTTTATTTCACCATTTAGCCATACTGATATACATTTGATTCTCTTGCTACCTTTTTTTATTTGTGGAATATATTTAATCTGGGCCTCCAAGATGGTGATTTTTAATAGTTTCCATGCCTCTTGCAGACATTCAATCCTCATGACTGCTAATTTAGAATTCCCTCTATCTAGCTTTCTCATGTTTGCATAGTTCTCTTTTTAAAATTAAATGTTATTTTGGCAGTAGTTTTATTAGGCATTCTTCCTCTCATAAATATGTTGAATTTAATTATACTGTGATCACTATTGCCAAGCGGCTCCACTACCATTACCAAGTGCACAAGCTCCTGCACTTAAATGAGGACTAGATCCAGAGTTGTTTCTCCTCTCATGGGTTCCAGAACTAGCTGATTCAAGAAGCAGATGTTTTTGGTGTCTAGATATTATATGGGTGCAGCCATATGAGTTTCAGGGCCCAATTCCCACATGTCCTGTGGCAGGAATTGCTGCTGCCTCACTGTAGGGAGCTGGCCAGATGGTTGCAGGGAAGCTGGGTGGGCCGCCCCCTGTTGGAACTGCTGCCACAGCTGGGGTAGGCCAAGGCAGGCACTAGCCACACGAGCGGGCACCCGACCATGCCCCACCTCCCTGTCTCGGCCAGACTGAAAACTCAACTGCATCCGTGAAGTGCCCACCGCTCAAGGTCCCGCAGTGTTGCACCACATGTGGTGGGGGAGGCATGTCCTGTTACACAAGTTGCCCTGCCCTGGACAGTCTTTACTAGTTGGGGGTAAGGCTACTTCCCAACCTGTCCTTGTAATTTTTTTCCAGGACACATTGTGAAGCAGCCAGCTGCTCATCTCACCCTGGGGTGGGTGGAGGGAACAGCTGGTGTTCCTCATAAAGTGTGTGCTTCAGATAATTTAGCATAATTTACAATTGCCTGCTCTTATCCAGTTCCCACCTGAAGTCTCTCAGCTTCTTTCTTTCCCTGTTCTCCAGGATGCCCAATATCCCTTTTACTGATATCATCCCTAAGGTGTGCCTTAGTCTGAACTACGTGCTCCCCAGCACCTGTCTGCTTTCCCCTAGATCTTAGTTTAAAAACTGCTTTCTCCCAGAATTGTTCTGACTGACACAGGTACTAGGCTGAACACCATCCATCCCTCACATCAGACTCGTGCAGCATGGATTGTCCCTGTTGGCTTCAGTAGAGCGACTCTAGAGTAAGTTGTTTGTGAATCATGGCCATAGACTGAATAATAAACTAAACTAAACTGCCTAACTGAGTCAGACCAATGGTCCATCTTAGCCCAGTATTGTCACAACCTGACATGGCAACAGGGGTTTCAAATTTGAGTCCATATCCAGCTCTTCCAGGGTTGTCAGAGGCCATTCCAGTATGCTATCTGAGACCCCTCCAAGCCCCCAGCAGAGGCCTCCCCCAGGCATGCTACCAGAGGTCCTGAATTGGAGATGCTGGGGATTGAGCCTGGGACCTTATACATGCAAAGCACATGCTCTTACCACTTGAACTATTCCCCCCCATGCATGGTTAGAATCCATTACACACCCCTACTTGTCAAATACGTTTATTAGTGACTGCTGGTATATACTGTTGCTCACCTGCTTTCTGCTCAGAAAATATTGCTAGCATCATGAGAAGCAAAATTGCACGAGATCTCAGAATAAGAAAAACAAAATGAGGCAAAACTAGTAAAGGTTGAGTGGGATAATGGGATTTCAGTTAGGGGCCTCTGGGCAGGTTTGCTCAGTGGATTCTCTGAATGGGATCTCTGAATAGGACCTCTGGATGAGTTTACTGAGTGGTTTCCTACAGTGGGATTGCTGGGGTCTGTGGATGGGTTTTCTGAATGGATCCTCTGACAGGGATGGGTTTGCTTTTTTAAGGTTCTCCAGAACAGAGAGAAAGCTCTGCAGGACCAGATCTGTGCTGCTGAGGAGGAAAAGGCTCGGTGAGTCTCTTGTTTGCAAGCAAACACATTTGATCTCCCTTGGCTAATACCTGAAATGTGTCAGATGAATTTTTGCTTAAGATGGACACCTTGCCTGTGATGTGCATGGCACAGCCAGCAGCAGTGTTCTTGCATGTGGAGCTGACAGGAAGCCAGTGTAGGAAACTAAATAGTGAGGGCTCTGGGTAATGCCTTGCTTTTTGCAGTCAGGAAGTGAATAGATGTATTATACGCCACAACGGTTACAGAAAATGAATGAGCAATACCCACAGCAGTGCTGGCAAGGATGTAAAGAAGTCGGAACATGGATGCACTGCTGGTGGGAATGCCCGCACATAAAGGACTTTTGGATAAAAGTCTGGACTTACCTAAAACAGATAGCACAGCAGGACATCCCATTTACGCCAAAGTTTGCCTTAATAGGAATTCAAACAAATCTACAAATCAGAAAGGAAAGGGAAATGGCATGTCAACAAATTAGACTGGCAGCGATATATACAATAGTTAGAAACTGGAAATCCACAAGAAAACCTTCAATTAAACAGTGGAAACAGAGACTTTGGTGGACACTTACCATGGAGAGGATACAAGCAGAACTGCATTCGGACTTGGAAGGTTTTTATGCAGTGTGGAACTACATATGGGAATTGCTCCAAACCGAGGTTGAGTTGCGTGAGAGACAATTTTCACTATGTTTAAATAAAATATGAAAGTTATTGATAAGTTACTTAAATAGGGACCGAAGCTGTAACTCAGGTCCCTTAGAGATTGAGAGTATGTTAAGATAAGTAGAAGAGTTATTGGTTATTGTTAAACATTGAAAAAGAATTAAAAGAATTTAAAAGAAGAAAAGTGACAGATTCACAAAACTTGTCGACGCCAAGCATAGCATAGCAGATGCCTGACCTGACAGCCTTCATGCAGAGCTCATCCAGACAGCATGTCCTCATCATGTGCAGATACTAGGCCTCTCTCAAACAGACTTCTGTCAGATCAACATTTTTTGTGAGGAACTCTAATGGAGCTGAGATAAAACTGTCAAACTCCTGTTCAATTATGTAAAACTGGAGCCACAAGTCTAGCTCTGAAAGGATAGTGCCCAACCCCACTGAGGGTGTTTCCTCATGTTTGGCAACCCCTGATATTCCCATGTTAGGGTGCATATTTGGACACACAAACACTGCAAAGGTTACATGACAAGCTGGGGTCTATTACTCCAGAAAAAAATAAAAAATAAAATGGAATAGTAGCCCAGGATTTTGGTGCACGTATAGCTAATATTACTGCTATGTGTCTGGGAGGGAGGGGCTACTCTGCTCCCTACTGATCAGCCCTGCACACACCGCATCACTACTGGGGGCTGGCACAATCTGCCAGCAGCATCCTGTTCTCTTCCAAGCTAGAGGTATTGGTGCTGGACTAGGACTGCTCTACTGACAACAGCGTGAGAGGAGAAGAACTCAGGCTGACTTTCAGCAGATCAGTGACTGCACCCACATGTTTGCCAACCTGTGTGAACTCCTGTTATGAGAGTCCACACATGTAGTTCTCCATACCCTTGCTACAGGAATGCAGAAAATGTAGAAAAACCCTAAGCAATCAGAGCAGGCTATCACCAGGAATGTCAAAGGCTGTTAGTGTGTCCCTTGGTCTCATACTGCTCCTATTGAAAGCAACAGTAAAACTCCCACTGTTTTTGGTACTAGTCAGGAGTTTCTGTACACCCCCTGGGCTGGCAGCTCCAAGACTATTGCTAAGTATACTTTTATATTATTGCTACCCAAGTTTCTTCTATGGAGTCAAAAATGACTTATGTAGTTTCTTACACCTAAAATGACTCTTTATAATCCTAACAGATGCCTCTTATACTAAAAGTGCCATGTTCTCTGGAGCTGGAAGTTAACATCATATAGTACTCTGACTGGATGGGCAAGGGAACTTCAGGTGACTTGTTCCCTCTCTTTAACGAATCTGCACCGAGAGATGTCCCCTCAGTGCAGAAGGCTGCACTTTGCAGGTGTACTGTTGGAACAGGTGTCTTGCAGTTAATTAATTCCATCCAGTTTAAAAAGATCCTGCCTTGGCATAGGAAAGATGAAATTAGAGAAATTGGTATACAATGAGTAATTTGAATTTGTTTGCATGAAGTTAATTCAGGGGTTGAATTCAAAACTGCTTGTTGCAAAATTCACTTAATTTTTGTAATTCATTTATTCATTTATTCGATTATTCATTCATTCGATTATCCAGTACTTCAATACTTTGGCCCTTTTTACATGAGATGAGCCCACTCATTCCCATACAGATCCGCTGCATGGGCATCAGTGGGTACCACCTTTTTGACTGACGTGACGGGTGTGTGTGTGTTTGCTCCTGCAAAATGATGCATTATGCACACTCACCTCCACACATCGCCCACTCACAGAGCAATTGGCCAAAGCAGTGATTGCTCCATGAGTGAGAATGCATGGGGGAATCTATTTGAACACATGTACACTGCCTCCAACACCACACACCCTGCCGCGTGAACACCAATCTTCCCCCAACACACACACACACACACAGGGTACTTTCAGATGTTACGGGCGGCCGGTTCACCACAGCGAACCACCAGGGGGGGCGAACAGCGCAACCACGCCCGGGGGTTGGAAAACGACCCAAACAGACGTGCCGGGAACGGGACCACGG